>JAEAOA010001383.1:740000-1340000 GCA_016746295.1 Potamilus streckersoni | reverse complement strand
TTGAAAAAGTTTTTCTCAAAATCAGTTTTTGCTGCAGCTCTTCTTGTAGTGTTTGAGTTAATATAACCTCTCATCCACGGCGACTGATTAAATTTTAGTACGCGATGAACTTTTCTCAACACGAGACCAGCATCGACTGCTTGTTTTAAAGCTTTGTAATGCAAAACATAATTACGTTTATGAAGCAAATTTGGTACTAGTTTCTTTACCATGGAATGTTGCCTTGGTGATGCTAACGCTTGTTGTTCTTTTGATAACAAACTATAATCTATAACCATCGATTCCGCACAGAAAGGGTAATCGTTATGCAATTTGTGTAGCGAAGTTGGATAATCGAGATCAACTTCAACGAAATACGAAACATCGTCGGGTATCTTTTTTTCTGTCTCTGATAGAAATTGATCAGCCGTGATCCAATGAAAGCCACCAAGAGGCATTGGTTCTGCCATCGAATACCCGTACAAGTTATTGCAATCTAGATAAACTATATACTTCGAAGGAAGGTCAGGATTATACTCTTTCAAATATTTGTTGTTTGCTTCAGCATATTTCTTCGTTATCACGCTAATACCGCCTCGGATACCTTTTTCAATAAAATTGAACATATCAACATCAGTCAGTAATTCCAACCTTACCTTACTAAACTTTAACAGAGCATCCCATGACAGTCCGGGGGCAGAATAATACCAGCAAGGATCTAGTCCGTAATTATTATAACTCACTTCTCGAAAACTTTCAAAAACATCTGCTAATAATAACACGTCAGTTTTCAAATACAAATCGTGATAATCACCAAAAGTCTCACAATCAAACTCTTTCCAAATATCTTGTGCATACTTGTACTCGTCATCAGTTATATTTTCTTTTTTAAGTTGCGAGTAAAATTTGTCTTTGCTAGGTAAAGATGTTTCATCAAATTTACTCCAATCGTCGAGATATTCGTATGGAAAAACTCCTTTTTTAGCTAATAGATTAAATTTATCTCCAAAACAGTCTCTTAGGTTATTAAATTTACTACAACCTTTTACTAACTCATCTAACGAGTCTGCCATAAACTGCAGGCTGTCAATAAAACGCAATTTACCTAGCGTAACTGACATGTACTTTTCAAAATTATTTGGGATGCATTTGATGATGTTATCGAGTTTTAGACGAGATTTTATATCAAGATCACCAAAAGCTTCTACTATAATGTGACTATCATATCCTCGAAAATTGTGAAGAATAACTGGAATAAAATCTGGAGCGTGAAATTTTAAATTACACTGGTCATGAGCCGCTCCACGATACTGTCCGGTCAAATGGCAATGGTCACGTACTTTTTTGTTGTCAGGGTCAAAAGCTTTTTCACAAATATAACAAATTTTCGCTTGCTCGTGAGCAGATTCTTGTTGAGGTGTTAATTTTAACATTGGAGTTACTTTTTTCAAACGATAAGTAATATTATCAACTTCGTTAATCAACTGCTTGAGAAGCCAGACAGCTGGATTTTTACCTCGATATAATTTGATCGGTTTAGATAACCTCGAATCAGCGCAACAAACTACCTTGTACGCTACTCCGCATGGAACATGATTTTGAATTTTTCTTGTACTCGATTGGTTAGGATCATTTTCTACGCCAAGTACAGGTTGAAGTAAGCATTCGAAATCGACGTATATGACGAAAGGAATTTTTAGTTTATGATTATGATGGACAAACTGTAACACGCTATCTTTTTTAGATGGCATTGTTATTCTTTGTACGTCACTACAGTACTGCAAATGCTTTTGTAATGTTTCATTGTCTCTACAACCGTGCAAGCAGCGATAACAAAAGAACTTTTTGTTGTTATTTTTATTATACTGTCTTCCAACTAGTCTGTTAAAGTTTTTGATCCAAACGTAATGATTTTTATAAAACAGTAAATTGATAGTCGATTGTGAAGCTTTTTCTGAAATATACCTCGGATAGACATTTTCTTTTTCATCTAATCCGAAAACGTTAATCGAAACATTATTTTGCTTTTCAAACTTTGGTATTTGATTTTCTGCCACTGGAAAGTCAATACCAGCACAATTTAATCTTGACACGTGACTGATATACTTCTCAACACGATCAGCATTTTTTTCTGCTGGAAATAGCGCGGAAAGAACAGCCCATTGGAAACATTTGCTATCGACGTTTTTTATGTTTATACAGCACTGTTTATTTTTTATTTTTGGTGGCAGGTCGATATACGAACTACCGCGTAATGCGTCATATTTCATCGTGTGAAACAAAATTTCCTTGATCATTTCAAACTTCCAACCCGAACCTAATTCGGTAAATTCTTCTATTTTTTTCCAAATTTCTTGGTGTATTTCATTAGATAGTGACAAAAGATCACTACCAAGTAAAACACGTCTAGATTTTGCGTTGATGTAAGGGTCTGCAATTTCCTTGTTAGTAGATTCTTCCGTCACAAGTAGTTTTGAAAATATAACGTGATATTGCACTAACAATCTTAGACCCTTGTGTTTTTCAAGCTCACGTTTTACAGTCGTCTGTAGCAGATGAAAGAGATTTATTGTAGTAAAATTTACTAAAACAATTTGATTATCAAACTGATAACTATTATCAAAACCTGCAAAAGCAGTCGCTATTTTAACAGGTTCTCCAATAAGACTTCTCTTGGCTATATCACGCAATTTCAACATTATTATACTATAGTCTAATATCTAATTGATAATTTACTCCGCTAAACAACAATTAGAGATAAAAATATCACCTATAATATAATGACAGTAAATCTGACAAGCGCACGTGAGCAAGAGGTATATCATGTTTATCCGAAGTACAACCTGTACGCTGGAAATGCACTTGGTTCGGTTATTAATATCAAAACTGGAATATCTGTTGGTAAAGCAACGTTAGCGGGTTATACGATTAGTGTAAAGGGAGATAATACTGAAAGAATTACGATGTTTAGAAAAGATTTTATTTACACGTTATTTTGCGATGACATTCCAGAGGGGAAACGAGTATATCATTATAACGGTAAAGTCACTGATGATAATATTGAAAATTTATCCTTACAAGATGAGTTTCAGCCGCATCCGGTCTTTGATTTATACGAGGCTAACGATCGCGGTATTATTAGAAACAGAAAAACTAAAAAAGTTCTTAATAATATGAGCAATATGGGATATATCAGTGTGACTGTTAGAGGAACATCGACAGATCGAGTTTGTTATACTGGTCATAGGTTTGTTTACGAGGTGTTCAACGGATCTATACCCAATGGTCTGGTTATTAATCATATCAATAATGTAAAGACAGACAATCGATTGGAAAATCTGGAGCTAGTGACCCAACAGGAAAATGTGAGAAAAGGACGAGGTGGTGGTATTAATTTTAGATGCCCAATAAAACCTGTTATTTCGTTAAACCTTGAAACGGATGAGGAGATCAAATTCAAATCAATTACAGCTGCGGCGAAATATTATAATATAAATCCCAGAGCAGTAAAATTTGTAGCTGATGGAGCAACAAAATCAGCTTTTTCAAACAAATATGATGCTAGTATTATTTTTAGATATGATGATTAATAATATTTTGTAATTCGGTTTTAGTCAAACAATGATGAGCAAATGCTATAATATCATCGCAATCAAATTTTAGCGTCACTACTGCACTTTCATTAATTTTATTTTTTTCTGCTTCTGTTAGTAATATTTTATGAGAATCACCTTGCATTACAATAACGTCAACGGAATATGAACTATAACCTGACAAGCATTTTCTTACCGCTTCAGTCAGTTCGTGGTAGTTTATTATATTAACTTTTTGGTGATATTTGACCTTGTCAGTCATCTTATAACAACAAATTAGATAAAAAGTATATTATAATATGGATATGATGAAACGACTTGCTAGCGATAAGGTCTCCACAATCTCTAATGATATGATAGACAAATCCATTGGTTATAACGAAGATGATATTTTATATAACAACGAATCTGATGATGATGAAATAGTCACCGTCGTTAACAGATATAATTATAGCAGACCAACCACTGGAAAATATAATGTCAAGTATCACATTGCTAAAAAAATTATAAAATTTAATTTTACCGTTACCGAACAGCAGGTATTTTTGCAGTTAATCAGACCTTTTTTAAACATCAAAATTTCAGGTCGACAGAAAAATATCAAATTCGATTTCATCTTTGTCAAAATTTTTAATCTAATGACGATCTCTGACGATCGCAGACAATATCTAATATCATTATGTAAACCAGTAAAATGCAAATCTATCAAACGAAAGTATGAGGAAATTTATAATAGCATTATTTCGCAGTCGATAAAATCGACCGGGTTGGAATCCAGCTGTTAAATTTATCACTATACCCACGCCATTTGACTAAACTTTTATCTCCTTTTTTCCTAATCACTTTTTCGATAACGAAAACATCTTGTTCAGTTTTTTGTAGTTCTTGTTCGTAAAAACTACCTACGATAGGCTCACCTGCCAGATCTTTTAACGCGTACGTTACAGGTACTGTTAAGAGTACTTTATCAACAACAAATACTTCTTCGCTCCAGTTTGGAGTAAATCCTTTTTCAAATATCTTTTTAGTCAAAGAGATTCTAACTTTATCACCGACCTTAAATTTATGTCTGCGGTACATGTTTTCGTTTGCTAATATTGGATTTTTGATAGCGTCATTAGGTGACATTTTGATGGTTCGATGTTTCGTGTTATTATATTCACCTACGATTTGAGAAAGGTCATCGATGTACCTGTTGGTGTTTTTAGCTGTCATATGTTTATGTAATTTTTCGTTTAACGTGCGATTAAATCTCTCGACAACAACGCTTTTGCCTTCGTTTCCTGTAACGTATTTTTGAATATTATTTTGTTCTAGAAACTGTTCAAACTTTTTGTTAAAAAACTCTGCTCCATGATCAGTCCAGATTTTGTTTGGCTTTCTTTCAGTACTCGTTATTATTTGTTTTAACGCATCAGTGATTGACGTTCCTGTTTTATCTGAAACTGGCACACTAAAAGCGTATTTGCTGAAAACATCTATAACGTTAAACAAATACTTCTTTGGAGCGCCATCAGCGCCAACGTTAAACTGAGCCAGATTGGATACATCTACCAAATCTATTGCCCAGATATCATCTACAGCGTTTGCAACAACTTTACGTCTCGGAAACTTTTTTTTTTAGGTCTGTGTAGTTCGACTGCAAGATCATCGTATAATTCTTTTCCCCGATCGCGAGGCGATTGACGAGACTCTCCGAGTCCGAGTTTATATTTTGCTCCTATCATTCCTTGAACAAATCTTCTATCAAAACGTTCTCGTAGATTTGTTGGCTCCATATCATGTAATTCGTCTAACATTACTTTATCACAATATGCTTTCGAGTTTTCATGATCACGATAACAGATATCGTGACGCATTGCTATTGCATCCACTTGATTATAAGGCTCTTGTCCTGGCAATGGATTGTCGTTTTCATCTAGTTGTTGGTCTAGCGGATTGTAAGGACCTGTATAACGATGACCTGGCAAGGTCCAACCGCCTTTTGGTTTTGGTAATTTTCCAATAATTTTATGTATATCTATACCTAACCCTATTATTTCTCTGTTGTTACAACGTTGACAGTACGTAATGATTTTATCTTGTTCTATGCAAAGATCTTTGTCACAATCACAATTGCATTTCATTTTATTTTATTTTGTTTCATAAGATTAATCGTCGATCAAGATAACTCTATCAACGCTAGATCCTACTTGTTTTTTCAAAAACATACTTTTCTTTCTACCACAGATTGCACAAATACTTTTTAACATCGTTCTATTATTTTTCGTTTTTTCCATCATCTCATCCTTGTTCTCTGTTTTAGTTTTGCATTTGAGACAGTATGTTGACATTATTATATCAAGGAGTTTAGATAAAATTGATTGCAATATTATCATTCGCATGAGAAGGAAGCTTATCAAATTGTAAAATAAACTTTAAAAAGTTTTTACTCTGGTGCATTTGTCTGACAAACATGATACAATAATAACCACAAGCTGATGTTCCAATCGGCTGTAGTTGATTAGACGAATAATTTATTTTATCAAATTTTTTAAAAATATATTTTTTTATGAGATCGCTTGGAGGAAGTCCGAACGAATCAAAATAATTGTTATCGTGGACAGCAACCCAGTGGGTGCCAGAGCCATCATTGAAGTTTTCAATATTTACAACACAAGAACCGCCTGTTGGTACGTCATCGAGTTCATCTTTGGAAAATACTCCTCGAAATCCAACAACGTCCTTCAATTTTTCAATGATGTCAAAATTGCTCAATAACGTCTGGTCCCTGGTAGAGTTAATCCGCGTCCGATTCCTAGTAAGTTTGGCAGCAGACTTCCCGCTAGTCCCGCTAGAAGTGGAGCGAAAGGAATAATTCCTCCTTGTTTTGTTTGTTTGCGTTTTGTTGTTTTCTTTTTTTTCGATGATTTTGTTTTTTTTGGCGACTTTTTCGTTGGCATTTTATTTTATACTATTACATAAAACTGAGTGACTATGTCACTGCCGATAGATTTGTTTGATACCACGACCTTCGACTGCTTTCTTTGTTGCGCCAGAGACTGCTCCTGACGCAGCCGCAAGTCCAAGTGTACCAAGTACTGGTAAAACTTTGCTAGCTATTATTGATAACGCTGGTCCAAAAAATCCACCTTCTTTTGACATTGCAGTTACCTGAGAAACAGATAATTTCAACACAAATGGTTTTCCTTTGTCGAGTTTATTGATTTGTTGTTGCGTTAGCATGACTTTTACTGCAATTTTATTTGAAGTTTCTGGAGAGATCATCAAAGAAACAGAGCTGCGTTTAGCAACAGCTGCTGATAATTTTTCAACTTGACCAGATGTTAGGTATATTTCTCGAGTTGTGTATTTGGTTTTCATAATGTTATATCCAAGTTGTTAGATTAAACTTGTACTGTCATTCTTCCTTTGATTGAATCGATGGTCAGAAATCGATCACTAACCAATAGCGCGTATACGTTATACTGTTCACCTGGCACAGCTCCCAGTGTCCACGTGACCTCAATATCTGCAGTCGATCCCACAACACGCTCCAAATGTTTTGATACGTCAAAATAAAAGATGGGATAGAGCGTTCGAAACTCTTCTATTGATATTTGAGATCCACTGTCCGCGTTCTGATATTTTTGCATTGCTTCCATAAGATACATGTACGGCCGAGAGATGTTTCTGGTGTCGTCTTCGGCAAAGTTACATTCGATTGCACGTTCGGGATATTGTTTGGAATTTACTCTCACAAATATTCGTCTAACGTCTGGGTTATCGAATATGGAGTTGTTTATTTCCTGATTGTTACGACGTGCTTGTCGTTGAAATACAACGAACAAGTGTCGCGGTAGTTGTTCGCTGGGCGTGGTCGTTACACGCCATGTGTAATCAGTCGCGTTGGGAATGGCTGTTTGATAAATCCTGTTCTGTTGGAAGTGTATCTTTTTTGTAAAGGTGGCTAGTAAAGATTCGAGCTCCATCATTTTAGCTAATGAAGGGACAACCCGAGGCATCCACAGTGCTAATCTTGTAATAGAAAACTGTCCCTCAGCCACTCCACCGGCGCGTATTATACAATCGTTTCGATCAGCTCGATCTAATATAAGCGTATGTTTTATTCCTCGAAACACTTTGTTATAATCACGGCAAAATCCAAAGATTGTACTTAACGGAAGCATCATCGTTATTTGGCGAGATTCTGCGGCAAATGCTTTTCGTTTAGCAAATCCTTCGTTATATCGTTGTTGTCTTATATTTGTAACGGCTAATCTTATCGAATCACCTATCGCAGCGGCATCATCAGCAGCAGGATTGGGGATGAGATTATTGTTATTTGCAGCAGGATTACCAGCATCAGTACGAAACTCGCTCGACACAGTTGTCCCTAGTCCAGTATCTTTGAACCACATCATATTTGTGGCTATTGATCTGGAATAGTCATCGCTAAACGAAACGATGTTTAGTATTGTACTCGCTATGGGTAAGTGCATCGAAATATCTTCTACGGTTTGATTGGCCAGTTGGTATCGTGCACTCTTAAACAAACTCCAACCATTATTGACGAGAGCGATTTCTACATTAGCTGCAATATCAGCACCTGCTGCATCTAATATTCGGCCACGCACTTCTAGCATTGCCTTATGGGGTAGTAGAAACACGTCCTCGTCTCTTGTGTTAAAAGTTCTAACCCCAGTTTTATTCGGTTCGTTCGAGTTCTCATCGAGATACTCGACATACTCTAATTCTGTTACAGCATCGTCAGTATCAATTTCTTCTGCAAGATCGAGATAGTTTTTAGCTGACATTTATTTTATAATCGTTACACAAAATTAAAAGGCAGCAGGGGTCATCGGTTTTGTTTTCTTTACAAGTTTACGTACTATTTCTTCACCACTCGGCGACAGTAATTTTTTTGTTGTAGCTATCATAGCTCGTTTTGTTTCTTCTGTTGGCGCAATATCTGATATTACTCGTTTTATTTCAGACACCGTAGGTGTTGTTGAAGGTCCTTTAATCTTATCAGCAATCTTTTGCCCTACTGCAGTGCCTGCTGAAGATGCCGCCCCTGTAGCGAAAGCTTTACCGGCGTCAAGTGCAATGGGCGCTACTTTACGCGCGATTCCTGGAATATTCTCTGCAATTGTTGTAAATATATTTCCAAAAAATCCACCTACAATTTTTCTTCGATAAACTTTTCTTCGTCTCATTTTATAAAATTATGTACACAAAATCACATGCCTAGGCAGTGCGTAGGTGTAAGTAATACGTGACTATCTCGTTGTTCACGTCTATTTGTCGTCCAGATTGGTCTGTGAGTTGCATTGTAATGCTTGTAATTTGATTCTCAGGTGTTATTGGATAGTAGATAATCTGTCGCGGATTGATTTGCATGAGAGAACCTGGTGGGACTTCTGGTGAGAAACTGTAGATCGTTTGCCCGCGGTTGCCTTTTGACGTATAAGATCCAGATGCGATAGAGCAATTGATGAGTATTGTATTTACTTCTGTGATATCTACTGGTAGTTCTCCATCAAATGTCAAAGATTTATCTTCACCGGTGGTATAGTATAAAACTCTAGTAAAACCTAACATCTTTCCAAAACTTCTTTCTTCAAAGATGACTTTCATATTTCTTTTCACTGTTATCCTAGCTCGTAAGGTGTTATAATTCGCCGCTAATTCGAAATTATCAGCATTCCCACCAGCTTTTGTTAGAAGCTCTTTTATTGTTCTGTTTAGATCAGTAATGTTATAAGCTCCTTGTGGAATCTGTAGTTTGTATTGTATATCAATAAACTCTTTTTGTGATGTTGGAGATTGTTTAACATTAACGATTAAAATTTCATCATTAATCCCAGTTTTAATATTCGGCATGGCGTTCCAACAAGTACAAGAAATTAATCCAATCTCATACTGTTTTGCAGGATCTAGTTCTATTGGTGGGTTGTAATTTACTGTAAAATTCGCGCTGTTTCCTGTTATTTGTGATGAATCAAGCAATAATGTTGTTTGCATTATACTAATATTTTAGATAAGATCGCGGTGTAAAATTTCGTACTCGGATGATGTTAGTAATCCACTCGATCTTAGATGATCAAGTATATCAATAATTTCGTTATCAATCTCTACACTTTCATTACCAGCTTCTTTAGAGGATATCAACAGCATTAGCCGATCGACTATGTCTGCGTTTGATGTAAAAACTTTAACTCCAAATCCAGTCTTTTCCTCTGGTAATTTTTTATCTCGCATGTTTTCATATTGTTTGAGTAGTCTTTTAAAATCCCAACCTTTACTATAACCTCCTTCTTTATTTCGATATCGTTCTGATGTTTTTAGTAAAATTTCAGCCATAATTCCATCTCTAATATAATTGAGTAATGTTGGAATATTTTCTTCATCTTTTTGATCTTTAATTTCTTTATCAGCACGTGAGCCATCTTCTACAATTCTTTTTAATTTTTTTATCAAATTATCATAGTTTTCTTTTGACCAATCTCGAATACTATTAATATTAGTGATATTATTATTTTCCATAAACTCTTCATACTCAACATATTCTATTTTAGACCTAGCTTGTCTTCTGTAAAATATGATAGTATCCTCCTCAGGAGGCATTATTTTTATCATACTTTCTTGTAACGTTTTTTGTTTCTCAGCTAATTCCTCAGTTTGTTCTGACACTTTTTCTATTAACCTCCTTAACTCGTCGGGATTAACAGCCTTTGTTGTTATAGCTTGCTGAAGTGCAAGAGGGTTGTTTATTAATCTATCATATTCAACCTGTCGTGCAGCAGGATCAGCAATGTTTCTTACAAGTTCGTTTACAATTTTTACAGTTTCTTCTTTTGATCTTTCTCCAAGTAAACCAAACAAACCCTTTTCTTTCATTTTTGTTAGTTCTTCCGGAGACAATGTTGGTATTTCTGGCTGCTTGCCAAGCATTGCCTCAGTAACAGGTTTGAAAAATTTGGTTCTTTCTTCTTCTGCTTGAACTTGTCCACGTCGAGCTTCTTCCACCTTTTTCTTAAAAGCCGCTCGAGTTTCGAGAAACTTTTTTAGTAATTCGATTTTCTGTTGATGTTTGTCCATTATTTTTATACGCTTTACAAAATTATATCATAGAAACGTCTCAAGGCAACAACGAAACATCTTGGTTGGATCACGCGCTAGCTTGTCAAATAAAAAGAAACTATATCTATCTTTAGTTGCTCGATGATATAATTCGATAAATTTATCTTTTGTAACATCACCACATTGTTCGTTTGCAATATTTCTCACATCCACATTATCTAGTCCGGGAAATAATACGAAACAACCCGTATTTCGCCTAATAAACCTATCAACATTATAAAAACCTTGGGCAAGATAAACAGAATTACATCTTTTATTACGTGATAGTGAAAAATATGATCTAATCTTGTTCATCTCCTCATTGTTTAGCGGAATATCATCAAAGACGATTATCTTATGCTCTGACGAATCGAGTTCGTTCACTGGAACGAGTTCTTCTGGTTGTTTTATCAAAAATATATCATCACCAATGCCAAGTTCATCACGAAGTTTATCATTATACTCATTTAATAATTTGTATTTGTCTTGTTGGGGGTTAATGGTGTAAATATACACCTTATCATAGTTAAAGTTATTATTGAGTAAAAGATTTAATAACAAATTTGTTTTACCAGATCCAGTTCGCCCAACAATAAGATAATGACAGTCTGGAAGTTCATTGTTATGTTTATGCTTCACCAATCGCTCGGTGTCAAAGTTTATTATCTTCGCCATCGTATAATTTTATGTTATATTAATCCAACAATTTTGTGTAGAACGGTATGTATAATGAGCTACTATACAAAATTTGGAACATTAGCAGTAGATTTATTAACAGAAGGTTACCAGGGTGACTTATCCAAGTATGCAACTCTTGATAAGCTCAAAAATGAAATCAACAATTTGTTAAACGTTGCAAGTGTAGATCCAAATGAAGTTGTAGTTTTCCAGGACAAACAAGGACGATTAAAGACGAGTAATGTACAACTATCAGATGTACTAGTACGAAATCCTACTGCAGTTGCTAATAATATTGTTACTTTTAATAATCAAGGTAAGATAGAAGATTCGGGTAGGTCAGTTAACGATTATGTTAGAAAAGCAGGTGATTTATTTACGGGAAACATTGTTATGAACCAGAACAAGATCACATACCTTGGAAACCCAACTGAGGATAATGACGCTGCTACTAAGAAATATGTTGATGATCAGGAATCAAAGTACGTGTCGGTGCGTGGCGGTATAATGCGTGCATTTCTCAACATGAACAATAATGGCATCAATAATCTTAGAACACCAGAATCTGATTTTGATGCTGTAACAAAGAAATATGTTGATGATATCAACAATGAAATTACTAAGTTCAAAACTGATTTTACTAATCACATCACCACGTTTTTAAATTTTCGCAGAAACATAAACAAAACCAATAACGAATTTTTTGGAAGTCCGCCATCTGTTGATATTACACTCGATAATATTAACACAAAACTCAACGATATTATTAGTGGAATTCCTAGTATTGTTGAGAAAACGAGTATGATTAAAATTCCTCACAAGCAGATTAAAAATATTGTTTATACTGTTGCTTCTGGAATGTCTACTTGGTCGCCGCAAAATAACACTCTCAAACATACTGCAGAGGTCACTGGTGTGTATAGATTGTCCGTGTTGAGCAGTGCAAAGTTTAATATATTTACATTATTTCCATGGCGTCACTCGACTGATAATTTCTCTGGAACTGTGTCTATTGTGTTAAACAAAGATGTTGAAGAAACTTTTATGCTAATAGCTGATGACAAAAAATTAACTGCTGTGTCATATTGGTATTGTCTGGAATTTGTGGCTGAAACACCTCAACTAGTTACTTAATCAAGCCTGAGATTATATGAACAAATATTATAATGAAAAAAAGTATAGTTGATTTCAATCATATTTCAAAAGATATTCCAGGACAGGATGTTGACGCACTAATACAATACTACAAATATTATCATAAAAAACTTTGGTGCGTTAAAAAATGCTACAAATATTATAACAAAATACTTCGAGTAATATCATATCTACCCTTGTTAATGACTAGTTCTGGCATAATTTCAAGTGGTATATCATTAAACCCGTTTTTGTTAATCATATCCGGTGTTGGTGTTTCTCTTACAGCAGCTTGTAAAAAAGTTGAACCTAAAATTTTGATAAAAAAGCACGGCTGCTTAACATCAATTATAACTTACAAAAAACTACTTGATCAAATAAGATCTTACCTACGAGGAGTAAAATATAGTATGGACGATTTAATACGTGAATTTCGTATTATTGACAACATGTTAACAGATATTCTACCCATGAGGATCAGCAAATATGAGAAAGATTATCAAAAGAAGTATGATATAACATAAAATTTTATATAATACCACTTACCTTATTGGAATTCTAATGCGTAATTTAGTCCACAATCGCCACGCTCTGCTAAATCGTAATGATTTGGAAAATTGAGTCTGACACATCATTTTGCTTATTCTGGAAGATCACGTAATTAAATTTTACCTGTTACCTACGTATTTTGCAACAGGTGTTCTATTGTATTTGTTTGGAGGTCTAGTGGGGTTGTTGAGCTCGGATTCTTAGCGCAATTATTGATTGCAACAGGTGTTCTATTACGTTACCTAGGTATTTTGTATTTGTTGAGCTCGGATTCTTAACGCAATTATTGATTGCAATAGGTTTTCTATTACGTTACCTAGGTATTTTGTATTTGTTTGGAGGTCTGGAGGGGGTTGATGAGCTCGGATTCTTACTTTCTCCTACTACTACTATTCAACAGGAATTACGACATGCATTCAATAATTCAACAGAATATATGATTTGAAAATGGTATTATTCAACAAGAATTAGGACATGCATTCAGTAATTCAACAGATGTTATGATTTGTAAATGGTACTATTCAACAGGAATTAGGACATGCATTCAGTAATTCAACAGATGTTATGATTTGTAAATGGTACTATTCAACAGGAATTAGGACATGCATTCAATAATTCAACAGAAATTATGATTTGTAAATGGTACTATTCAACAGGAATTAGGACATACATTCAGTAATTCAAGAGAAGTTATGAATTAGAAATGGTACTATTCAACAGGAATTAGGACCTGCATTGAATAATTCAACAGAAGTTATGATTTGTAAATGGTACTATTCAACAGGAATTAGGACATGCATTCAGTAATTCAAGAGAAGTTATGATTTGTAAATGGTACTATTCAACTGGAATGAGGACATGCATTCAGTAATTCAACAGAAGTTATGATTTGTAAATGGTACTATTCAGCAGGAATTAGGACATGCATTCAGTAATTCAAGAGAAGTTATGATTTGTAAATGGTACTATTCAACAGGAATTAGGACATGCATTCAGTAATTCAACAGAATATATGATTTGAAAATGGTACTATTCAACTAGAATTAGGACATGCATTCAGTAATTCAAGAGAAGTTATGAATTGTAAATGGTACTATTCAACAGGAATTAGGACATGCATTCAGTAATTCAACAGAAGATATGCCTGGTGCATCTCACAGTTGCAATGTAATTATGACTGATTTATGGGAAAGATCATCAACAGTCATACTTAATGCATGGGGCAGTTGAACAGCAATTATGACATGCATGGGACAGTTCAACAATAATTATGACTTATGCATGGGGTGTTCAGAAGCAGTTATGACTGATGTGGGGGGAGTTCAACAGAATAATGATTGATGCATGGGGCAGTTCAAAAGAAATTATGATCAGTGTATGGGCCAGGTCAACAGCAATTGTGTCTAATTTATGGGGCAGATCAACAATTATAATTGATGTGGTGGGCAGTTCAACAGCAATTATGATTGATGCATAGGGCAGTTCAAAAGCAATTATGATCAGTGCATGGTGCAATTCAATAGCAATTATACCTGACATATGGGGCAGTTCAGCAGCAATTATGATCAATGCTTGGGGAACTTTAACAGTATTTATGATTGATTCATTTGACAATTCAACAGCAATTATGACTGATGTTTGGGGCAGTTCAACAGCAGCTATGATCAATATATGTTGCAGTTCAACAGTAATTATGATCAGTGCATGGTGCAATTCAACAGTAGGGATGACTTGCATGATGCAGTTCAACAGCAATTATGACTGATGTGTGGGGCAGTTCAACAGTAATTATGACTATGTGTGGGGCAGTTCAACAGTAATTATGACTATGTGTGGGGCAGTTCAACAGTAATTATGACTATGTGTGGGGCAGTTCAATAGTAATTATGATCAGTGCATATTGGAATTCATCAGTAGGGATGACTTGCATGATGCAGTTCAACAGTAATTATGACTGTGTGGGGCAGTTCAACAGTAATTATGATTATGTGTGGGGCAGTTCAACAGTAATTATGATCAGTGCATGGTGCAATTCAACAGTAGGGATGACTTGCATGATGCAGTTCAACAGCAATTATGACTGATGTGTGGGGAAGTTCAACAGTAATTATGACTAAGTGTGGGGCAGTTCAACAGTAATTATGACCATGTGTGGGGCAGTTCAATAGTAATTATGATCAGTGCATATTGCAATTCATCAGTAGGGATGACTTGCATGATGCAGTTCAACAGTAATTATGACTGTGTGGGGCAGTTCAACAGTAATTATGACTATGTGTGGGGCAGTTCAACAGTAATTATGATCAGTGCATGGTGCAATTCAACAGTAGGGATGACTTGCATGATGCAATTCAACAGTAATTATGACTTATGTGTGGGGCAGTTCAACAGTAATTATGACTATGTGTGGGGCAGTTCAACAGTAATTATGACTATGTGTGGGGCAGTTCAACAGTAATTATGATCAGTGCATGGTGCAATTCAACAGTAGGGATGACTTGCATGATGCAGTTCAACAGTAATTATGACTGATGTGTGGGGCAGTTCAACAGTAATTATGACTATGTGTGGGGCAGTTCAACAGTAATTATGACTATGTGTGGGGCAGTTCAACAGTAATTATGACTGATGTGTGGGGAAGTTCAACAGTAATTATGACTGATGTGTGGGGCAGTTCAATAGTAATTATGATCAGTGCATATTGCAATTCATCAGTAGGGATGACTTGCATGATGCAGTTCAACAGTAATTATGACTGTGTGGGGCAGTTCAACAGTAATTATGACTATGTGTGGGGCAGTTCAACAGTAATTATGATCAGTGCATGGTGCAATTCAACAGTAGGGATGACTTGCATGATGCAGTTCAACAGCAATTATGACTGATGTGTGGGGCAGTTCAACAGTAATTATGACTATGTGTGGGGCAGTTCAACAGTAATTATGACTATGTGTGGGGCAGTTCAACAGTAATTATGACTGATGTGTGGGGAAGTTCAACAGTAATTATGACTGATGTGTGGGGCAGTTCAACAGTAATTATGACTGTGTGGGGCAGTTCAACAGTAATTATGACTATGTGTGGGGCAGTTCAACAGTAATTATGATCAGTGCATGGTGCAATTCAACAGTAGGGATGACTTGCATGATGCAGTTCAACAGCAATTATGACTGATGTGTGGGGCAGTTCAACAGTAATTATGACTATGTGTGGGGCAGTTCAACAGTAATTATGACTATGTGTGGGGCAGTTCAACAGTAATTATGACTGATGTGTGGGGAAGTTCAACAGTAATTATGACTGATGTGTGGGGCAGTTCAATAGTAATTATGATCAGTGCATATTGCAATTCATCAGTAGGGATGACTTGCATGATGCAGTTCAACAGTAATTATGACTGTGTGGGGCAGTTCAACAGTAATTATGATTATGTGTGGGGCAGTTCAACAGTAATTATGATCAGTGCATGGTGCAATTCAACAGTAGGGATGACTTGCATGATGCAGTTCAACAGCAATTATGACTGATGTGTGGGGCAGTTCAACAGTAATTATGATCAGTGAATATTGCAATTCAACAGTAGGGATGACTTGCATGATGCAGTTCAACAGTAAGTATGACTGATGTGTGGGGCAGTTCAACAGTAATTATGATCAGTGCATGGTGCAATTCAACAGTAGGGATGACTTGCATGATGCAGTTCAACAGTAATTATGACTGTGAGGCAGTTTAACAGTAATTATGACTGATGTGTGGGGCAGTTCAACAGTAATTATGACTATGTGTGGGGCAGTTTATCAGTAATTATGACTGATGTTTGGGGCAGTTCAACAGTAATTATGACTGATGTGTGGGACAGTTCAACAGTAATTATGACTATGTGTGGGGCAGTTTAACAGTAATTATGACTATGTTTGGGGCAATTTACCAGTAATTATGACTGATCTGTGGGGCAGTTCAACAGTAATTATGATGTGTGGGGCAGTTCAACAGTAATTATGACTAAGTGTGGGGCAGTTCAACAGTAATTATGACTATGTGTGGGGCAGTTCAACAGTAATTATGACTATGTGTGGGGCAGTTCAACAGTAATTATGACTGATGCTTGGGGTAGTTTAATGTCCATCCTATGAAGATTTGTCATCTTATGCTTTGTTGGATAAGATGTTTGAAATTATTAAATTTTTTAGATGTAAAATGAAATATAAGAAAAAGATTTATATTGATAATTGTGAATATCTGATGGGAATATGTTACAGTCTATCAAAATATTAAAATTGTTGCAAATGTCCAACATATGGGAAGGTTACTTGAGGCATGCAGGCAACCATCTTTAGTTTTGTGCTCAGCATGATTGGTATACACATGCATTTATTTGAAATCTCCTTCAGAAAATATTCTCCAAAACCATAATGGTTTGAACGCATGCTCAAAAACCATAATGGTTTGAATTCATGCTTGAGAACCATAATGGGTTGAAAGCTTTTGGTTAAAACAGTTTAAAAGCATTTTCTGAATACATAATAGTATGCAGGCATTCACTAAATTCATAAGTTTGAAATCATTCTCTATAAACATAATAGTTTAAAATCATTTTTTAAAATCATAACAGTGGAAACATTCCCTGAAACCTGAATAGTTTAAAAGCATGTCCAAATTAAAGTCTATGCTAATATTTTTGAAAAATGATCTGAAAGCCAATATATCAATTGTATAAAAATTCTAATGCATTTATGCAAAGAAAAGATTCTTAAATATACATCTTTTGATTCAGATATTATAAAAAACACTCCAATCCACACCACCTGACCCCACCCCAAGTTTGTTTTAAATTTAGATTTAATATTCGTTGTGTTTCTTTGACTTGCTGCAAAATAAACCAAAGTAAATACAACTAAGATTAATTATATAATGGCAGATGTAACTTAAATTGAAAATTTCTCTTGTATTATACTAAAATATTGTTTAAAGGTCACCTGTACACTTTCTTTTGTTTACTTTCTAGGCAGTATGTTTTTGTATAAATGTTTGCCTAATGAAGGTAACACTGCTCTGTACTGTTTTTTTTTTTCGCATGATAAGATCAGGTTGCCAGCATTATAAATTTGTAAGGTGTTTACTTAATATAATAAATATTCCTCATAAATATTTGCTAAAATTTTGTGAAGTTAAGCTTTGAGCTTATCATCAAACTTTGGACTGTTATCATGAATTAACTTTTCACATGTTTGGACTTATTATCCAGCATGGACTTATCTTCAAGAATGGGGTTTTCATGAAGCATGGGCTTCTCATCAGAATTGAGCTTTTCACAAATTTGGGCTTATTATTGAGCAGGTTGTTGGTTTCAAACTAGTCTATTGCCAAGTATGGGCTTACCATCAAGAATCAAGATCGGGCTTTTCATTGAGAATGAGCTTTTTATCAAGTATGGGCTTATCATCAAAAATGGTCTTATCATCAAGTTTTGGAATGTCATAGGAATGAGAATTTCACAAATTTGGGATTATCATTAAGTAGGGTGTTGTTTTCAAGATATGGGCTTATCATCAAGAATGGGCCTATCATCAAGAATGGGCCTATCATCAAGAATGGGTCTATCATCAAGATATGGGCCTATCATCAAGAATGGGCCTATCATCAAGAATGGGCCTATCATCAAGATATGGGCTTATCATCAAGAATGGGCCTATCATCAAGAATGGGCCTATCATCAAGATATGGGCCTATCATCAAGATATGGGCCTATCATCAAGATATGGGCTTATCAAAAATGGGCTTGACCTGTCATCAGGAATGAACTTCTCACAAACTTGGGTTTGTCATTAGTCAATGGCTGGTCATCATGCATGGGCTTATCATCAAGCATGGTGTACAGTCAAACATGGGTTGTTTGTGCATGTGTGTGTATGTTCTCATATTATTATTAACTTGTATATTAATAGAGGTCCTCAATGTAGATTAACTTCTCATTTGTAACTAATTGAATTGCCCTCAGAAATATTTATTATTATTATTATTATTATTATTATTATTATTATTATTATTATTATTATTATTATTATTATTCATTATGGGTTTGTCATCAGGCATTATCTTATCATTGTATACATATTGTATTAATGAAACTACTCAGAAGGCCACTGTTATTTCAACATTACTAATTTAACAGATAATAGCTGTAGGCTAGAACTATGCCACCTTTTTTGCCTTGTTGCCCTTTCAAACAGTTCAGGTCTTGTCACCATCCAGCTACAGCATTATAAATAATACTGCAACTATATGTGCATCAACATATTTCAAGCCCAAAATTAGCAAGGCAGATTCTCTAACTAAATCTATCAAGTCAGTATTCAATAGGTAAAATTTTATAAACTTGTAAAGAATAAATATATTTTAACATAAAAGATTCAGTTTTTGTTCCTTATAATAGACATTAATTCACCCTATTTCCCATTTAATAACTTAATTCACGATTTGGAATGTTTGTATCTACATGTGAAAGAGTCACTACTATTTGTGATGTTCGCCATTCTCATCTCCTTCCTTCCTTCTTTCTTCAGTTTCCACCACTTCCACCTTTCAGCTTTCATTCTTCATCCTTTTACTTCTAACTTCCTCTTTTCCTTACTTCCTTTAAAGTCTCAACTACTCCTTTCCTTCTACTCCTGTATTGTGCCATATCATACATGCACCCTAGCATGTCCAATTTTAATCAGACTTGGAGTGGGCAATTGTATCATTATGATTTCTAGACAAGATTTGATAAAAAGCAAGATCCCATTATTAAACATGCATCTGATTGACTTAGCTTGACTGTACTCTAACAAATTGACTTATCAGATTTTGATCATAGTTACTTATATATCATCAAGGTGTTGGTCAAGTTTGATCAAAGTTGTTAGTTACTTATATCATCAAAATGTTGGACAAGTTTGATCAGTTTTTTACTTATATATCATCAAGGTGTTGGTCAAGTTTGATCAAAGTTGTTAGTTACTTATATCATCAAAATGTTGGACAAGTTTTATCAGTTTTTTACTTATATATCATCAAGGTATTGGACAAGTTTGATCAAAGTTGTTAGTTACTTAATGTATCATCAAGGTGTTGGTCAAGTTTGATTAAAGTTGTTAGTTACTTATATCATCAAAATGTTGGACAAGTTTGATCAGCTTTTTACTTATATATCATCAAGGTGTTGGACAAGTTTGATCAAAGTTGTTAGTTATTTAATATATCATCAAATTGTTGGTCAAGTTTGATCAGTTTTTTACTTATATGTCATCAAGATGTTGGACAAGTTTGATCAAAGTTGTTAGTTACTTATATCATCAAAATGTTGGACAAGTTTTATCAGTTTTTTACTTATATATCATCAAGGTGTTGGACAAGTTTGATCAAAGTTGTTAATTATTTAATATATCATCAAAATATTGGACACGTTTTATCAGTTTTTTTTACATATATATCATCAAGATGTTGGACAAGTTTGATCAAAGTTGTTAGCTATATATCTTATATATCTTCATGTTGGATGGGTTTGATCAGAGTTGTTACTTATATATCATTATGATGATGGACAAATTTGATAAAAAGTTTTCAGTTACTTGTATATCATCTAACTTTTGTATGTGTTTGATTAAAGTTGTTGGATGAGTTTGTATCTGAGTTGTTATTTAGAGGTTGAGTTTAATCTGAGATGTTTTATATATATATATATATATATATATATATATATATATATATATATATATATATATATATATATATATATATATATATGATGTTGGATGAGTGTGATCAGAGTTGTTATTAGTATATCATCATGTTTAATGGGTTTGCTCTATGTTATTAATGTATATTCTCATGATGTACGATTTTCATCTGATTTGCTACTTATCAAAATATTTTGTGAGTTTCATCAAAGAAGTTATTTATATGTCATCATGGATGAGTTTTGAGCAAGATCTACATATATATATATATATATATACATGGTCCAAACAAAACGTGCAAAACAGAGAATGTGATTTATCTCATCACATGTAAGATCTGTGGCCTTCAGTACGTGGGAGAAACTGAAAAGCTACACATAAGGATAAACCTTCATAGATCTGATTGGATGACAAAAAAGCTGTACAGAAGCCCGGTCGCAGAACACTTCTCCTCCCCTGGCCACACTTTCAGTGATATAATACTTATCGCTATTGCCAACAACCACAGCTGGAGTTCCGAAACCAGGAAGGAAAAGGAATCATACTGGATACGCCGCCTTAGAACATTGAAACCAAGCGGTCTAAACCAAGAAGACTAGAAAATGAAAACTATGCACTAGTAGAATTTAACATTTTCTAAATCTTCTTATCCTTCAATTTTTACTATAAGAATAACCGGTATAGAACCAAATATCCGGGATATAATCTCCGTTACATATGTACACA
This sequence comes from Potamilus streckersoni, assembly GCA_016746295.1. Classification (NCBI taxonomy): domain Eukaryota; kingdom Metazoa; phylum Mollusca; class Bivalvia; order Unionida; family Unionidae; genus Potamilus; species Potamilus streckersoni. The sequence goes on along the minus strand of JAEAOA010001383.1, from coordinate 1,318,519 downwards.
AAATAAAAATAGATGTCGCTTTGGCTTGTAGACTTTTAGAGAATTATACAACGTTTTCAGTTTCCGCAACTAGTCTATACAAGCTGGTTGTATTTATAGTTTTAGCACATGTGAAGATAGAAATGTAGAGGTTTACAAACGCAACGTTTTTGTGTTTATTTGTTTGTCGTAACTATGTTTTGTATTTGCCTTTGAAAAAGACTCATTAAGAGTCGAAAGCGCTTAGGCTAGTTAGTTACTAGTTTCGTACTGTTCGTTGTCAGTTTATTGCATCTATATATATATATATATATATATATATATATATATATATATATATATATATATATATATATATATATATATATATATGAAGTAATTCTGTATCTGCTTGACTGAACATCTGGAGACTAGACTTTGGTTTTGTGGGTTTAGTACCATTTTTCAGCAAATGATAGGCTATGCATAGTGGCCAATATATTCAGGTGAGGAACAACCAGGATAAAGCCTCTGACCATTGAAAGCTATTAGCAAACCCTGGACTCAGATGACCGTGAGATTTGAGTGATCTATAAAGGTGACTCCCTCAGAACTCTTGGCCACCATAGGCCCAAACTAGACAGTGATCAGACTTTGCTGAAAAGCTCACATCATCATGGTCTTAAGTTCTGTCATTGGGATCTGTCAGAAATGATTTATGTCATAATGGTCTTTAGTTTTGTCATGATTGGGATCTGTCAAGAAATGGTTTATAACATCATGGTCTTAAGTTCTGTCATTGGGATCTGTCAGAAATGATTTATGTCATAATGGTCTTTAGTTTTGTCATGATTGGGATCTGTCAAGAAATGGTTTATAACATCATGGTCTTAAGTTCTGTCATTGGGATCTGTCAGAAATGATTTATGTCATAATGGTCTTTAGTTTTGTCATGATTGGGATCTGTCAAAAATGGTTTATATTATCATGGTCTTAAGTTCTGTCATGATTGGGATCTGTCAAAAATGGTTTATATCATCATGTTTTTGAGTTTTGTCATTATTGGGATCTGTCAAAAAATGGTTTACATCATTAGGATATCCAGTTGTCATCTGGGTCTATTGCTAGTTTCATAAAGGTTTTAGTTGGGTGGATTGATTTAAAAAATTAGTATCAATGATTAAAAGTCAGTTAACATTATTCCATAGTCCAGTTTTCTGTATTTATTTATGTAAAAGTCTGCCTTTTCAATACATCTTTAAATCTTTTTATTTGTTCACAGATTTCTTAAATTGTAAATAGGCCTTTCCATATGAAATAAGTTTTCTAAGCAACATATTCTTGTATATGCAACACAGATGACACCAGTGCTATTCTAGTAAATGTTAGCCATTCTTTCTTGCCAGGATACTACTTCATGTTAGAAATTGGATAGAAATTTCAGTGGTTCTGAGTGTACTCTCATCTTTTATCCTAACATGGTATCTGATGTCCTTTAAGTCTCTAATGAATGACATTTGACTTGGAATCATTTTTACAACATTTTTAAGATTCATGTGAAATACTGTATTAAAATAGAATCACTTCTTTGCCCTAATTTACACAATACAAATTGGTCACTCATTATTTTACCATTTAATCCTGATTGTCAAAATTGATTGAAAAGCATGTCCATGATTCATTTATATCATATTTAACCAAACACTTTCTGTTATACCCTAATCAATCAGGCTTTAGACTGCCTTGATCTCCCTAATTGATAAATGGCTTCAAGCACTTGATCAAGGTAGAATAATAGGTTCTGTATTTGTAGATTTCAGGAAAGCTTTTGACATGGTAGATCATGAAATCCTTTTGAAGAAACTGAAAATCTACCAATGTGATGAAAGCACAGTTAGATGGTTTACTTCATACTTAAGTGAGAGAACACAACATGTTTATATTAATAATGTTCTGTCTGAACCTGAAACAATTAGATGTGGAGTACCACAAGGCTCAATTTTGGGTCCATTACTGTTTATTTTATTTTTTTAATGACCTACCACTTGTACTACAGGACTCAGTATCATCTACAGATCTCTATGCAGATGACACAACATTATCAGACATCCAAAACACAAAACAAGAACTCAAAATTTCTTTACAGAATGCCCTAAACAAATTAGAATATTGGTGCACATACAATGGCATGGTGGTTAATACTGGTAAAACTAAAATATTACTTATCTCAACACGGAAAAAAAGAACAAAACTTGATAGCGATGAACTATGTCTGACAGAGAAGGATAAAATTTAGCAAATGGTCTGTCACGATAGTCTACTTGATGTTTTGGTAAATAATAACCTATCGTTGACTGAACATATCAAACATACAGTAAAAAAGTCAATTCAAGTTTATGGCTTCTCAGTAGGATAAGACTCTTTCTTCTGGAAAAGCACAGAAAACTATTTTATAACAGTTACATACAACCCTATTTAGACTACTGTAATACAGTATGGGGTAATTCAAATGATAAGAACTTAGCAAAGCTGGCACATCTCCAAAAAAGAGCTTTTGAGTTAATATCAATCCAGAAAGAAAGCAAGGAAAATTTAGTTGGTAAGTTAAAAATACTACCTATTAAAGACCAAATCTGTTTAAGTAAAGCCAAATTAATGTACAGGATAGCCAATAATAATGCTCCTGAATATTTACAATCACTATTCAAGTATTGGCTACCTGGAAATACTCCCCACCTGCGATTAATGTTACCAAACATTACAAAATTATCAAACCAAATAAGGAATTATTTAAAAAAAGTTTCCAATACCCTGGAACTTTGCTCTGGAATAATATTCCAGTTGAGATTAGAAATGCCCACTCTATTTCCTCTTTTCAAACCCAGTATATACATTGGCTTCACGGATGCAGCAGAAATAAATAAATTCCTTTGAATGAGGGCCTCAAGGTAGATTAGTTCTTAGCTAATTGAGTTACCCTCTTTAAATAAAGTCATAATGTATATTTATAGACACATTGGTGGGGATTTTATAAAAGTGCAAGTAAACAAAAAACAATTTTTTTTAATTTTGCACTTTTATTGGTGACTCGCACAATGCCAGTGTTACTAATATTGTATATTTTGTCCGGTCAGCATGGCGCAATAATGTATCAACACATGAAGTGTAGGATGTACCAAATAATGAAATCACTTTAACATAATTTTTGTGTAAATTAAAGATGGTCATAAATTTGTAATTTTTAAACTTGATCAATCTTTTCCCTTTTATTTTCAGTTCCGGCTAGTAGTCAAGACTGCATTGAAACTGTTGCTTGTGTTTGTGGAATACACAGAGAACAATACACAGCTTCTTATCAAGGCAGTAAATGCAGTGGACAAGAAGAAGGGTAGGTGGCATGACTCTTAAATGATAAGGCAAATGTAGGAAGAACTAATTTACTGACAAGAATTCAATATTTTCTAGTTTGAACTGTTCTGGTCTTTCTGTAGTAAATGACCCAGTTTTTTTAAACTCGCTAAAATATGAAAGTAATACAAACCAATAACCTGATTGCAAAGCAAATTAAAAAAGTTACTAATGTCATAAAATTGAACTTTTGTATTAAAATCCCTAAGTATTTATTTTTTATGTTAATTAAATATAGTAGAGCCTTCAGGTTCTGTAGAAGGCTATTGCTTCTCAGGATCACAAATGTGTTGTCTAGTTATGCCCTCATATTTTAAGGCCACCCTTTTTTAAACTGAAAGCTGGTCTGATAAAAGGACTGGCCTCATCAGAGAAGGACAAAGTGGTAATAATATACTATTTTATTTTATGGCAAGATGACCTCTGATGAGGAGTCATCTTCTTCTGGAAAGTGTCTCATGTTGAATCTATCTTTTTATTTCATTTTATTTTAGTTGTTGACTGAAAGCTAATTATCATTTTTTTATTTTGGTTAAATACTTATTTTTTGTGTTTTAGTGTACTATCATGGCATAAACATGTTGGAACATCCCTCAGTGTAAGACTGGTTTCATATCTGATACCATTATTTGTAAGGGGGAGCATTTACCTCAGCAGAAATCATATGTATTTTGAGATATTCCAACAATCAGGAGAATTGTGTATTTCAAGATATTCAAAGAATCAGGAGAAATCGTGTGTTTTGAGATATTTAAAGAATTTGGAGAAGTCATATATATTTTGAGATGATCAAAGAATAAGGAGAAATTTTGTTGTTGTTGTGGGTCTTGATGCCATTTTTCAGCACATGATAGGCTATACATGGTGGCCAGTATTAATGGTGGAGGAAGAAACCGGGAAATCACGAGAAGAACCACGACCCATGAAAAGCTACTGGCAAGCTTTCTCACATATCCACATTTACCGAATCCTAGACTCAAACCAACGCAGACATAGGTGAGATGAAAGTGATCTGTAACAGACAGCGCTTTAGACCACTTGGTTACTCAAGGCAACGAATCAGGAGAAATCATATGTATTTAGAGATGATCAAAGAATCAGGAGAAATTGTATGCATTTTGAAATATTCAAAGAATCAAGAGAAATCATATGTATTTTGAGGTTTTCTAAGAATCAAGAGAAATGTGTATTTTAAAAGAATTGGTTGGAACTGTATGTATTTTGAGATGAACAAAGAATCAGGAGAAATGATATGCATTTTGAGATGATCAAAGAATTGGGAGAAATTGAGCTCATTTATTCTCAAGAATTAAAATCTTCATCATGCTTTGTAGATTTTTTAATAATTTTTACACTTTATCTCTTTGCATTCACAGCATCTTAACAATTTATTTTTCAAATTACTTTCATGGATTAATTAATATGAAAAGGACCCATGTTAGGTTAGTGACTACTGTTGTGTTCCAAGCAAATAACTACTAATTACAGCTGATAACTACCAATTACAGTGCTGTGCAACATTCAGTGTTTAGTAAAGAGAAGTAAAGAGATGCATATAATTTTCAGGCATGAAACCATGGGTAAACGTCATGACAGTATTGGATGAGAAAGAAGGTGGTGATACGGAGCTGCTTGTATATGCCATGACACTCATCAACAAGGTGAGTCAATCATGCTTGCATAACTTGTCACATTTTGTCTTAAATGCAAGACCTAGTTAAGACAAAGTCATCACTGATGACAGTTCAGAGAAATTAATTTTTGCAGTGACTGCATCCATGGCTGTGGTATGTTGTTAGGTTCATTATTCAGGATTCATGCCAATTCATATGCAGCATATCATAATAAGATCAGTTTGTGAGACAGCTTGGTAGAATTTTTAAATCATTTCTTAATTTGCCACTATCTGAAGAAAAATGTAGCACAATATAAAATAATCAGAATTTATTAGACAAATGGTTGAAGTCACTTAGTTGAGCTTTTTCTATAAAGAATCTCTCTCATGTGCTAATTTCAAAAGAAACTATTACCACTTTTCAGGGATATGACGATTAGAAATAGTCTGTCCAACAGTAGAGTCAAATGTATGGCTGTGTTTAGTGTGATGGAACTACACCAGTTAAGCTAGACTCTTGAACTTGGGTTGGTTATGTTGTTGTGTTCAGGGTTTTAATGCCATTTTTCAGCACATGATAGGCTCATACCTACCATGTATTTCAACTTACTTGGTATCATCCCAGATTTTTGTTTAAAAATCTGAAAATCAAGATTTCCTGATTTTTTTGTGCCTAAAGTTATGATTTTGTAAATATTCCAGATTAAAAAAAACTTTTGATTCACAATGGCTCTGCAAAGAGAGCAAAAGTAATGAAGAAATTTTGTGAGAAAAAAACTAGTCATACCATAAATATTTGTCATTTTCCCCATTTTTATCTTTTATGCTGATATTTAGTGTGTTAATTGAATTAACACTAAATATGAACTTAAAAAATGAAAAAGAAAAATGATATATATTCACGGTATGACTAGCATACATTTTTACATTAAATAACAGCATAAGAAAGCAATGATATGAATTCCTTTATAAAAGTTTTGTAAACATATAATCACAACTACTGATCCTGATTTTTTTTCTCTCCATAATCCTGTTTTATTTCCCTTTGGCATCTTGAATTTTATTCTGCTCAGTGTGGCAGGTCTGTAGGCTATACATGGTGAACAGTATGACTGGTGAAGAAAAGCCTGGGAAAGCTCTGGAAGTAACCACTTACCCAAAGAAAAGCTGCTTACAGCTTTCTCACATACCCACATTGGCAAAGCCCATGACTCTAACCCACATAGACAGAGGTGAGAAGTGATAGGCAAAAGGCAAGTGCTTTAGACCAGTCAGCTACCCAGAATCCCTGGGTAAGTTGCAGTCTTGTGAGAGTTGATTGTGATAGTTATTCTGGACTTTGATCAAGCCTCTATAAATAGGGCTTCAGAGGTGGGATTTATTTTTAATAAATTTTCAAAAGTGCTATATCTGTTTTGTCTGAGAATTGACATGTGTAATAAATGACGCTAATGTAAACTACAGTTTTCCCCTTACCCTAATTTATGCATCAGAGACCTCAAAAGTTTAATTTGACCCCCACTTCTGACACCAAGATTTTGTTTTGTGTTCAGTCTGACCCTAAGTTCAGACATAATGTAATTTTTTACTCTCAGTCTTGCATCTCTAGTAGAAACACTTGACATGTGCCAGACTTGTAGCCCCCAGATTGATGCCTGGAAAAATATGAAAAGACACCCCTACCTCATATGTACTTGAAAACTATCAAGATCCTGCACCCTCTATATCTTTCCTGAGCTTGAAAACTATTATGATTCTCCCACCTTGTCTATACTTGAAATTGAAAACTATTATGATTCTCCCACCTTGTCTATACTTGAAATTGAAAACTATTGATTCTCCCACCTTGTCTATACTTGAAATTGAAAACTATTATGATTCTCCCACCTTGTCTATACTTGAAATTGAAAACTATTATTCTCACACCTTGTCTATACTTGAATTTGAAAACTATTTTTCTCCCACCCTTGTCTATACTTGAAATTGAAAACTATTTTTCTCCCACCCTTGTAAATATTTTTAAAATTGAAAACTATTAAGATTCTCCCACCTGGTATATATTTTTGAAATTGAAACCTATTATGATTCTCCCAACGTGTATATATTTTTAAAATTGAAGACTTAAGATTCCCCCACTTTGTATATATTTTTGAAATTGAAAACTATTATGATTCTCCCAATGTGTATATATTTTTAAATTGAAGACTATTATGAATCCCCCACCATGTATATATTTTTGAAATTGAAAACTATGATTCCATCACCTTGTATATATTTTTGAAATTGAAAATTGATGATCCTCCACCTTATCTATAATTGAAAATTGAAAACTATGATGATCCCCCACCTTATCTATAATTGAAATTGAAAATTATGATGATCCCCCACCTTATCTATAATTGAAATTGAAAACTATGATAATCCCCCACCTTATCTATAATTGAAATTGAAAACTGTGATAATCCCCCACCTTATCTATAATTGGAATTGAAAACTATGATCCCTACCTTGTCTATACTTGGAATTGAAAACTGTAGTGATCTCCCACCTTGTCTATACTTGAAATTGAAAACTGTAGTGATTTCTCACCTTGTCTATACTTGAATTTGAAAACTGTAGTGATCCACCACATTGTCTATACTTGAAGTTGAAAACTGTAGTGATCCACCACCTTGTCTATATTTGAAGTTAAAACCTGTAGTGATCCTCCACCTTGTCTATACTTGAAATTGAAAATTATGATAATCCCCCACATTATATGTTACTGTCTGAGCTTTAAAATGCATCCTTACATCCAGCTGATAAATGCCCTTGGTGCATTTTTTATCATCAAGGTGAAATCAAAATGGGAAGAGCAGGAATGCATCTTTTATAAAAATCAATTCTAGTTATACAAGTTTCATAAGTTTCTTTAAATTGATCATGAAATGTTAGACTATTTATCAATTGAGAAAAATCACCAATCTTATTCCATTAAACCACAAATGAGCAAAACATTGAAATGATTCTGAAGAACTTTTGGACTTGTGAAGGATTAAATTATGTTTGAGTTTTGTCTCATCAGTGTGACGTCAGCAGTGATCAGCAGCTTTATCAATAATATTAAAGTTTTGCATTAAAGTTCTTGAATCTCATATATTTTCTACATCTTACTGCATTCAGATTTATGTTTGGGTTAATATTGGTATAGATATGATAATATTGGTATAGATGGGATAATATTAGTATAGATGGGAAAATGTTGGTATAGATGGGATAATGTTGGCATAGATGGGATAATGTTGGTATAGATGGGATAATATTGGCATAGATGGGATAATGTTGGTATAGATGAGATAATGTTGGTATAGATGGGATACTGTTGGTATAGATGGGATAATATTGGCATAGATGGGATAATGTTTGTATAGATGGGATAATGTTGATATAGATGGGATAATATTGGTATAGATGGGATAATATTGGCATAGATGGGATAATGTTGGTATAGATGGGATAATGTTGGTATAGATGGGATAATATTGGCATAGATGGGATAATGTTGGTAATGTTGGTATAGATGGGATAATGTTGGTATAGATGGGATAATGTTGGTATAGATGGGATAATGTTGGCATAGATGGGATAATGTTGGTATAGATGGGATAATATTGGCATAGATGGGATAATGTTGGTATAGATGAGATAATGTTGGTATAGATGGGATAATGTTGGTATAGATGGGATAATATTGGCATAGATGGGATAATGTTGGTATAGATGAGATAATGTTGGTATAGATGGGATAATGTTGGTATAAATGAGATAATGTTGGTATAGATGGGATAATGTTGGTATAGATGGGATAATATTGGCATAGATGGGATAATGTTTGTATAGATGGGATAATGTTGATATAGATGGGATAATATTGGTATAGATGGGATAATATTGGCATAGATGGTATAATGTTGGTAATGTTGGCATAGATGGGATAATGTTGGTATAGATGGGATAATATTGGTATAGATGGGATAATATTGGCATAGATGGGATAATGTTGGTAATGTTGGTATAGATGGGATAATGTTGGTATAGATGGGATAATGTTGGTATAGATGGGATAATGTTGGTAATGTTAGTATAGATGGGATAATGTTGGTATAGATTTAAAGCATATGATGAAAGTTAGTCTCAAGAAATCTTGTATCATGGTGAAGAATGTTCATGTTTTGTATTCAGGTTTTTAAAAGTGACCTCCACATCAATAGCCCTGTTCTGCTGAAACTTTAGCATAAAATTACTATGAGTCAAAAGTTTATGAAGGACATGCTAGGAGTTTCTGTATTGCCTTCACATTCACTTGAAACTTCAGTATAATGTTAGTGCAGGTTTAGGTTACACACTGATACACTAGGAATTCCTGTCTTGCATAATCAGAATATTTGTTTCATTGTATATTGTGTGTTAAAAGTCATGTATCTTCAAGATTTGTTGCTGCATTCAGTTTGGGATAATATTACTGTAGGTTGCAAGTTTGTATACTGATACATGGCTTGTCTCTGTCATGCCTATTGCGCCTACTAAAATAGCGAAACTTTCATGGCTATGATAAGATTTACGTGAAAGTTTATGAAATGTGTTATACTGTAGGGGAGACAGCAGGTTCTCTAGAACATTTAACTAAATGACCGCTTGGTTATTTAAATGGCTCGTTTAGAAGCTGGAGAAAAATTATCTCAGAAACATTGTTTCTCAACAAGGGCAACACTGCAAAGAGCTAAAATCAGTCTCTTGATGCAGACCTGCTAATTATTTGTAGACCAGGTATGTGTCATGTTCAATTTTTTAATTGAATCGGATATTATAAACTCTAGCCTGCATGACAATTATAATATTGCAGAAAAAGCCACATTAATTACTAAAACAAATACAGCACTACTTAACCTTTTTACAAGAATATTGACATAATAGTGTATACTTTAGATGATGAATTCCACAGGTATGACTCTGCCTTTACCCAGTTTGGGAGTAAACCATTTAATTTTATGGGTAAGAGTAATCTCAGTAAAACCAGTTGAGTCATTCTCATACAGATTGAGGAGAATAATAATTATTTTATAAATCATATATTCACTTAAACTTTTGTTGATAATTGTGACTTAAAACTACTGCGGAGCATAAGCAGGGGTAATATGTATTGATTATTAACTAAATACTGAAGAAAATTGTTTCAGTGGCCTTGTGGTTAGAACATCTGCCTTGGATGCAGGAAGTTGTGGGTTCCAACCCCAGCTGAGTCATGCCAAAGACTTCTAAACATGGTAATAACAGGTGCTGTTTGAGGCATTCAGCATGAAGAAATTTGTTAGGACTGCTTGGCCTGATCAGAACAATGTGACTACATGGGACATCATGCTACATGTCTGCAGCATGATGCCCCAGTGCTAGACATCACTATAAACTGCTACACTGCAGTTATCATAGCAATAAGATTTAGAAATTAATAAAGCTACGTTAAGAATCCAAATTACACACACAAACACAAAGTACTGAAAAATATTGGACCTTAGGTCATGTGATGCAGGATGCCCAAGCTTGTGAGGGCTTTCTAGGCTCAATATTTTTAAATAATGTCAATAATGATCTTATATGCTTTAAAGTAAGCATCTTAATTAATTAGCTCTGTTATAAGAATAACTCTATTGAAAAAAAAATTAATAGTATTTTATAAAAAAAAATTACTTGCCATTGTTTTATGTATAAAACATGTTCATTGTATGATAATACACACTACCTCACTACTAAGGAGCACACGTACATCAGTGAATGAAACTAAGTATGATTAAAAGAATGGAATATCATGACACACAACAAAATATTGACATTAAGAAAAAATGATCAATACATTGATAAAATTTGAAGATACCATAATCTTTGGTGCCTGGGCATTTATGATGGTTGACTTAGTATTAGTTTTGATTTTTTTCCCTTAAATATTAGAACTTGATTTATAAAACTGAGTGAGAAACTATTGGTTTATGTTAGCAGGTGGGTGGGCAAAGTGTCATGCGATGTGGGAACAAACTGTTTGGGAAATTTGCAAGCTAACTAGAAACCTTTTGGAGGTGGTTTTCTTTCAGAGTATATTAGGTACTCATTTTCTTGTATTCTGTGGTACTAGTTAGGATAGGCCAGTGTCTGACCAATTCATTCATGTACCCCTCTTTCATGGGATACTACTTGCTGATATTCTAAGATTGTAGACAATTTCTCATCAGGACAAGTAGCTTGTTAATTGGAATAATTGTTGCAGTAATTATTACATGGGATAAATATTGGAATAATTGTTACATGGGATAATTGTCACATGGTATAGTTATTACATGGGATAATTGTGACATGATATATTTGTTACATGGAATAATTGTCATATGGTATAGTTACATGGGATAATTGGGACATGATATAATTGTTACATGGAATAATTGTTACATGGGATAATTGTCACATGGTATAGTTGTTACATGGGATAATTGGGACATGATATAATTGTTACATGGAATAATTGTTACATGGGATAATTGTCACATGGCATAGTTGTTACATGGGATAATTGGGACATGATATAATTGTTACATGGAATAATTGTTACATGGGATAATTGTCACATGGTATAATTGTTACATGGGATAATTGTGACATTATATAATTGTTACATGGGATAATTGTCACATGGTATAGTTGTTACATGGGATAATTGTGACATTATATAATTGTTACATGGAATAATTGTTACATGGGATAATTGTCACATGGTATATTTGTTTCATGGGATAATTGGGACATGATATAATTGTTACATGGATAATTATTAGGATAATTGTTACAGGGAATTAATGAGTCTTAAAAAGCTGCTTGTCCTTAGCCATTGCTAAAAGATTATTTTGGAGCACAGATAAAGCATTAACTGAATGTGAACTGTCATTGTCATGAATCTCACAATTTTATTCTGAGGCAAATCCACTTATTTAGGTACCACAAGAATTTATTTCTTTGTTTTCAAAATCACACCCCAGAAATTGAGTGCCCAGTAAACACTGATTGTCATCTGTTTCAGGTGCTGAATGCCATACCAGACCAAGAAACATTCTATGATGTGTCATCTGTTTCAGGTGCTGAATGCCATACCAGACCAAGAAACATTCTATGATGTAACCGATGCTCTTGAAGAGCTGGGTATGGAGCGGATCACACAGAGGCATATGAACAAAAAAGGCGCTGATCTTGATCTCCTAACGCAGTTCCAAATATTTGAGGTAACACTTAAAGTTGACACTATAATGAAATGCTTGGTATATCTGCATTATAGTCCCTAGATTCCTGTGGTTCACAAGTTCTAAGGTTATCCTGCAATTTTTGGCTTGAAACAAATGTGCACACTGGATGGGATGCCAGTCCATTGCATAAAGGTCTCTAAAATTTGTAGAAATGATGTTATTTCTGTCATCAAATATGGCTACTGTTTCTAAAATTGGAGAAACATTTTGAAAAATTATATCTAGAACAATCCACTCAATAGAATTTGACAACTTTGGAGGAAAGCATCTTGGAATAAACACCATTTAAAATTTGAGAAATGATCTTCTTGTCTTCTTGTGCCATCAAGTATGGGTGAAAATAAAAATGTTAATAGCAACATTGAAGCTGTTGTTTTGATAAAATATGCAATCAACAGCATTGGAAGAAAAATCATTCTACTGGCCCCCGAGTTTGGTTGTTGCATTTTGCAGTTATTAATTATGTGCTGTCCATGTGATCAGTCTCAGATCTACACTAGTCTCCTATTGTTTTATGTTTAGTTCTTTATTAGCTTGTATAATTGATTGAACCCTTGTTTGCTTATCAATTGATTGGCTTGTTCCATTTTTAATGTAAGTGAGGACTAATTGATTTTTAACAATTTTTTCTTTTGTCCAGATTCAACATTAATTACAAACACAATTGTAATGATTTTGGTCCAACCAGTATGTGTCTTTTAATTAAAACAGAAATTTGTAGTTGTAAATTATAATAAATTGGTACTTTTCATTGCCACACACTACCCCACTCACCTTTTGCCCCCAAAAGGAGAAAGATTCTAGGGTTGGTCTCTTATTTGTTGTTTCAGGCAGCGCTCAAAGCAGAGGATGGTGAAGATGATGGGGAAATTGCACAGCTTGAGAGCTTGAGGTAAAATAATTTACAATTTGCAAATATGAATCCGTTTTTATGTAGAGGTTAAGTGCAGTATACCCCTATATGGAGATCATTTCTCTTATCATCAGTACATAAAGGTCCACTGTACTTAACAACTTTCTTTTCATCTTTATAAAAGAATATTTTGACCTTGTATTTGACATACCTATTAGAGCATATCTTAAACCATCTTTTTCTATTGTATGCCTTTTATCCTGGTGGATATTTACTTATAGTAGGACAAGTTTTTTCCTGTGGATTTTGGTAAGTTGTTTTTATTCCATTACAATTTGTACCGCCTGGAAAAGGTTAGGAAAAATTATTTGCAACATTTTGTAATGCAGTGTTTTTAATCTTGTAAAAATATGATAATACTGTTAATCACAGTTATATCATTTAACAACTTTAGCAACATAGCTAATGTGAAGCATTTTTATTATTGCATAGTTGACTTAATATTTTATATATATTCTATACCCAACTTTCTGCTTGACACATTCATGTTAGAACTATTTAGGAGTTTTCACTGACGACCACACCTTTTATGCTTTAGTATACCAAATCATTCTTTTATAAATCCCAGTCTGTTTTGAATTCTACAGTATAGTGGAAAATGTTTGGAAAATATAAAGCAGGGAATTGTATTTATGTAATATTTTGTATTCCTATTTGAAGAAAGAACTTTGATACATCATCTTATCCTTAGTCTAAATCAGTGACATTATTGCCAGATATCAAAATATGTGTAGCTTTCCATATATTATTTGCACCCTCCTGCCAATTACAACGTATGGACATCATGTTGGTTGCCAATTACAACATAATGACATCATGTTGGTTGCCAATTACAACATAATGACATCATGTTGGTTGCCAATGATAAGATTGTGAGAATTGATCACCGTAATATTGTGTTATGGAATTTGAAATTTTTTTTATTTAAGGATAATTTGATACTAGAAAAATAGGAGAGAACCTTATGAACAAAATCTTTTTGTGCAGGCAAACTCCCCGCATTAAGAGTGAGGAAGAGAGTGGAAGGAAGAGCCGACGATTCTCCACAGGGATCATGCCAGTTCGCAGAGACAAGTTCCCACAAAAATTGGAGAATACAAAGTGTCCTGCTGAGGACTACAAGCAGAGGAAAAACAAAATGAAAGAGTATGTCTATTTATATATCTGTATGCATCTTCTTCAGAAGAGGATACTGGCGTTTTAGATATTTTACCCAGTCATAATACCTTTGGATAACTGATAGGATCTTACAAGATCAAAACATGCCAGGCAAAAACATTTTAGCTGAAAGGATAGAAGTTATTTGACCACATAGGTGACAGTTAGAATCCTCTCCCCTTGATATAGGGATTGGTGACAGAATCCTTTCCCTTTGATACAGGAATTGATGACAGAATCCTCACACTTTGATAAGGGATTGGTGACATAATCCTCACACTTTGATAAGGGATTGGTGACATAATCCTCTCCCTTTGATACAGGAATTGGTGACAGAATCCTCTCCCTTTGATACAGGAATTAGTGCCTAATCCAGTGAATACTTAGGGTACTACTTTGCCTTGTGCTGAATTATATCCTCTTGACAGAAAGGGATGCCTCACAATCCATTACAAGTTTTCTGGAAATTCTTTTTTGTTTTTGCTGTTTTGGATTTCAAGCAATTTTTTTAGCATGATACATTTCAGCCTGTGTAAATGGTGAAGGAAGAACCTGGGAAAACTTGGTAAAAACCACCAACCCATGGAAAGCTACGGGCAATAATTTTTACATACCTACCATTCAGGAGCCCTCACTTAGAATGGAATTATACTCTGATATTTCCTTTTCTTTTCACTCTTTTACAAGAAAGTTCTGTCCTTACAGTATTATTGCTTTGCTGTCATTACACACTTAGATGTCCTACCAGTTGCATATGTTGAAGCTGTAATTAAATATATGTTCAGGTCTGGTGTATGATATAGCTAATCTAGTTTTAGGGTTCTATATGCCAAGCTGAATTTACCTGTATATACTGTCATTTTGCCTTTTGTACAGTCTTAAATTGTTAGCATCCTCTTTGTAAGTATCCATAATGTCTCTTAAATGCATATACTGTATCCATTGCCATATGCTGTTGTTGTTCTTGTTTGTCCTTCGTTCTCAAAGGTGACCATGACTTATGTCTGGGCTAGTCTGTGAGTGCACAGATGGCTGGTGAGAACAATCCGTGCTCTGAAGTGTCTAGGGCAATGGAGGCAGGGAATTCCTGGGGCCTGGATCGATTGAGAGTTGGCAATGTCTCTGATCATCCTCTGCCGGTGTTTATGTTTGGCCTCGATGATCCGTTGCTCTTCAAAATTAGCAGCGCCTGAATTGATCTGTTGGCACCAGGCATCGCGGTCTTTGGCAAGCTGCTTCCAGCTGTCTGGATCAATGCCACAGGATTTCATTGAGGCTTTGAGCATGTCCGTGTACCACGTCTTTTGGCCTCCTCTGGAACGCTTGCCTTCAGTTAGTTCCCCATAAAAGTCTCTTCGGGATGCGATCATCAGGCATATGGCAGACATGGCCAGCCCAGCAGAGCTGTGTTCTTTTGAGCATGGCGTGGACACTTGTCATCTCAGCTCTCTGGAGGACTTGTGTCAGGACTCTTGTCATGCCATTTGATGTGGAGCAGTTTTCTGAGACAGCGCATGTGGAAGGAGTTTCATGGCTGTACACCGTCTATGTCTCACAGGCGTACAAGAGGGAAGCCAGTATGACTGTACACTGTCTATGTCTCACAGGCGTACAAGAGGGAAGCCAGTACTACTGCTCGGTACACCTTGATCTTGGTTTTCAGGCTGATTCCTCTTCTATTCCACACAGAGTTATGGAGTCTGCCGAAAGTGAGCAATCCTGAGGGTGACCTCTTCATCGATGGAGACTGCCATATGAACCATTTTGCAGGTAAACATGTTTATATAGGTATAGCTGCAGAGTTCATAAAATGGATACATGCAGAGCTACTACACCTGTTAATATTTTGTCTTAAAGATTATACCATGGGCAAGACTAAATGTAAGATCTAAAAAATATGTTACTGACATCTATCCTACATATATAGTTTACTCCGATTGCCAATATAACATCTGTCAAACTGCTTAATTTGAACAGAAGATTAGTAGGATGCCATTCTCAGGGTACCTAAGGGGAAAGCAAAGTGCATGTTGAGGGATGAAGATACCCCAAATATCAATGCAGATTTGTCTTTGGTGCAGGATTTACTTTCTGATGGATATTGGATATAACACTACACAAGGTTCATTAGCCATGAAGAAACATAAGCCACTGCAATTCCTCCTTTACCATACCAGCAGGAGAAACCATTATTGGCAGTACAAATAGACCATTTATCATGCTGGTTGGACACCATATCACTTTCTAGGCAGCAATATAGTGAGTAGAACAAACAGTCTCAGCACTTTGCATATCTGATTCATGGACTGGCTACATGAATCAAATATCCTGTACACAGTTCCAGCTGGATGAACAGGACGTTGCTGTGTTTACTAAGATGGCCCTGTGTCATTATGACTGGATTCTGCCATCAATCTCTGATCAAAATGGGTCATGACCACAATCAATCAACATGATGCCCAGCTTAGTACCTTGGTATCCAGGAGACTGCTTTACTTTGTTCTCAAGACTTTACTGCTCAAAGGGAGCCTTTACTACTGCATTGAACTCTGGAGTATCTTAAGCACCATCCTTGACATTCTTCTTCTGCTACTTCATAAGAGACATCAACTCTCCTTGTTAGATTTTACTATGACACATGCAGACTTAACCCTTCCAGAATTTGATTGAAGAAGTTTTCAGTCCACTTCTGATTTATGCCTGCTTCCTTCCTCTAAATTTCTGGCATTATTTGATAAATGACTAAAAAGAAAGAACATACATTAAAATTTATTACACTGTCTGGCATTTAGACTTTTTTCTTCACAAAGATGCCTTCCCTCTAACTTTAGTAGGTGGTTCTACAAGTCCCACCCTCCAGTTTTTCATAAGGAACACTGAAGTTTGCATTCAAAGACACCATTTGCTAGTTCTGGGCACTCCCATTTTGGACTCGACATCAATCCCTGGGATTTCATTTTATTGACAGACCAGGTAATGGCCCATGTTAGGACCAATTCCTTGGCTGCAACATCACCTGGATGACATTCTGCAAAAATTCATCAGATGAATTATACCTAGGAGCAAGATATGATATCCCATCCCTTCTCAACCTTGACTTCCTTGTCAACAAGGACAAATCCAACCTTGGACCATCGGGACATTTTGTCCATTATGGTATGGAGTTCAGCACTCAGGTAATGTTTCTAATAGGAATGAGAATGAAAATCAGTACAATGGTGCTTCCTTGCTTATATGGGAAGAACCAACCTTTCTCAATTTGCACAGATATGTTCCATCTCACAAGTTAAGGCAAACTCATTTGGCTTACATTGGGTATACCTCTGCAAGTACAGCCTCTGGAAATTACAGTCTGCATGGATGTGAGCACAGAGGATGTGGGAGCACACCTTAATATCATTCCATGTCATTAGAGAGTGTCTCTTAAGATTGTCATTTCCATATCAACATTCATGACATTTATGTTTACCCTCCAACACCTCTGATTCCAAAGGGGATACTGAAAGCAAGAAAATCATAGTGTACTTATTCCTGATTACTTCACTTAGATGGAATATGTGTGGATCAATGACCTCCTTAATCCTGCAATTGAAATACCCAGAAAACCCCAGATGTGTGTGTGTTATATGGATTTTTAACATAGCTTTAAAAACATTTTTAGTCATATCGCTATGATGTCTGCAGCATGGCAGTTTATAGTGATGTCTAGCACTGAGCATCATGTCACAGACATGTTGCATGATGTCCCATGCAGTCACATTATCCCAACACCAGGCTGACCAGTCCTAACACTAACGTCTTAATGCTGAGCACCCAGTGAGGTATCTTTTAGTACCATGGTTGTATAAGTCTTTGGTATGACTTGGCCAGGGTTTGAACTTAAAACATTTGCTCCATTTCGATTATGTTCATCTAAAGATGTTGTTGCTGAGGACAAAGTGGAATCTATCGTGGTATTCATCTGTCTGAACAAGACACCATTTGATGCTCTCAAGAGTCACATCTCAAATCAGCAAAATAAATGGTTTTTCAGTGGACCTGAACTCCTTGCAGTTCCAACAAGATGGGTCAGTATCACTCATAATGGTCTCTACTTTCAATGCCAATAACAGGCTCTTATTTATGGGAATCTAACATTTTATTGAAGAAATATATTTTACTAGAAAATTTGGTTTCTCTGAGTTTATCCCCTTTTTTCTCTTCAAATATCAGACAGCATGATGGGCATCCGATTTCTAGGAGTGATATCAACATTTACTATGTTAAGATTTTGTGTTAATGGTTTTTGAAAGCTGCACTTATTTATATCATAGTCTAGTTGATGATACATTAGTGATTCAAGTCTACTGTTTTATTTTGACATTAATCATTTCTGGTAAGGCCAGTAACATTACAAAACCTTGTCATTAACAATTATTATCCTTTGTAAAGTATTTTCATTGGTATGTCTAAAAGAAGTGGAACCATTCATTGTGTCACATTGTAGCATACTGGGTTACCAGACTTAAATATTTGAGATCCAGATGCAGCATTTTAATAGCCTCTCTCACAATTTGTTTATAGAATTCTCAGATTGCCCATATATGGCTGTTTCCAATAAAATGGAAATAGTTATCTGGCTGTTACCAAAAAAATGGAACTACATTAAAACCCACTTATCTTGACCTCAGTTATCTGGCTGTTACCAATAAAATGGAACTACAGTAAAACCCACTTATCTTGACCTCAGTTATCTGGCTGTTACCAATAAAATGGAACTACAGTAAAACCCACTTATCTTGACCTCAGTTATCTGGCTGTTACCAATAAAATGGAACTACAGTCAAACCCACTTATCTTGACCTCAGTTATCTGGCTGTTACCAGTAAAATGGAACTACAGTCAAACCCACTTATCTCAGTTATCTTGAGGACCCATGTATATCAAGCAATTTGCTCTGGTCTTGAAAAAAATCCTCCTTTGTTATGCTAATTGTTCCCCACTTATCTGGACCCTGTTAATTCGATAATACGGTTATGTCAGGCATAATTTTGGATCTGAAGTAACATTTGGACCTGCTTAAGTCAACGAAATGCAACATTTTAATGGCAATCTTACAGAAATTATACAAGAAGTGGTGAGCAAATGTGATCGATTTTCACGCACAATTTTGATCAGTTATGGTGGAAGTCACATATTTTCTTTGTATTCTCTATTTTTGGTTCATAAGGGTAGCTTAGTTTATTATCATGTTCACTACATAAAATATTCAAGGAGTCTCAAAGACAAGAGTGTGCACAAATTACTATATAACTATTTTATGAAAGTGCAGAATCTTAGACAGCTACATGTATATGTTTTCATTTCCATTTTGTTTCTTAAGGTACATTTCACATCTGAATTATATTCAGAAATACATGTATTCAAGAAACAATGTTTTGGCTTGAAAGCTTTCTCTTTGGGAACATTTTTACCCCTTATGACACAGTATATGCATGTACTTGTCAGCAAAAAATAAACAACAGATTTAATACTAGGCAGAATATCACCCTCTTTGTGTATGTGTGTGTGTGTGCGTGCGTGCGTGCATGAGAGAGACAACAAAGCTGTAATATCAAAACATCAAGATTGTCAGATGGCAGTAGGTAATGACACAAGACCCAGGTTAAATATCAAAACAGGTCAAGAGTGTCAGTTGCTCTTGAATTATCTTTTCTCCTTTTTAATTTAAATCTGATACACAAATCACAATTGATCTTGACTGAGCACTATTTGACAGTGGAATGATGGAAGGTGTAAACTCATACATACTACACAGGGATTCATTTAAAGAATTTGATTGGTCCAAGATAGTGGAAAAATGCTATTTCCCTTATACATACTTACCTACACTTTTTGTAATAATCATCTGTGTTGAATGTCCATGAGGTATTAATCTTGACAAGAAAGTGACATCTGACCCACACACACCATTTATTTCTAGAATCACCCATATCGGGAAAAGCTTGAAGATTTTCAATGTGATTAGATTTTATAATTTGACTATTCATTCTCATCAACTTTCCATTGAATATCTGGAGGTTATATGTATGGTTCAGGATGTATTTCATCCATCTTTGCACCTGGCTTCAACTTTTCTTTTGGACTGTTTGAATGTTCTTACTTGCCAGAATGATTTATCACAGTCTGTTGACAAATTCACCACAACGTTTGGAAAAATGCCATGTGATCATTGGTGATTAGGCTAAAGAGTAAGTTTGTATATGTGTCAGAAATAGGTACTAATACCATATGATTATTGGTGGTCAGTTAACAGAGTAAGATTACATACATGTGAAAAATGGGTGATCATTGGTAATCAGGCAACAGAGTGAGGTTGCATACACAAGAGAAATGAGTATAATTGGCAAGTATTTTTGCAGGGCCTCCCAGTTACCTCTGCCAGAGTGAGGTTGCATACACATGAGAAATGAGTATAATTGGCAAGTATTTTTGCAGGTCCTCCCAGTTACCTCTACCAGAGTGAGGTTGCATACACATGAGAAATAAGTATAATTGGCAAGTATTTTTGCAGGGCCTCCCAGTTACCTTCATCAGAGTGAGGTTGCATACACATGAGAAATAAGTATAATTGGCAAGTATTTTTGCAGGGCCTCCCAGTTACCTTCATCAGAGTGAGGTTGCATAACACATGAGAAATGAGTATAATTGGCAAGTATTTTTGCAGGTCCTCCCAGTTACCTCCACCAGAAAAAGAGCAGATAGACAAAATGCCTGACCAGGATAGACGGAAGCGAGTGATCGAAAACATGCAGCAAGAATCAGAAGAGCCGCAGAATGAGCCTGAAGTGAGTGGCACAGCAGAGGACAACCAGCAGACCTGTAAGTGACAATCCAGTTCCAGTCTTAACATTTTAACAACATGCTACAGAAAGGCATTGTATCCTATTTCTTGAAGCAAAATTTATGACTGTTAGAACTTGAGGTGGGGATAATATTAAGAGACTTGAAGTGGGATAAAATTCTGTTAACTGAATCAAATTTTGTAAATTATTTTTAAAAATCAAAAACTTTTCTTGCAAAGTAATTTTGAGTTTAGACAGTGAGAATGCAGCAGACTTCTTGATTTTCTATTTTGTATTATATTGAAACAATTGACATCAATCCGATTATTCTTATTTTTAATATAAATTTTTTTTAAAAAAAGTCTAAATGTGCAAAATTTTATAGATGAAATTATTGGCGCTACTTATTTTCAGTAGATGACAACTGGTATAATATGCATCCAGTGGCATTACAAAATTTGTTAGCTTATTGTATATATATATATATATATATATATATATATATATATATATATATATATATATATATATATATATATATATATATATATATATATCTACATGACTGATTATTGATTAGGCACTACCTTGCTGTGTTAGCTGGCTGCCCCAAAAGTTTTATTATTTTCAATATCCCAATCAAATGTTAGTAAATCTTAACTGCCAGAGTATTCTTTCATTCTATTCATATCAGTGTTGCTAGATTGAAACTGTAATTTTACCATTTTCCTTATCAGAAGAATCATAATCATCTAAATGCTTGGCAGTGCTTTAAAGTGCATTTAATCACAATAAGTCTTTGTCCAAGCTGGACTCTAATATTTGGGCAAAATTATCTCTCTTCTGCCAGAATATGAAGAAGTTGGCAAAAGTCGTAAGAATTAGGCGTACAATTTCAGAATAGTAATTTTAAACTGTGTTTGCATATTTCATGTTGAGAAATAATATTATAATTATATAATATTAAAAGTTTATAAAAAATATAAACTTTTCATTTTTTATTTATCATTGAGGATGTAGAACATTAAATGGCAATCTTAAATTTAGGCATCAGTCAAAACTTGGCAACATCTTCCATAGCAGAAGTCTTTTTTTCATTTGATTTTATGATGAAACTTTGGATAAAATTAATGATTTAATATATAAAGAATCTGGATATGTGGTATAGAAATAATGTTGCACTAATTGTTTATAGAATAAAATGTACAAAAAATTTGGGGTAGAATTTCATAGATTGCAGCATAATTTATGATATTTATTATCATATTAGTACCAAAATTGACTACAGAACTTGAGGCTTCTTTTTCTATCCCTCTACATTCATCTTTGAAGGGAAAAAGACAAAAAAGTCATTGTTTTACTTGAGTTTATTAATTAATGTTTTTATTGAAACATAATGGGGGTGGGGGTATTATCATGAAATCGATGCAAGGCCAAGTAAATTTGGCCATTTGAGCTTACATGGGTAAAATGACAGACTTTATGGGGCTTTTTTGCCTGAATTACCCCCTAACATGAACTTGGTAAGTATTTGGATTTTTCAACATTCTTATGTATTCCTCAATTAGAATAATTTGTGAGGATCTATTTGGATAGTTGACAGCCCATTGGTAGTGGTTGATACTCACATTTTGAGTGGTATTGGTTGATACTCACATTTTGAGTGGTATTGGTTGATACTCACATTTTGAGTGGTATTGGTTGATGCTCATATATTTTGATTGGTATTGGTTGATACTCAAATTTTGAGTGGTATTGGTTGATTCTCACATTTTGAGTGGTATTATGGTTAATACTCCCATTTTGATTGGTATTGATTAATACTCCCATTTTGATTGGTATTGGTTGATACATTTTGATTGGTATTGGTTAATACTCCCATTTTGATTGGCATTGATTAATACTCACATTTTGATTGGTATTGGTTGATGCTCACATTGTGATTAGTATTGGTTGTTACTCACATTTTGATTGGTATTGGTTGATACTCACAGTTTGATTTGTATTGGTTGATACTCAGATTTTGATTGGTATTGGTTGATATTCACATTTTGATTGGTATTGGTTGATACTCACATTTTGTGCTCTGAATGATGTGTTAAATGACTTTTGACTACTTCACCTGTACCAAATCATGCTTTTTATGACTTTCAGTTTCATATTTTTAATAAAAAAAATTGAAGATGAAATACAGTTTTACAAAGTGGCGAGATGTTGTGTGTTGATTTATGTCTGTCTGATCAGTATGCTGGAAAGAATCAAATCCTTTAGAACACTGAACTTTAATGTGAAAGTAATTTATAATCCCTAATGATCATAAGCAACAATAACAACTGAAAATAAAATTAAACTCTTATTATAATGCTGTCTTTTTTATATTGTGCTTAATTAATAAACAAATAAATTTGTTTCATATTAAGGAATTAATACAAAAAAGCTGACACTTTTTTAATGCCAAAAACAGAACAAGAACTTCTACTTTCACTACTATTTAAAAAGCAACTTCTCTACAAAACAAGAACAAAAATTAAGTTTGGTTTTATTTATTATAAAAAAAAATTAATCTGTTATGTAGGGACACCCAATAATAAGTTGCAACAAAATAAACTCCAAAAGCTTATGTGCTAAACATTCCACTAAATACTCTTTTTGTGATGAAAATGTCCCAATTTTAGGGATGGGGACCCCTAAACCCACAAATTGTAGGGGTGGGGACTCCCAAAATTCCCAATTGTATGGATGAGTACCTAAAAAATTTGCAATTGTTGGGATGGGGGACTGAAAAATTTCCAATCGTAGAGATGATTACACACAATATTCAGTTTGTCATGATGGGGACCTAAATATTCCCAAATTCTAGCTCTGGGTACCCCCCAAATTACCATTTGTATAGATGGGACCCCAACAATTGGAAATTGTTTGGAAAGATGACCCAAAAATATTTCCAATTGTCATGATGGGGACACCCAAAATTGCCAGCTGTAGGGAAGGAGACCCAAAATTTATTGATATTGGAATGATGTAACTAAGTTACCCCCAATTTCTAGTTTTTGTCTTGATGCAAATATGCTGAAAATAAAATCCCGAGAAAAGTGAGAGCGGAGGGAGGGGAATGAGAATAATAATTTTGACCATTCTTAGGAGAGGGGAAATGAGATGTAATTGTCAATGTTAATTACATGGACATTGATATTAGTGGGATAATGATTTCTTCCTGAAGTTGTCAGATACTCATTCTTTCTTTCATGACTTCAAGCATTATTGAATTAATCATCCTTGTAATCAAATAATACTTGGATTGATACAATGCCTTTCTCAAGAAGAGACTAAACTATGTGTACAACTTAAAGGGTTGCTTTCTTGCTCTAGATGATTCTTAATTAGATTATTAGAATTTTCCTATAAATATCTCCTTTTCCGTATGTTATCTTCAGATGTGGTGACCTGGATCTGATTGACAGTGATGTAATGTCCCTTTTTGCTACATGTAGGGCAAATGACTGTTTATTGGTGTGTGCCTTAATCCTTGATTCCATTACTCTGCCTGTTTTACAAATGTAGTCATTCTTATAATGACTACATTTGATATGATAAATTACACCACTTCTTTCCAAAGTTTCTGGGGTTTTTTTTGTCCTTCACATGTGTAAGTTGTCTTCATCAAGAATTATATGGTTTGTGATATATTATTAATCCTATGTTGTGTGAATACTCTATCTAGTACTTATGATGTACCATAGATGTATGGCATGCCCATGTTCTTTTTATTGGAGCCACTACTGGATTTATTTGGTGTTGGTGTCTTCTTCTCTGGAAGTTTGAAAATCATCATTACCAGCCAGACCAAGATTATCACATCTGAGGACAACACATGGAAAATGAAGGTGATGGAGGTAATTGAAATATGATAGTGGAGGCCAACATAAAACAGGGACAAAGGGCTTGAATTACCACCCATCTACACCAGTCTCATATTATGTGACCACTTATAAGTCATGTGATTAACAGTAGTTGAAGAAGGTGGTGTGATATTGTCCAAACTTTTTAACTCTAAGATATTTATGCTCTGAGTAAAGGAAACTTCTAATAATCATAAACTCCATATAATTTTATAGTGCTGGATAAATTTGCTTCAGCATGCATGACATTTGTTTCAGTGATGGTTATTTTCAACAGGAAGTGGTAGATATTATGTGAATCATGATGCAAATGTCTTTTATTTTAGCTAATGATGAGAAATCAGAGGGTACTGATGCAACACAGCAGGGTAAGTCATCTGCACAATTATCTGGACCCCATGACCCTGTGGGATGCTAGTCTAATATGTAGAAATTGCTAGACTGATTCCAGTACAATTTAACAGATCACATTCTTTCACATTTTTGAGTTGTGTTGGTACCAGTCTGTATTTACCAATAAGGTTGATTTTTTTTGTTTAATTTCTTTTGAATTATTGTTTTGCATGTAGATTTATGAATCATTTTCTTTCATTTAGATCCATTTGGTGAGGTTGACACAGGACCTCTTGATAAATGTACAGTCAGTATTGTTGTTGGAGGCTTTATCTAACCTAGTCTAGGTCAACTATTTTAATTTCATAGCACCATTTCAGTGATTTTGGGGTATTAACCTTCCCTCCATTTCTCATTCAGAAAAGAAGATCTCCAGGAAAAGGAACAATGTATTTTACTGGACAGTGACAATATTTAAATATCAACTTGTACAAGGAGGTTGTGTGATTCTTGGCTTTATGTAGATAATACATAATCATGAGATTAAGGTTTCATTTCATAAAGCAGGATTATGGGAAAATTATGATAAAGAATACAATTTCACCATCTTGTGTCACAAGAACGTGGAATAGTTTGGGCTCTTTAGCAATTGAGTACTGTCAGCCATTTGTAGGAATTGATCAAGGTGTATCATGAAATTTCAGCTGACCAGACTAGAAAATTAGGTGATAAATAGCTACTGTTTTGGCATCTTTCTTACATTGTGTTTGCAAAATATTTTTGTCGGCTTCTGTGCTAAAATTGTTTTGAATCAATTGCTACCATTTTGAAAAACAATTGACCTGTTGCAAGTTTTGGCATCTGATACAAATAATAGATGAAAATGATATTAAAATGATGTAGTGAACCAAAGTGACCAAATTAACAACTATTTATCTTAACTGGTTTTCTTCTCAGATTGGCTCAGATTTTTACAAACATTTTTTGGTTCATTTTAGAACTGAAATTATGGTGGGTTGGTTTCTCCCTCCATTTTTAAAAAAGATGGGATTTTTTTTAAAGTAGGAGGGATTTAATGAAAAAACATTAGGGCTTAAAAATCTGATTTGTGATTTTTGAGCATTCTGTTAATTTTTCAGTGTCATGTTTTGTAAATCAACATGAATCCTTTTATCGTGCATCATAGAATAGACCCAGTACTCTGATCGGTTGTTTCATTTGGCTGAGATACAGAGCTGATGTAGAAAAGGCAGAAGTGAACAAATTCCAAAGATGTAATGGATTGGTAGTTGATAAATCCTTGTTTTTGTTTTAATCATCAATGGACCTCTTTTAGTTTGATAAAGATTTATTATAAAGTTGTGCAAGATACAAAATAATTTATAAAATTTCTAGAAGATGAAAGTTACAGAGTAAGTGAAAGAAAGAAGTCAGTTCCCTTTTAGCACTGAAATGGTTAAATCCATTAAGAAAGAACAAAAAACAAGCTGTACTTTTGGTCACATTTCACTTGTATAGAAAACACCTTTTTACCTTGATTGTAGATATGGACTTGGATTTATACTTGTTCTGTTTAACTACTAATATCACAATTGTTGTATGTCACTTGCACGTAAGGCTGGGTGAACTTATGGTATGGTTTTGCATGTCATATGATGTTCATCATGATGTGTGCTGTGCATCTGTCAACGATTGCTTGTTACTATTGTGTCATATTTATAGTCTGATTTATTAAACTTGGAATGTAGGCTTATGTCATCTTAGACAAGTTTGATAACATATGTGATCTGTGTAGCAATCTTGCAATTGATTTACTGAACTTTGTTACCACTTGATGACCTTTTTTTTGGTTCATTTTTTATTAAAGTTTAAATATATGCTTTTATATTTGGATGAGTATGATTGTGAGTTTTCATGCGTACAATTGAGATCATCTTGCAGCTGATTGGCTGAGCTTTTTACCACTTAGGAGGATACATTTCTGATCTGATTATCAGACTGGAAATATAAGCTTATATCATCAATAGCTGGAACAGATTTGATAAGGAGATAATAAGCCAGATCCACACCTATTAATGACATGATTTTTTTGTCTGATTGGCTAAGCTTGTTAACATTTATTTAATTCACAATTGATCAAGCTGGATGAAAGTGCAATTTTGATTTAAACATAATATATGATTTTGCATCAGATTGGCTGAACCTGACAGCACTAATGACTTTAGTTGTTTTGATCAGATTTCTTAAATTTTGATCAAGCTGTTGATTGAATTTTATAATGAACATGATTTACCAATTTTATGAGGTAATCTTGTATCTGTTTGGATGAGCTTGTTGAGTTCCATGGTCTTAAAAAATTTCTGTTTACAACAAATGGAGATCATACCTATTGATTAGGTGATTTGTATCTGATTGGCTGAATTTATTTAAAGTTGGATTGATTCCATCTTCTCTTTGGCTCGAAGAGCTGCTATGGCTTGTTTGTTTTCTGTCATCCTTCCATCCACTGTCCATGTGTTAGCACTATTTTTTATTACATCTCCTTTAAACTTCTTGGAGTATTGGTATGAAATTTAATATTTCTTCATCCCAAGGTCGAATCTGACCTAGATGAAAATGGTGCTTCTTGGGCATCCATTATTGCATTGGTGGCCATCTTGAGAATCTTACTAAATGATTGTTCATGATGTCTTGTCACCAAAAGATGACTGATTGGTTCTAAATGAAAATGGTATTACAACCATGACAGATATCTTGAAAATCATGAGCAGATGGGCATATCATTATGGAATTTTTATTTTCATTTTTGGTCTTAAATAAAAAATCAGGTCTCTAGGTTTTGACTGGTTTTTGTTTTTGTGCTGAATTTGCTTGGTAGTTTGAAGAAAACAAAGACAAGTATAAAGGTATAAAGGAGTTTTTATCAAACCCAGTTTGTCAGTATATCTTATGAGTGCTGTAAATATGACCACTTCAGCAACCCATAAAACCAATCCAAACTAGTTTTTGAAAAATTTTGTTTTATTAACTGTAGATGTAACCAAACATGGCATTGGTTATCTGGGCATGAGGCAAGTTCAATGATTTTATTTCATGATATCAAGTTTCAAGATCAAAGGCCATTACAGAGACATTTCTTTGCACTTGCAGGTATCTTTCGAATTTGTTGACTTGTAAGAAAACATTATTGTTTCCAACTTTGGTATGTAGGAGTTTCTCCGGAATGTCATGGAAAGTTTCTCTGCCCAGCATTAAACAAAATACAATGAGAAGAAAACTAAACTTGACTAGAATTACTGGAAATGCTATTTTGGCAAGTCCCTTTTAGGGTATCTTGTTACAAATGTGCTGAAGGCAAGTAGTTTTTTGTTGTATTCAAGATCATAGTTTCCTGTGATTATACATGTCTGTGCTGTGATTTCCTTATGTATAGATGAAATGGCAGATTTGCAAGACATTCTTTACACAGTATCACAAACAGTTATTTGTATATATTATATATTGTACATGTGTATGAATATTTAGCTATGAGCAACTCTGCTTTTAATGTGCTATATTCCTTCAAATGTAAATGCTTATTATGCGCTTTCATTCTTTCTGCTGGTTTAGCCATTCAATACCTCTTTCTGTAGTTTTAAACATGATTTAGGTACACCTTTGTTTCTAGGACAAGGTTAGGTCCCAACCAGCTTAATGGCCTGAAAGCATAATGAACTTGTCTGGGATAAAGCAGACCTCAAATTACTTGTGCTGATGTTTATCCAAGTGTGATTAGGAATGACCAAGATCTAGACTTCATGCTTAGTTTGAACACAATACAAAATTCTTTTCTTATTTTTAGTCTAATTATCAATGTAAAATATGCAGATATGCTGCTTTCATGGTGCAGGGGCATAAATTGTCTTGGATCACATGATGTTGTGTCAGCCAGTGAAAACATCTGTCTGATGAAAATAGCAGTGATCAATCTTGTGGCATATTTATACATGCATACAGCTCTATATTACATTGGGATCCAGATCTGACCTTAAATAATGTTGGAAAAGATGAAGATCTGTTATGTAATCAACTAATATTCAAAGGAAGATTTAAGTCCTTATGCTTTTTAGAGACAAATACTACGCTTCTTTTACAAATGTTTTATGATTGCTTGGTGTTGTTTATGTATTATCTTTTAGGGTGAAAATGGATATTTTGAAATTTGAATATTGGGGAAGTTAAAAGTTGCAGCCAATTATGTCACAGTATTATTAGAAAATATTAGAAACTGGTTAGAGAAATACCAGGTCAAGGTTGTTTTAGCTGTAGCTTATGCAGGGAAATTTGCTTCAATTTTAATGACATTGTTAGTGAAATAAACTAACAGAATGTGGATGGAACTGTGACAAGCTTTAAATGATGATAGATGGAACTATCGACAACCTTTAAATGATGATAGATGGAAATGTGACAAGCTTTAAATGATGATATATGGAACTGTGACAAGCTTTAAATGACAATAGTTGTAACTGTGACAAGCTTTAAATGATGATAGATAGAACTGTGGACAAGCTTTAAATGATGATATATGGAACTGTGACAAGCTTTAAATGACAATAGTTGTAACTGTGACAACCTTTAAATGATGATAGATGGAACTGTGGACAAGCTTTAAATGATGATAGATGGAACTGTGGAAAAGCTTTAAATGACAATGGATAGAACCTTATTTGGAAACATAAAAAGATGGTAGTAAGACTATGGGGTGGTTTGAGTCAGAAATTCTGTGCATTAAAGGTAAATATGATTTATCGGTGACTTTGAAATTTGAAATTATACCAAGAAGTGATTTTTTTGGCACTTAATTGATAAAAAGGATGCATTTTTCCTGCTACCCATTGGATTTGGAAAGTCATTAACTTTGTCTTTTGTCAACAAAAACTGGTTTCCGCAATTAATGCAATTATCCATTCTCCTTCTTTGTGCATTATGTCATTCAGCAATTAATAACATAGCATAAAATATCCAAATATGGTCTGGCAAGCTTTATTTAGACAAGGGGTCATGGTGAGCATCTTGTGTTATCTGCCATGGTGGACATAGTGAGGTTTGTATAACCATGCCAGTTTATTTTATTGTGTAAGGGCTTAATAAATTCATAATAAGCCAAACTTCTTTCACATGATTATACTTGTGTAGTAGATTTCTACACTATTTGTGTTTCTGACTTTAGTGATGATTTTTTTTGCTCCACTACATGGGATCAGTTCGTAGCCTTAACCACAACAAATCAAGATGAGGCTACGACATCGTTGCTACATGAAACTGTGACTAGCTTTACATGGCAATGGATGTAACCATGATAAACTTTAAATGATGATAGATGGAACTGTGACAAGCATTAAATGATGATAGATGGAACTGTGACAACCTTTAAATGATGATAGATGGAACTGTGACAAGCATTAAATGATGATAGATGGAACTGTGAACAAGCTTTAAATGACAATAGTTGTAACTGTGACAACCTTTAAATGATAATAGATGGAATTGTGACAACCTTTAAATGACAATGGATGGAACTTTGACAAGCTTTAAATGACATAGATGGAACGTGACAAGCTTTAAATGAGAATGGATGGAATTCTGACATGCTTTAAATGACGATAGATGCAACTGACAAGCTTTAAATGACAATGGATGGAACTGTGACATGCTTTCAATGTCAATGGATGGAACTGTGACATGCTTTAAATGAGGATAGATGCAATGTGACAAGCTTTAAATGACAATGGATGGAACTGTGACATGCTTTAAATGACAGTGTGCTTTTGATGTGTGCAAAAAATGCATTACATAAAATATCAAACTAGATGATGCATTCATGGAACCTGTATTAGTGCACAGTGTACACTTGTATCAGTGCCCAAATTATACACCTGTATCAGTGCCAAATTGTACACCTGTATCAGTGCCCAAATTGTACACCTGTATCAGTGCCCAAAGTGTACCAAGTTTAGCCAGTCTTTGATGTTTTTGTCTTTTTGATTCATTGACAAATTAAATTCATACATATGAAAGCAATCATATAACCCATAGCAGTTTTTGTTTTAACTGGATTAGGAAGATGTTGTTTAGAAAATGGCTCAGGTGTGAGTATTCCAATTTTGGCATCAAGATTTTGTATTAAAGGAAAATCAGACAGCATACCTTTTTGTCCAGTTTGCACTCAAGAAATAGTATGAGAACTAATTTATTTAATCAAGGCATCTTAAAACCATTGTTTTGATAATATAATTATCAAGACATTTTGAAACCATTGTTTGGTAAGAGACCATGGCATCTTAAAACCATTGTTTTGATAATAGAATTATCAAGACATTTTGAAACCATTGTTTGGTAAGAGACCATGGCATCTTAAAACAATTGTTTTGATAATAAAATTATCAAGGCATCTTAACATCATTGCTTGGTAAGAGACTTCATGGCATCTTAAAACCATTGTTTTGATAATAGACTTGTCATGGCATCTTAAAACCATTGCTTTTTGAAAATAGATTCATCATGGCATCTTAAAACCATTGTTTTGGTAATGTACTCTTTATGGCATCTTAAGGTCAGTGTTTTGAGGATTGTGGCATCTTAAACTATTGTTTTGATAATAGACTTTTCATGGCATCTTAAAACCAGCAACGTTTCAGGTTTTGTCCATAACTTGGTCCAGATTCAAGTGGGCAGTGGAAATGGTTTGTTATGTGAGAATGGCATTTTAATGTTAGATAAGGCAAGCTTTTGTTAATAAGGCCTTTCTTGACTAGCTGTTTGGCTTCTGTTTGAACTTTTTCTGTTGATAATAAAGCCTTTTTTGACCATTTCTGTTTTGTTTCTGTTTGAGCATGTCTTGTGTTAATGGGATCTTTTTTGACATGCTCTGTTTGGCTTCTGTTTGAACTTTTTCTGTTGATAATAAAGCCTTTTTTGACCAGTTCTGTTTTGTTTCTGTTTGAACTTGTCTTGTGTTAATGGGGTCTTTTTTGACATGCTCTGTTTGGCTTGTTTGAACTTGTCACTTTTGTTTGATTCCTTTCTTTTATTTTTTTTTCAAAAAGTTATTGCAAATGAAATATTTCTCCAAACATTAGATTTGCAGAAAATAGTTTTTGGTTACTATGTTGATTAGTGAAAATGCTTGCCAGTAGCTCCCTAGGATTTTTCTAGTCTTTTTTCCTCCACTGTTAATACTGGCTGCCATGTATAGCATATAACAAGCTGAAATATAGCTTTCAATCCACAAAAACAATAAAAAACAATAACTTTTTGGTTACCAAATTTTATGATGATTTTTTTCCCCCAAATTATCCCAAATATTATCATTTTGCAGTTTATTCTAAGTCTTTCTTAAAAATCATGTGATTTTCAGCTATTTATGAAGGTTATTCCTGATTTAACTTGTACAAATTTTATATTAAAAAGGTGGGGGTATTAACATATTTATTTTTCTTTTGAAAGTATTGGTGATCTCATATTTACTTCATGTCCGCTGATTTGCATGAAATCAGCAGAAGCTGGATGGTTTACAACTCTGGCAATTTGCTGAATGTAATATAAGGTTTTATATGGAACAAAGAAAACCATTATGTACCTTGTATACTCCCTAGGAGTGCAACTGCAAACTGCACAGATCCAGATCTGCCGTCACAAAAGATGCTCGAAGGTCTAGGTCTGTGTAGTTTGTTAGCACTGAAAAGTAGAACAAACAAAATTTTCCATGATCTGCATGTGCTATGGTGGATCAGAATCTGAAATAGAATTATAAGTGAGTATATACAATACTGAAAATTAATATTTGTTTCCCGTGCTTTCAAAACCATGTATTATACCCGTACTATAAATGTTTTATTACACTTCTCACATATAAACTGTGAATAAATTCATTGGTAAAAATTTATTTTTTGTACAGAGTCAAAATTAAATTCTTTTTGATTACACTAGTTGCTAGTTGTTTTTGAAGACCCTTTTTTACGTTCTGAAAAGTTCTTGTCATTAGTACTGTCTTTTATTGAAAATCTTTCAAAAGGCACTTTAGAACTGTTGTGTTGTCTGCATCTTAATTTTGCCTCCATGTACAGCACATCAATTAAAGAAAAGATGCTGTATTATAATATAACCATACAAATGAATTCATATAAATGAAATTTGGATAAATGCTGTGAAATACTTGGTTCTGTCTAAAGAGGAAATGTATTTTGGTCCATACTCTTGTATTTGTATCATTCACATTTTTGATGTCACAACTTCAACCGACTCGTTATGAACCTGCAAAACGTTCATGTTCCACTCACTAGTTGTCCCAAGGAGAGTTCCTACTTTTTCATACATAGAATAGTCAATATTAGGAAATAGCAAACTAATAATATGCAAGTCCTGATTTCATGCAATCCAGTGGCAAAAATAAAGATGTATCATAAGCATTTTAAAAAAAAAATAGTGCTACTTCTTGATCTGATTTTTAAGAAAATTTTTGCTTATATATATATATATATATATATATATATATATATATATATATATATATATATATATATATATATATATATATGTATATTTTGCTATTTGCATTTATTTTGTCGATAACACGACTATATTCAACTACATAGTTTAAAGGTCTTAATTGAAGGCTCATTGTCAGAGCTAAAGTATCTCAGTGGTGAATGTGGCAGACTCGTAAATTTGCTTTATATTCCCTTCTACCACACATGTGATTAAGGTTTGACATAGCATTTGTTATGTCAATCAATCACTGAAACATCAACTGTTTTTCACAAAGTCTTTTAACTTTATCTTCTGATACTGTTGTCCCTTATTTCTCTCCAAAAGTAGGTATTTCATTAAAATTGCTGGTTTTCTGTATTCATGAAATCTGATAAAAAAAAAAGACTACATTAAAGCAGATGGTTCAAAGAAGTCATTGATCAGCTCTGTACTAACCAGTGGAAGTCTTTAGCCTTATCGTATTGTTGTCAGACTTGGCAGATAGAGAAGTCTGTAGCCTGATGATGTTGTCAGACTTGGCAGATAGGGAAGTCTGTAGTCTGATATTGTTGTCAGACAGGGAAGTCTGTAGCCTGACTCTATTGTTGTCAGATAGGGAAGTCTGTAGCCTGACTGTATTGTTGGCAGACATGGCAAAAGTTGTTTAGCAGATATGCAAGATCCCCCGTATTTTTTCAACAGGTCAGGGTCATAAAATTTGACTACTTTCATTTCTAGGTTGATATTGCTTACAGATCTTCTTTTACACTTCAATTTTATGATCTTATTTATAATATTTTTTATAGGCATATATACATTGTCTGAAATTTGTATTTTTGGAGAAAATATGTTTCATTGTTTCATTTCATGGATGACCTTTGATTGCTTGCCTTTTACTGATGACCTTTTTATTTCAGACTCTTTTCATTTCTTTATCAGCAGCATGGTTGTTGACTTTGCAGTGTTCTTGGACATGTTCTTGCACATGGGAGTAGCTTTTACCCAGGCCATGTCAGTGCATCTAAGATTAAACAGCTTAATGGTGTATATGATTGGTTAAAATGGACTGTCAATTTTTTTCAGTTCAGGAATAACACAGAACATAGGAGATAAAAGGCATTCAGAACCAATAAGATAATACAGAACATAGGAGATAATAGAATTCAGAACCAGTCAAATAATACAGAACATAAGAAATTATAACATACTGTGAATTCATGTACTTTGATGGGTATCAACTTTCTTTGTTTTTGCAAAACAAAGTAAGAAACATTATTCTCCCCGGTATGTCCTAATGGGGTGGCGGTATGGAGTTATTGCTGTTTCCATCTGTATGACTGTCCATAAACATTCTCATTTCTGGGAATAACTCAATTGCCCGTCCATTATTGGGCAGCTGCTGTAACTCATTTGGTAAGGCATTGGACTCCTATTTTGATGCATGATGGGTTTGATACCCAGTCAGGCCAGCCTTGGTAAGGAGCCTTGCAGTGTCTTTGGGAAAGGCTCTTGGTTCAAATTTTCTTGACAGTATATAATAAGATGTGTTAAAAGTGCAATTGAATCAGAAACAGGAAAAAAAAATTATCCATTGATTTTTTTAAAAGGTTTTGAAAATTATTTAATATATCTTTCTTAAGTTTGCCTCAGATATTGGGGCTAGATGTCCCTTTTTGGTGTTTTGAATTCTTCAGTTTCAGTATTTGCAATATTTTCAGTTGTCCATTTATTTGTTTATCCATTATTCCCACTTTTGTTCCCAGAGCTTAACTCAAGCCATTCAAGATAGCTCATTTAATCTTAGCAGACATATTAGGTTAGTGATCCTATTGAGCCTTTTGCTAGTCACAGTTACATCTCTTGTGAACACTTTTGTATTGGAGTAAAACTGTTCAATTTATTGTCATGTTAAATATTTTAGACTAGTGATGTAGAGGTGTCTTTTGTTACTCCAGGTGCTTAACCATTTTTCGGTTTCAATAATTGTAACATTTGTCGATTTTTCTATTATTATCCATCCATCATTTAACTCTATTTCTGGCACAAAACTAAGCTCAATATAACTTCCATGCATATTTTGTGCATAGTCATGGGCAGGTTATTCTTTTACATAGCTCACATCATGGTGTGTAACATGGAATGTAGATACCTCTGTCTGGATATTGCTATCAATATGTCCATCTGTCTCTTTATCAGTCCATACTCATTTGGGTTCTGGAGCATGACTTTCAAATCATCCAATATATTTCAACCAAATTATTACATATATTAAACAAGTAGTGTATAGGTGTTCTCAGTTTAATATTTTTTGTTACCATTGGAAACAAAGTTTATTTCTAGTATTTAGATTGAGAGTATTGGACCATAGTGTGCTAGGTCTATTTCAGTAGGAGTTTTTACAAAAGTGTGGATATGTCATTTCCAGGTTCTTTGTTAGCATTGCTTAAATTTGAAACAGGGCTGATAGTTGTTGTGGTGGGAGTCATTGATTTGATGCCTTGATCATTGGGTCTTTACATTTTTGGATGTGCCTCACTGCCTCTGGTATGGAAGGGGGTCTTGTTCTCTGTTTAATGTTGTTATCTTTGGATCTTTTAAATTTGTGGTATTACAATTGAGACCCATTAAATAAACATTGAATTTTCAGTAACTGGAGAAATGATTATAGTAAATCAAGTACATTACAAATAATTGCTGGTTTACCTGTCCATTTGATAGTAAATCAATGTGATAATATACAGTATTATAGCTGTTTGATCCAGCTGTGCTGATCTACAATGGTTGGAGAACTCTCTCCTAGTGCATTGATATGACTACTGTTGTGTTCCACTGCACACTTTGACTGGGAGTGTTGTTAAATCATTATGTTATTTTCATACACCAGTGGAAAAAAGTTTGCAGCCATGAGATGCTTATTCCATGCATTCTGAGAGATCATTATCAAAGTTTCATTTTGGAAAAATGCTAAACAAAATTCATAATTAAATAGTCAGAAATTTTATATACATTTACAAAATATGTCGACAGTGAGATATAATTTGATTCCTTACATTATTTCAACTTTTTCCTTGTTTAATGTATGGAAACTCTTTTGAGGTGGAGCCATTGTAGCTCATTGCACTGGTATTCTAACCAAAATGGTGCGGGGGTCAAATCCTACCATCAGATCGCCTCATATTGGTTACTGTGGTGTGTACTTGACTCCAATTGTCTTAGCACTAAATAACCCACTTGTGTTGCTGTGCTGTAGAACATCAGATGAAGCCAAAATCAATCTTCTGAATTGAAATAAATGCAATGAGTTTCTTTGAGAGTGAAAAATGTGCTTAAATGCATTGAAGTCATTTGTAGTAAGTATAACTTCCAACTTACTTCAAACTTATCTGATAAGTTCTTTGATGAATCACAATAACTGCTTCATAGCTATTATAACTTTGTGTAATGTCACTCATCAAAAACTTAAGGCTGTCATCTTTGTTTTACTCTGAAAATAACTTTATTATATGGCTTGTAATACTTCCAGGAAAAGTGTGCAGCATTTTGTTTTTTTGGTGTGTCTCAATCTATCTTTCTTGCCTTTGCCACTAACATAGCATGTTTGCCTGCAGATTCCCCTCGCAACCGCCGTGATCGGCGTGCAAGACAGCGCACTTTAATCAAAGAGCAGGAATTTGAGCATGCTCGGAAACGGGGTGAAGTGAGTGATGACAGAATGTCAGTAGCCAGTGAGTCTTCTGCCAGTACATGTAGTAGCGGCAGTGCATCGCTGCCTAATGATGAGCCCCGCCAACAGGGGGATTTTAAGTACTCTTCCCCAGGTTCGCTAAGTGATACCGAGTCCATTGGTAAGGACCTAGTAAATCGCACTCAAGTTCCAGTATATGTAGGTGTTATATGAAAAGTGTTCTTTTGTACAATATATACAATGAACCTATCATGTTCCATTTACATTATCAATCAATTCATATGCTTCAGGTTTTTCATTCCATATTTAAAAGAAAATGGAATAATTAGAATTTACAGAATTTTTGGACCCCATTTTGTTGGAGTTATTGAGTTAGCAGTAAAATTAAAATTTGACCTTAGTTATCTAATTTAAGTATTCTTGAGATAAGCCAGTATCAGCATTTTCTGAATGAGTAGTTTTATTTGTGTGGATGTATTCGAGTAATAGACAAGATGTGCTCTATGTACATAGTAAAATGTTTCTAAAGAATGACTTCTAGATGCCATCTTGATTAGGACTAAATAGCATCTCTGCAATATTTACCATGGCAGTTGTAACTGTGTTAATTACACTTGCAGATAAAAAATAACTATGTACATCTGTTTTACCACTTGAACAATATAATTAGAAAGAAATTATCACAGAGAAATGCCAGTATTAGCAATTTATCAATTGTACTTTTATCACTTTGTCATAACACTTATAGGTTTTTCTTTTTTGCAATTTGCCGTATCTTCTTTAAAAAAAATGTTAAATTTAGAAGAACTTTGTCTTCAAAGTAATTAATAGTTTTATGAAAGAAAGGAGTTATTGCTAGATTCATTTCTTGTATTCTGTCTCAAAGACCATATTTACTTGTAAGCTTATAAGGAGCCTACCGTAACAGTAAATAGCCAAACCACATGGCAGTGGACAAGTTCATCCATTTTGGTAGCACATAGTAACATACAGTCCACATCACTGATCAAACTAACACCAGCATTCCAGGAAATTCATTTTGCCCAGTTGAGTGTCAGTCTCTTTAACAGAATGCTGTTAATTGTTTAGCATGCATCCAATGTTGTATATTTATATCATGACTGTGAGCTGGCTTAGCAAAAGATTTAACATGACAGACAATAGCTTGAAAGTTATTACTCTGTTGTGCTATGTATGATCAGTATTAAATTCTGAAAGGGTTAAAGACATTAATGTTAGATGAGTGAAATGTTCAGGAAAAGGAGAACAACTGACGACATCAACTGGATTCTTTTCGGAGGATTTGGTTTAGCTTTTGGTGTTTAAAGTTTGTCAAAATGGATTAAACTGTGTAATTGGGTAGTGATTAAAAACATACAAAGACTATGGTTAAATTAATCATTGCTATAGAGCTCATTTACATAAGACAGGTTAGTTTGGTTTCAATATTTAAAGTTTGTTCAGATATCTAAGCATGTGTTATTTGCCACTAAACATTAAAATCTAAACAAGAATATCACAAAACAATTTAATAATTGATCAAAACAGGAACATGTTTCATTTGTTGGAATCAAGTTTAAAGGGACATAAATGTTAATTCTGCCTTTCCTGTAAAGTTGATCTGAAGAACATCCAAAATTCAACCCAGCTAGCACCAGTCATGAGCTGTTCATGAAGGCAGTCAGCAGTTGGAATCTAACCACAGCCTGGAAGCAATTTAAACTTTGTGGTGAACTCTAGAATTGCCTCTGTCTTATGCATGGACTGAAAGGATATTTTCTATTACGGGGAAAGTTCTTGAGGACTGGAGGAAATGTGAATACATTACCAGTACATAATCTCTTAAGTGTCGATCAGCAGTGACAAGGACTGCCATAAATATAATCCAGGCAATGATCTAATATGAAAGGCTAAAATTGCATGTGCTACACATAAGGACAATATGAAAGGCTAAAATTGCATGTGCTACACCTAAGGACAATATGAAAGGCTAAAATTGCATGTGCTACACCTAAGGACAATAGGAAAGGCTAAAATTGCATGTGCTACACCTAAGGACAATATGAAAAGCTGAAATTGCATGTGATACACTGAAAGACAATATGAAAGGCTAAGATTGCTTGTGCTACACCTAAGGACAATATAAAAGACTAAAATTGCATGTGCTACACATAAAGACAATACAAGAGGCTAAAATTGCATGTGTTAAACATAAGAAAAATACAAGTGACTAAAATTGCATGTGCTACACATAAGGACAAAATGAAAGGCTAAAATTGCATGTGTTACACATAAGGACAAAATGAAAGGCTAAAATTTCATGTTCACTACACATTATGACAATACGAGAGGCTAAAATTACATGTGCTACACCTAAGGACAATATGAAAGGCTAAAATTACATGTACTACACATAAGGACAATATGAAAGGCTAAAATTGCATGTGCTACACATAAGGACAATATGAAAGGCTAAAATTGCATGTGCTACACATAAGGACAATATGAAAGGCTAAAATTACATGTACTACACATAAGGACAATATGAAAGGCTAAAATTGCATGTGCTACACATAAGGACAATATGAAAGGCTAAAATTGCATGTGCTACACCTAAGGACAATATGAAAAGCTGAAATTGCATGTGATACACCGAAAGACAATATGAAAGGCTAAGATTGCTTGTGCTACACCTAAGGACAATATAAAAGACTAAAATTGCATGTGCTACACATAAAGACAATACAAGAGGCTAAAATTGCATGTGTTAAACATAAGAAAAATACAAGTGACTAAAATTGCATGTGCTACACATAAGGACAAAATGAAAGGCTAAAATTGCATGTGTTACACATAAGGACAAAATGAAAGGCTAAAATTTCATGTTCACTACACATTATGACAATACGAGAGGCTAAAATTACATGTGCTACACCTAAGGACAATATGAAAGGCTAATATTACATGTACTACACATAAGGACAATATGAAAGGCTAAAATTGCATGTGCTACACATAAGGACAATATGAAAGGCTGAAATTGCATGTGCTACACATAAGGACAATATGAAAGGCTTAGATTGCATGTGCTACACATAAGGACAATATGAAAGGCTAAAATTGCATGTGCTACACCTAAGGACAATATGAAAGGCTAAGATTGCATGTGCTACACCTAAGGACAATATGAAAGGCTAAAATTACATGTACTACACATAAGGACAATATGAAAGGCTAAAATTGCATGTGCTACACATAAGGACAATATGAAAGGCTAAGATTGCATGTGCTACACATAAGGACAATATGAAAGGCTGAAATTGCATGTGCTACACCTAAGGACAATATGAAAGGCTGAAATTACATGTGCTACACATAAGGACAATATGAAAGGCATAAAGCTACTTTAAAGGACTGATGTGATGAGATGATGTACGTATTACAGTACAATAGAAGGAAATTTGTTCAATTGTTGTTATTTTATCCATTTGCATACTACTGATAATTGGGTCCATGAAAGTCCTGTCCTTTGAAGTATAAAATCCTTACCAAATTTTGCAAATCTTGACTGTCTGAATCTGACCTCTCAGTTCTGTCAAATGTTTGATATTGATAAAACTTCATAAGTAGTCATATATCAATAATATCTTTAATAACATTGATACACATCATTATTTTTATTTTGGGTAAGAAGTCATAACTAACAATTTGTTTTTTTAAACTTTTGTGACTATGGACTTTTTAAGTCTTCAGTATTGTGCTACCACATCTTTGTAATTTTAAAACAACTTTCAATTTGTACCAATATTGTGGAGATGGCTAGTTACTGAGCATGACAATTCATTGATAGCTCCTTTTTTGTGGCCTTCATTTCATAGGAAAAGTGATGCTCAGTGTCACATTTATTTGTGCAGAATGTTAAATTTATGTGAAAAAAGAATCACAAATTTTTTTATTTGAGATTAAAGTTGATCAAGTGCTTCAGGCATCTGAAATTCAAGATTTTTGGTTAATTTGTTGGATAAATTTGTTAAATATTATGCCAAATTTAATGAATGGATATATTTTCAGATGATCAGAGTCTCAGAACAGGCAGGGAAGTACAAAACAGGCTAAGGCCAGGTCAGCAATTGGAAGAACCCAAAGAGCGAGAAAACCTGTCTATGGTGGAACGACATGGGAGAGGAGATGATATTTCAGTGTCAAATAACTTAGAAATGAGGAACAATGCTATAAATGAAACAATGAATGAGGAGCCAAGTCAAGAAAGTATTCCAGCCTTATCTAGCAATAAACGGTGGTTAATGTACAAAATGGCTCAGCAAGAGCAAGAGGAGGCTGAGAGGAAGGCTGCTGTGGCACAAAAGACACAGGATAACTTGTCTCAAACAAAAGATGTCAATCAGACATTAGGTATTACAAAGGCATTAGCAGATAAATTCAATGCTGAAGGAAAAATTTCAGCAGGAGAACGTCAGGGGCCTAAGGAGGTGGCAGGGCCAACAGGAGACCGCACTGGTCTTATCAGCAAGGCAATGGAAGGACTTCATAAAAAGAATGAAGTGGTGAAAGCAGAGCTGAAATCTCAACCAGAATCTAAGGAGACAGAAAGTGACTTACAGTGGGA
The DNA here is from genome assembly GCA_016746295.1 of Potamilus streckersoni. Lineage (NCBI taxonomy): Eukaryota > Metazoa > Mollusca > Bivalvia > Unionida > Unionidae > Potamilus > Potamilus streckersoni. The sequence goes on along the minus strand of JAEAOA010001383.1, from coordinate 1,276,269 downwards.
GAAATTGAAACAAAAGCTACATCGGCCACTTAAAATTAAGGACATGGATTTCACAGATTTGAAGGAGGAGGAGGATCAGGATATTTTTGCCCCAGTTCCATTGGCACCATTATGCATTGGAATTGATGGAGCACCTCCACCTCCACCCTTTGGAATTCCCCCTCCCCCTCCAGGCATACCACCTCCACCTGGTTTTGCTCCACCTCCACCTCCTTTTGGGTTCCCAACACCTCCCACAGCCCCAGGAAAAGGAATGCTTGCAACATCTCTTAAAGACTTGCCTCCTCCCCCAGGTGCTAATTTGAAAAAGAACAGAAAGACAGTAAAGTTGCATTGGCGTCCAGTTCAGCCAGAGATGCCACACCCTGCCACCAAAGGGGAGACAATCTGGACAAATCTTGTACCAATTAAGATTGACCCCAGCAAGTTGGAGCATCTATTTGAAAACAGGAGTGCTGATCTCAAACAAAAGGTTTGTGTTCATTGTGTACAAGTGTGTGTAATTTTTCAATTTTTGTTGTAACATGCTATCAGGGTGAACACAGCTGGTACTGTTCAAGCTACAAATTGCTAATTATCTGATGATTGCACAGGACTTTAAAATTTTCATAGACATGAACTACTAAGACATTTTTAAAGATGTTAAAATGTATGACTAATCATAGATTAAGTATATGCATACTTTATTGTTGTAGTATAATGGTTTGTTGAGTATGATATGATTGTTTGTGATTTTTAGCTCAATGCTACAGTAGAACTAAGCTACTGTACAAAAGCTCTGGTCACCTAAATGTTAGGACTGGTCAACTTGATGTCAGGATAATGTGAAGGGGTGGGACATCATGCTACATGTCTATCGCATGATGCACCAGTGCTTAACATCACTAGTAACTACCACACTGCAGACATTGTAGGAATATGACTGAAAAATTGTTAAATCTATGTTAAAAATCCAAATCACACAAACTCCCACCCACCCGCTTATCTATTATAGTGTATTTCTCAAGCTTAGTTAATGATCAAATCAGCAAACTATGTAATTGTATATGTCTCTAATAGTAATACCACAAAGGAAGCACACTGGGACCTACATTAGATATTTTACTTTTCTTAGATTTTGTATTTTGCTCATGGGTTTATTTTACCCTTTATGTATACTACTGATGCTAGATTCCTAAAACATTGTGAGATCTTTGTGGCCTGTATTGCATACTTCAATGACCTTGTTAAATTTTTGTTAAAAGTTCATTTATTGGATGCAATTTATGTTCCATTCAATAAACTTTATAATTAGAAGCATTACTACTACACTCATAAAACTAAAGGTGACTGTGACCTATATTTTATTCTTTATTAACATGGGTAAAACTTTATATATATTGTATCCTTTATTAACATGGGTCAAACATTGTATATATTTTATCCTTTATTAACATGGGTCAAACATTGTATATATTTTATCTTTTATTAACATGGGTCAAACATTGCAAATATTTTATCCTTTATTAACATGGGTCAAACATTGTATATATGATCATATAGGTTCCACTGATAAAAATCTTATATACATTCTAGATTAATTATGACCAGTCAGCAATAAGAGGTTAGAGTTAGGACATGTCGGCCTGGGTGGCACATGATGCTCTGTCATGATGCCCTAGTGTTAGACATCAATATAAATTACCACACTGTTGACCTTGTAGCAATATGACTAAAAATTGTTAAAGCTATATTAAAAATCTAAATCAAACACATTCTCAGTTTTATTTAGGCATATATCTCAATATGTCATTTGTTATGAGTCTCTCCTCTTTAAAAAAAAAGTAACAGAAAAGAGTGAAAACCAACAAGCTTTATAAAATTCAAGAAATTATTTATTTCCCTAGAATACAATATCAAAAAAAAAAAAAACAACTTACAGTATTGCGAATTAAATCTCAAAATAATTCTAGAATTACAGACACAAATCCTAATAATAAAGGTTCTGAGTAAACTTTTAGTAGATATCCAAATTAAATCCAACACTGAAGGTGTTGATGTGCCTGTTGCAGCCTGTATTGAATTGTAGCAACATTCTTTTGTTGAAACATAATAATATAATTTCAGGTTTGAATTTACTATAAATTCCAGTGAATATCTGTCCAAGAATATTATTTTTCATGAGCTATTTATTTCCAAAGAAATATCACCATAATGATTTGAAGAAATAAATTCCAGCCAAAAGGATCTACTGGACAAAACAATAATACAAATTGATTCTGCAAGATCTTAAAGCAAGAATGAATAATTTTTCCAGTGAAAAGATTATATCCTTTACTTGGCCTCAGGTCACAATTAGCATTTTCTTTAAAAAACAAACTATTACCTAATAGAAAATAACCTTCTAGAAACATGTTAATGTTTACCAAAAAAATGTTAGTTATAATTAGAAGGTCTTTCACTAAAATTGTGATATATAACCTGGATTATGTCGGGTATGCCAGGTGAAATCCTAAAACCCTAGACCCAGACCTAAATAAACATATTTACTTTTATTAATATTGATAATAATTTTTAACCAGTACACATAGAGAATTATTTAGCTCTATATTAGTTGTTTACAGAATTTTAATAAAATGGTTCAGGTCAAGTAGAAAATAAACTTGATTTTAGACAAGGTTAAATCTAACATACAGTGTTATATTATAGTAGCATATAAAGAAATAAGAAAACAAACAACAAACAAACAATACAAATTAAATAAACATAACATGTTATACACTTGACTTGCAATACCCATTCTGGTTAATATAGTGCTCAAATTGTAAATTATGTCAAGCAGGTGAGTGATATAAAGCCCATTTTGGCCTCATTTTTTGCAGCAAGGTTTGATTTAAGCACAAAAATATTTAGTGTATTATGAGATTAACTCAAATTTGAATCAAATTAAGAATCAAATGACAGTGAATCAAAGAGCTTAGAGCTGAATGTTTTGTTTTCAACTATTGAATATGAATTCTGATCTTCACCAAAAATGGATTTCATAATTTTCTTGTTAAAAAATGTTGACCTAAAAAGAACTTGAAATGTCCAACATGACATTCCCATTCTCATCACATTAAGATTGCAAGATTTTACATCATTATAAGAAACTATACTCAAATGTCAAAAACAATTAGATACAGAAATTTCCAGGACTACTTAACTGACATGTTGGTACTTCCAGTACTTATTGACTGACATATGCAGAAATTTCCAGTACATGTTAACTAACAGAAGAAGGAACTTCTAGTGCTTGTTAACTGAAATGTGCAGGAATTCACTGAATAGTTACAGAAATTTACAGTGTTTATTGTCTGGCAGATACAGGAATTTCTAGTGTTTATTGACTGAAAGATATTGTGTTAGTTCATTTTCCTTGGTGTTTGTCATGAAGTGTTAGTATTACATGATTATCAGTGTACCTGTTTGATTGAAAAATAGTTCACAAGTTAATAAATTCAACATCTGCAAAGGGTTGTGGGTTGGCAGCCATGGCGTGTGCCTTGGGAAAGGCACTTAACTCCCATTTTCTTAACAAACCATCCCAAACTTTTTTTTAGTGCTGAGGTTACCTTTGCTTTACAGGTTGTTGCTTTTTTACTGATGTTGCAGAACTCTAAAGTTCAGATGAATGTATCAGCATTTCCAGCAAAGTTGTCAAATCTGGTGGAGCTGGCATTTCCAGCAAATTTGCCAAATCTGGTAGAGCTGGCATTTCCAGCAAAGTTGCCAAATCTTAGATCTGGCACTTACAAGGGAGGCATTGCAGTATTTATACATTAATTTTATCCAAACAAAAACCTGCTGTATTATACATTCATAATTCCACTAGTTCCGAACAACTTCAAGATCAGTAAATGATGTCATGTATTAGGCATTATAAAGGCTAAATTTACTATGACATTAAAACAAATTAACATTATGCAAAATAAAGACTCATAAAGATTGGCTACTTACCAGTTTACTTTTTGAATAGACCCTTAAAAATGGTTGTCATATCAGCAACTTTCTTTTGGTAAAAACTGATGCTAAATATTAAAAGTCTACTTGAGTGTCAATTCACCTTGATTTAGTAATGTGGCTAGAATTACTGATCCATTTTAGCTTGGGTCTAGAATCCTAACTGAAGGAATAAAAATGCTTTCTGCATGGTGACTGATTACTAAATTACATACTGGACTAAACTTTGTGGATGGCAAGAAAAAAACATGTTGATATGAAGGTATAAGGTCAAGCTTGGTGTGACTGAAAAAAGAAAAGTGATTTCTGCACACAAATGTTAGTTGTGTACATAAAGTACAATTAAATATTATAATGTGCCATTTATAGTACTCTTGTTAATTGGTACATTCATACAAATTATTATGAATTCAGAGTCACTAACTGGTACTCTTATTGATTAGTACATTCTTGCAAAATATGAATTCAAGGTCACTAACTGGTACTCTTGTTGATTAGTACATTCTTGCAAATTATTATGAAATCAGAGTCACTAACTGGTACTCCTGTTGATTAGTACATTTTTGCAAATTATTATGTATTCAGGGTCACTAACTGGTACTCATGTTTAGTACATTCTTGCAAATTATTATGAAATCAGAGTCACTAACTGGTACTCCTGTTGATTAGTACATTTTTGCAAATTATTATGTGTTCAGGGTCACTAACTGGTACTCTTGTTGATTATTACATTCATACAAATTATTATGAATTCAGAGTCACTAACTGGTACTCCATTGATTAGTACATTCTTGCAAAATATGAATTCAGGGTCACCAACTGGTACTCGTGTTGATTAGTACATTTTGCAAAATATGAATTTAAGGTCAATAACTAACTGGTCCTCTCATTTATTAGTACATTCTTACAACTTATTATGAATTCAGGATCACTAACTGGAACTATTGTTGATTAGTACATTCTTACAAATTGTTATGAATTCAGGGTCACTAATTGGTGCTCTTGTTGATTAGTACATTCTTACAAATTATTCTGAATTCAGGGTCACTAACTGGTACTCTTGTTGATTAGTACATTCATACAAATTATTATGAATTCAGGATCATTAACTGGTACTCTGGTTGATTAGTACATTCTTACAAATTATTCTGAATACAGGGTCACTAACTGGAACTCTTGTTGATTGGTGCATTCTTACAAATTTAGAATTAAGGGTCACTAACTGGTACTCTTATTGATTAGTACATTCATACAAATTATTACAATTTCAGGGTCAATGATCAGGATGAGTAGTAGTGGTACTCTTGTTGATTAGTACTTTCCTGTTAATTAGTACTTTTATACAATCCAGGTTAGGTTGATTGAACCCAGAAAAACTCATAATTATGTATCCCCTATAAAATCTCAATATTTTGTTGCTGTCTTTTTGAGATCAAGTGCCCTATCAAAAATGTTTTTAATATGGCTGGGAGGTTGGTATTATGGTGTGGAACTGATCATTAAGTATGCTGACTTGTGCATGACTGTAAGTACATGTATCCTTAAAGTTCATATCCATATTAGTTTCAGTTTTGTAACAGTATGTAAAATGTTCTCTTTTCTTCTCATTCCCATTTGGTTGCAAACCATGATTTTGGAACAAACTGATCTCCTAATATCTTGGAGCAGACTCCATGTTGAAGGAGGTTCCAATGTTACATAAATACGATACTGAATGGTTGTAATATCAAGTTTTCTGTTAGACGCTGGAAGCTTTTACATGTAATATGTTGTCTTGTTCTTCTATTTCATGCACTTGTACATGGCTGCTGATGGAATCTAACATGCATGTTTCAATCGTCGTCTTAACAGGATATGGTAAGAAATGGCATAGAGCTGTTTGTAACAGGCCCTAATGGTTAATTAACCCATATATTCATTATATCTGTATGCAATCTTCCGGATCGTTATTCTACTTACTGTAGCCATTCTTTGACCTCTTTGCTCACAATTTATTTCTTTCAACTGGTCAGAGTACAAGTTTTGCAATGATGATTTTTTTTAAAACAAACTCTTTTACAAAGATTGATAGTTGTTGTATAGATTTCTGAATTTTACAATCATGTATTTGTGTATAACTAACATTTTATATTGACCTTTTGGGCAGTTTAAATAATTTTGTCAATACATTTTTTCTCATTATTTGAGTTTAGGGAAAAGGTGATAAAAATTTAAACATTTAATGCCACTTTACATTTGCCCTGAAAGTACACCACCAAATCTTTAGTTTCGCTAAGTTACATTACTTATTCAGTATATATCTGTACCTGTATAATGTATCTATGTAAACTTATTTGTATATTGCTTTTTCACTAACTATAATTAATGCTATTTGATAAATCTACAATTAGTTTTGGAAAAGGATTGCACAGAGGTCATAGTAGACTTTGCTCATGCAGTTACATATTTACATACCAATTATAAAGTGCTGTTATGTTTTTCTGTTCATGCATAGAGTTCATGATTGACTTTGGTCATGCCAGTTACATATTTACATACCAATTATAAAGTGCTGTTATGTTTTTCTGTTCATGCATAGAGTTCATGATTGACTTTGGTCATGCCAGTTACATATTTACATACCAATTATAAAGTGCTGTTATGTTTTTCTGTTCATGCATAGAGTTCATGATTGACTTTGCTCATGCCAGTTAGATATTTACATACCAATTATAAAGTGCTGTTATGTTTTTCTGTTCATGCATAGAGTTCATGATTGACTTTGCTCATGCCAGTTACATATTTACATACCAATTATAAAGTGCTGTTATGTTTTTCTGTTCATGCATAGAGTTCATGATTGACTTTGCTCATGCCAGTTACATATTTACATACCAATTATAAAGTGCTGTTATGTTTTTCTGTTCATGCATAGAGTTCATGATTGACTTTGCTCATGCCAGTTACATATTTACATACCAATTATAAAGTGCTGTTATGTTTTTCTGTTCATGCATAGAGTTCATGATTGACTTTGCTCATGCCAGTTAGATATTTACATACCAATTATAAAGTGCTGTTATGTTTTTCTGTTCATGCATAGAGTTCATGATTGACTTTGCTCATGCCAGTTACATATTTACATACCAATTATAAAGTGCTGTTATGTTTTTCTGTTCATGCATAGAGTTCATGATTGACTTTGCTCATGCCAGTTACATATTTACATACCAATTATAAAGTGCTGTTATGTTTTTCTGTTCATGCATAGAGTTCATGATTGACTTTGCTCATGCCAGTTACATATTTACATACCAATTATAAAGTGCTGTTATGTTTTTCTGTTCATGCATAGAGTTCATGATTGACTTTGCTCATGCCAGTTACATATTTACATACCAATTATAAAGTGCTGTTATGTTTTTCTGTTCATGCATAGAGTTCATGATTGACTTTGCTCATGCCAGTTAGATATTTACCTGCAAGTTATGAAGTGTTACTTTTCATGACTATATCCATTTCATTCATCCATGTAAAGACTTACTGAGAAGAATTGACCATAAATTAAAATGACATCAACATTGTTACTGTGGAAGATTTATTATATCTTTTTTGTGTTAAATTGGTTCATAAAAATAAATTAAGACAATTACCCTGAGGAATTTAAAATCAGTTATGTTTCTTTATTGACTGATTGCTGTTATAATGCAGATGTTGCAAAGATGTTTTGGTCACAAAATTCATCCTTCTGTCATTCTACAAATATCTGGTGTTAATTTAACTGCTACAGGTCTAACTTAAATGAGTGGTAAGCAGAATTCAGAAATGAATATTTGGGTGACCTTGGTTATACCTAGAGTTTCATGGTCTGAAGTATAAAGGTCAAGGTTTATGTCCTGATTTCAAATGCAGCCATTTTAAGGGCAAATGCAACCTTTGTTATAACTCATTTGCATTTGCATCATGGTGTAGTTCTGTAGCAACAAAAAGTAGTGGATTATCTCAGTAAGTAACCTGTTGTCCTACACTTTAAATTGAGGTAGGTTACTTGGAATTCTGTTTGGTCAGTTCTACTGAAGTGATCATGATAAAATATGCTGTGCAAATTGCAAAGACACATTCTACCCATCAGCTTTCTAATCTGTCTTCATTTTGAAGCAAGGAGTGTTGCCATTTTCAGAATGAATAAGCATGCATTCCCACCATTTTTGCATCATGCTCTTTCCAGTTGTTAAAGCAACAATAATTTGTGTGACAGTGATCATGTTAATTCACAGTTGTGCATGAATTTCAGTTTATCTTTACATAATCAGGATTGTTAATATACATTTCAGTGTATATTATGTCAGTCATATTCAGTGTATATTATCTCAGTCATTGTTAGCTTTTTTTCCCCTGAAATATTATTGTTAATATCAGAGGCTTTTACCTTGGTCATTGTTATTGGGGTTTATCATTTATTTTTGTTATTCACATTACCTTGGTCATTCTTATTGGGGTTTATCATTTATTTTTGTTATTCACATAACCTTGGTCATTGTTATTGGGGTTTATCATTTTTTTTGTTATTCACATTATCTTGGTCATTGATATTGGGGTTTATTATTTATTTTTGTTATTCACATTACCTTGGTCATTGTTATTTGGGTTTATCATTTATTTTTGTTATTCACATTACCTTGGTCATTCTTTTTGGGGTTTATCATTTATTTTTGTTATTCATATTACCTTGGTCATTCTTATTGGGGTTTATCATTTATATTTGTTATTCACATTACCTTGGTCATTGTTATTGGGGTTTATCATTTATTATTGTTATTCACATTAGGGTTTTTATCTTGGTCATTGTTATTGGGGTTTATCATTTATTATTGTTATTCACATTACCTTGGTCATTGTTATTGATTTTTATCATTTATTATTATTATTCACATTAGGGTTATTACCTTGGTCATTGTTATTGATGTTTATCATTTATTATTGTTATTCACATTACCTTGGTCATTGTTATTGATGTTTATCATTTATTATTGTTGTTCATGTCATGATATTACCTTGGTATTTGTTATTGAGATTTATAATTTTTTTATTGTTAGTCATATCATAGGTTATTTTCTTGGTCCTTGTTAATGAGATTTATTATTTATTTTTGTTAATATACATATTGGAGGGTATAATCTGAGTCATTGTTACTATGATCATTATATTCAGGTATGGCAAAGTGAACACTGCAGTGAAAGAACATTTAAATATCATTTGAACATTGCAATAAAATAGGACTTAAGTCTTTTGACTTGCAATGCTACTTTTGATTCTTGTATAGCTGACTAAATTCATTGTATAGTTTTCTGATGACTTTACCAGTACTTGGAATTCAGCAAAATTTTTCATCAGTCTTTTTTAAAACATATTTATACATCACATATGAAACAAGTAGACAGATTCAGAACCTAGATATTAAAAGCATACAATCTTCCAAACTTCTTTTACTATTTTTGATATTTTATTTTAGACTGGTTTTAGGCAGATTTTGTCGCAAAAAGATTTGGGAAATAAAAAGCAAAGGTCAGAGTCACAAAATAAACTGTTGTCCTACAGTCAGTCAGCTTTAGCATGTGTGATGGCCATCTTTTGTTTCCTTCACATGAATGCCTTTGTTTGTACATCATTCAGAGTGGTGTCCCTTTAAGATAATTTACAGACTTGTTTTCAGATAGTCCTACTTAAAGGCTCTATGTTATCTTATTTCAGATGTGTTTGATAGCATGCTTTATTTAGTTTCCACTTAATTTATGGCATGCAAGAATAATTTATTAGTGTTGAATTGTTGTTTGATATATTCTTTCTTCAAGTATCTTTACCAGTCTCTACAAATATATCTAGAGATTAGATTAGTTTTCCCATATTCTGCATACAAATTATACACAGACCTAGAGATTAGGTTAGTTTACCCATATTCTGTATAAAAATTATACACGTTACCTAGAGATTAGATTAGTTTTCCCATATTCTGCATACAAATTATACACAGACCTAGAGATTAGATTAGTTTACCAATATTCTGTATAAAAAAATTATACACATACCTAGAGATTAGATTAGTTTACCCATATTCTGTATAAAAATTATACACATACCATTTTTTCGGCACACAGCCAATAGAAAAATAACTTCTAAATAAATAATAACATGGATATGGATCATATTTATGCTTTAATTTCATCTTTATTATCTGATCATAATATTTTAGGAGTACTACCACTACCTTGCAAATCCAGCCCTCGCAGGCGAAAATGTTTAATTATGGGTGCTAAATTAAAAATTGTGTGCGACCAAAGATGGCAGTTAGAGTGGTCTCCCATTGATTTAGAAATAAGTGCCAAATTCCATGTTCACTTGAGTTACTATTTCCACTTTTTCTGATTAAGACAATCTCTGTTGGTTGAAAGACCTCACAAAACCACATCAAGAGTTTCTGAGTAAGACATCCTCTGTTGGTTGAAAGACCTCACAAAACCACATCAAGAGTTTCTGATATTGAACTAGAGGAAGCGGGAAGAGGATGCTGTATCCAACTATTTCTTGCTCTTTCCTATCTGAGACAAGTCTTTTATGTCTGTTAGAGAATTACAGCTTTGTTGTATAGGTTAGATGCCCTTTTCTTAATATTCTAAAAAAACAGATGTTGCAAATGTCTACTCTATTTCTGCCTGCTTCCTGCTTAAGTGTAGAATATGGACTGAACTAAATGCAAATCAGTAGTTTCCTTTCAGCAATAGTAACAGCCTCACTGCTTCAACTAGTCAAACTATTTATGATGGTGTCTTTAAGCATGGTGTCTCAAGTATATACTGGCCAATCTTTTGTTCTGGACAGATATGAGCCAGATCAAGAACTTGCCAGTCCAATGCAGCTACTGCCATGACACGATACAAGTAGAGACTGCTTTTGTGGATCACATATCATAAAACCTATCCCAGCATAAACTTTTTTCACCATTAAGGACGATAATAGGGCTCTTTTCCAACACAGTCAGATACAGCCATTCATATCTTATGTGAGAGCAGGGAATCTCATTGTCCAGTATGCTGCCCAAATGTCAGAACTCCAGCACTCTTATCAGTATATCCATTAGAGTGCCAACAGGCACATGATAATTTTTTTGCCTCAGTTTCTTCCATGACAAACTTCTGCAAAGAAGAAATGACAGAAAATTTTTACCCATGAGGTGGAGGGGGGGGAGACTTCTCTTTGCTGTCAAATGGGAAAGAATTTGCCCTGATGACACTTTTACTTGGCAAATCATTGTAAAAGACCTTCGTACACATTCAGTGCTTCTCCATTTTGCAAGGTCGTTTACAGACATCCCAAAAGACCCATCCAAGGCAGCAAGAAATAAAGAATCTTCTCCTGAAAACAATGGTAGAGATTATTCAAAACACAAAATGAACCTGGCTATTTCCTTGCTCAAGACTATTCTTGGTTTTAAAGGTCAGTGGTACTCTTCAACCATCATGGCAAGAACACCATCAATTGTTTTGTACAGGCACCATGATTTAGAATGGAAACACCATACCAAGTCAGATTTTAAATCTATCCAGGAGGGATACTTTGCATTCAGTGTAGATCTGCAAGATATTTTTCTGCATATCCCAATTCACATGTTCTCCAAAATCATCCTTTGTTTTACCTTCAGAAATAAAGTTTAGCGTACTCCTTTTTGTCCTCAACATCAGTCGCTGGGTCTTCACTAGAATTATGGACATAGTGGTGAGTCACTTCCAGACCACATCCATAACCATGGAATCCAACTATATATTTTAAAAATACCAAGTTTGTTGTATTTTTAAATCAAGACAGGAAATTCACTGTTGCACTTGGAAACTTTATAATCGAAGAATTCAATATCATACCAAATCAACATTTCACCCAGAATGCATCTGAACAGACTACATCTTCCTCATGTGTTAAAAATAATTTAAATGGCTTCAGCTCTTGCAAAGGATTGTCTTGCAGCCAAAGAATTCCGTTACCAGTTTTGTGAATTATCTCATAAGAAGTTCCAGTCCTAGCTAAAGTGTCTGGATCAGCAAAGTACATGCCTTGTGGGTTGACCTGTACTATAGCTACAGTGTCTGAATCGGCAAAGTACATGCCTTGTGGGTTGACCTGTACTATAGCTACAGTGTTTGGATCAGCAAAGTACATGCCTTGTGGGTTGACCTGTACTATAGCTACAGTGTCTGGATCAGCAAAGTACATGCCTTGTGGGTTGATCTGTACTATAGCTACAGTGTCTGGATCGGCAAAGTACATACCTTGTGGGTTGACCTGTACTATAGCTACAGTGTCTGGATCGGCAAAGTACATACCTTATAGGTTGATATCTCAGATTTATAGGTTACTGCGTTTGTATTGGAAAATATGAACAAGGTTTTTGGATGGTTATACTGCACGACCTTGGGAGTGCAGTATAGCCATCCAACAAAATGAGTTCATATTTTCAAATACAAATGCAGTAACCTTTTTATTATATGCTCATTTTCTTATTCTTCCCAATGCTTAAACATATAAACAAAATCCAAACTAAATATACAAGCTTAGCTGCATGATTACACAACAACATTATTAATGCACACATAACTCTGCCCAGACAAATTTGAATTTGGTCATGCACTTGACATTTCAAAAGAAAATGGTGTTTAGTCTTCTTAAAATTGAAATTTGTAGCAATATTGTTAATGAATATGCATTGCAACAACTTTTCCATTTGATCTGGAAAAGAATACATTTTGGTAATTTTGCAGATTCTATGCAATTTTGTTATTATGGTCTGGAATAATCTACATGAAGTAACTTACATTGGATTCCAGCAGTATCTGCCAATTTAATTGTATTGAAGTGTGTTGACATTGGCATGCATGTTTCTGTTCTGTCATTCCATGATTCAGATCATAATGTGGGAAAATTATGAAGCCTTTCAATTGCAATTATTGAAAAGATGCTGTGGAATTTAACGTTTATTTCATTTTGAGTGTAGTAAGGAGGATGTAACTGCACTTGGAATATACTCAAAATTACAGCACAATTTCAAAATGTGTAATCATCCTTGAGAACCCACGACATGGCTCGTGTAATTCAGATTTGCAGAACGATGAAAATATATTTTGAGGAAATTCAGGATGTAAAATTGTAAGTATACTTTTGCCATTTTAACAGCCAAAGAAGAAAGTTTTTCTTATTAATTACATGCTAATATGAGGACCCTCAATAGTGTCTATAGCTAGCCTAAATCTGAAACATTGTATCAAAATAAGTTAATGCTGAATGTGCCAGAACAGTTTGTATGTGTCAGTCAATGAAACATTTGCTGGTATGCGGCTGTCCATTTAATATCTGCTTTAAAGCATTCATAAAGAAATTGTTTACATTAGAAAATAGTTCCCTTATTTGCGTGCATTTAGTATGAATTTGGCACAAGGTGAACAATATCAAGAAATACTGAATGATTCTGACAATGTAAAGTTGACAGAGAAATAAATGAGCATATAATAATTATCTATATTGTCTTGTACAAGGCATATATCTTAGACCAGGTTATATTGTCCTGTACAAGGTTGCTATCTCAGACTGTGCTATATTGTCCTGTACAAGGTTGCTATCTCAGACTGTGCTATATTGTCCTGTACAAGATGATTTATTTATTCTGCATACAGAGCATTAACCCAAGACAAAATGAAGCTATAATGAATTTCAGCTCATGAGGCAACTGCAGTCAAGATAAATGTTATATTTGGTTGCAATGGTTCTGAAGTCTAGATCATGCAAGCTATGGGATGGAGGTCATAGTCAACATTCTGTAGTTTCTACCTCAAAGATTATTCATGTCAGAAGGTTTAGATTGGGTGGGACCTATGGCAGTGCAACAGACTACCTTATCAGGTCAGCTGGCAGCTTCTTACAGATGTATCAATTGAATTGCACAAGATTTGTGGCAAAAAAAATTTTCCCTTCTCCCCACTGATATATCCCAGCATATGGAGTCCACATTTCAGCTGGGTTGTTCACTCTAGAAGAAGCCTCACATACTTTAAAATCTAGAGTTGGACTCTGGTGGATAAAAAGATGCAACTCCTTTCATCTCTTACCTATTTTCCCAAGGTATTCAGATTGGGTAACACTTTAAGTAGATTTTTGTTGTTGTTGTTGTTGTTGTTGTTGTTGTTGTTGTTGTTGTTGGGCTTAAAGTCATACTTTAAGCAGAAACAATTTTCCTTGATCATACTTTGCTGATCATAATATGGATAAACTGTCTAAGCTTCCCTGCATTTATATCATACTCAGTGTTCATTCCACTTTGCCAGTAACTGAAGGACACACAGGATTTAGTCCCTATATCAAAGGAAGATTACTCCATCTGATTGCCATCTATGTGAGCAGACAATATGTGGTTTACATAATTAAAGATTTTAGCACAGGGTTATGAGCTAGTTTTCCTAAGGTATTATGATTGAGTAAGTTTTATCAAACAAAATTTAGGTTCCTATAAAATGTTTACCAAGTTTTTATTGATTTCATATAAGATAAATATTTTAAAACTTTGGCTGTGCCCACTTTCTGTTCAGTTCTATGTAAACTAACATGTTTTGAATATTTTAAAAGCTATCACTGTGTAACTTGACACACTGGTTATTTACAAATCTTTCAGTGTGTGACTTGACAAACTGATTATCTACAAATCAATTAGTGCGTAACTTTACATGTTTTGAATATCTTGAAATATGTTGAATATCTAATAAAATCCTTATCTATTCGATTACAACTTTTCCAAGTCTGATCTGTACACAGAAAATCCCCAGCATTTGTGTTTTGTTCTGAAACAGCGAAACGAAAAAAGAATGAGTTTGATTGTTGTGGGGATATAGCGAGGCCAGAGAGACTCAATCATCAGCCATATCAGACAAGTTCTTTCCTTTGATTCAGGACAAAACAAATGTTGGTTTTGTATTTATTACATACCACATCATTTATGCTTTTTAAATATATTTATGTTTACTATATGAATGAAAATTCAAAAAGAATAGGAATTTGTGAAAGTTCAATTCATTGTCTAAAAAAAATGAGTGGATGTCAAAGAAGACAAATATGTAGTTTGAATCTATGTGTGTGATATGGAAATATGTAATGAACAGCTGTACTGAACACCAGATTATGCTTGTAAGACTAAAATTGGTATGTAATATACAGTTCAGCTGAAGTCAGCTCTCTGTTGGTTTTTTGATGTATGTTTTTCTTTTCAGTATTGTAAGGATATTCAAATTTTGTCCTATAATTGTATTAATTGTGTTATTTTTAAAAAAAAGAAATTCCTATTTTTTGTTTACTTTTTGCAACAAAAGTAAGTGTGGTCCATTCAAGTGTAATATTTGCCAATTATATGATTGTCCACTTTCCAGAAAATGGACATTCTGGAGAATTTCTCCAGTCTTAAAGTATTCTAGTACTGTCAAGCTACCTTATATATTTATTGATTTCTTTTTGCAAATCTGAATTTTCCTTAGACAATTTTGACTTGTAATTTTCCAACAGAACTAAATATTAACCTGCATTGTTTGCCATTATAGTTTTAGTTATTTGTATAACTGACTATAATGCATATAAAAAGTATTTTTTTAAATTTTAAAATGTGCTTATGTCATTTAGATCTTGGATGAGTTTTATAATAAGACAGATATTGATTAAATCATCTTGCATCTGATTGGCTGGTAGCCATAGTTAATAGCTGATATTGAATCCACCTGAAATATGGGTTCAAATCCAAAATGAATTCAGTAATGGGCATGGTCAAAGCATGTTAATGAGGTTATCTTGCATCAGATTGGTTGAGCTTGTTACAGATCTGTTTTTCTTTTTGTTCCAGTTTTTTTAATAGATATTATATATTAGTTTGCAATAAAATATAATGACAGGTATTGTTCGATTATAAGATATTTGTGATGACCAAACAAACTGGACCTGTTGGATATAAAACAAAGAAGAATATTCATAGCTTTTTGATTCTTGAAATAGCAGTAGTCCTTTTTACATTGTTAACTTTTTATGCAATCTTGATATTAAATTTAATTTTACTGTGAATCCATTTTTAGCTCTACCTCTTGTTTATATTCCTCATGAATGGATGGTCTTACCAACATGGTTTTTAACTACAGAACTTAAAATGACCACCACAGAAGCCATTCTTACAATCTTGTTTGATACCTTTAAATGACTTATATGTGGTTTTAATTTGGCAATATTTATTAGTCTCCTTTAAGCATATTTTTATCCATTTTTTTCCGGAATAAAACCTATTACAGCTTTATGACATAACATGATGGATTGGCCTTGCAATGAGGAATAGATAAGAAAAAAATTGAAATGTTTCATTTCTTTTATCTTTTCCCAGCATGACATTTCCATTGAATCTGGCATGTAAACTAAAGTATCTCAGAAATAACATAACTTTATAAATATAATATATAAAAAATTTCAAGAGGGCAGAAAATGACTGTTATTTAAAATTGTTCTTGTTACAATTGGTGCTGATCAACTGTGACTGCCATTACTAAAAGTAGACACCATTAATACAATCTAAGAAAGCACCCAACAGAATTTGACCAACTTTGATATTCTGCATCCAGGCATAACATTGATAAAATGCATCCAAGCATAATTTAATATGATGCATCCAGGCATAACTTTAATAGAATGCATCCAAGCATAAAGGTATTCAAACAATGGACAAATGATGTCAACTTGAATATGGATGAAGATACACAAAGATACAAACCTTTTGAAACAGTGCTTTCATAATCAAAAGCACTGGAAGAAATCAAAGCATTCTACAGACCCAGAGCTCTTGCATTTAGCAGTTTGTCTAATGTCAACCATGCAAATGATTTATTTAGTCGTCTTGTCTTAAAAAACTAAACTTCATATTTATATTAATATATTATATGCATTTAACTGTGAATGAAGTAGGTAAGATCTGTCATCAGGATCTATGCTTTAAAAAAACAACTTTCAAATTGATAATATGGACCCTAACTTGCTGGAACATAATATGATGGTAGATATAAGTCTATGCTGTTAGCAGTTGGTTTGTAAAAAAATATTGGTCTTAAGCAGTCTCCTTTGAGAAGTAAAAACAAATTGACCTTTCAAGAGAAGTGACTGACTAAAAAAAGTTTATTACTAAACTAAATCTGAGCAAGGGATTATGAAATAATGACTGTTTAATACAAGTGATTGCATGATACAGGTGGCTTTTAAGACAGGTTGATTGTACACAGATTAATACTATAGTTTAATTTATTCTACATACTATATATCATAGCGATGGCTCTACAATTTAGTCTGGTTACTATGTATCATAGCATTGACTATATCATAGCAATGGCCTTACAGTTTAGTCTTGTTTTTTTACATATCATAACAATGGCTCTACAGTATAGTCCGGTTTACTGTATATCATAGCAATGGCCCTACAGTTTAGTCTGGTTATTCCAATAGAACATCATAAATGGGAATACATAATTGAATGTTGCTCAGACAAATTAAACTTGTTTTATGTAACAATCTGGTTGATCAAACATTTGTTTTAGCATTAAAAGATGTACTGTAAAGATCAGAATTGACAGCAACTGAGATAAATGTTTCAGTGGTTCAATATTAAGTTAGTAGTTTGACTCTATTTCTATTTTTTTTTATCTGACAGCAAACTCAGACTCTTGGTAAGAAACAAATCAGTGTCCTTGACCCCAAGCGGTCCAATGCGATCAATATTGGCCTGACAGTATTGCCCCCACCGAGGACCATAAAGGCAGCAATACTCAAAATGGATAATGCCATCATGAACAAAGAAGGAATTGAGGTATTGACTAAATGATCAATTATGGACAAAATCTTTATACATGTATGTATATTTGTAATGCTTTTTATAGAAATAATGCATATTTTAAAAATTATTTCTCTGGTAATATTTAGTCCAACCAAATTTCAGAAATTTAACATTAAAATTAACGAAGAGTTCAAATATTACTGACTTCATTACCTCTTTCAGATTTCTTTGTCTGAATTCATAAAATCCTGAATGCAGAGATTATTATGATAATATTAGTCACTGTCTGTCCGAACACTTAAAATATTTTGTGTTTATTGATATGATAAATTTAGTCTCTGACTGAACCTATATAAATTGTTGAATACAGAGATTTGTATGATAAAATTAGTCTGTCTGAACTAGTATAAAATATTGGTCATCATTACTCATTACGCCTCTTTTAGAAAATCCTACAAACAATGATTCCAACAGAGGAGGAGAAAGGAAAGATTTTAGAGGCACAGATGGAGAACCCAGACATCCCACTTGGGACAGCCGAACAGTTCCTTCTAACACTGTCCTCAATCAGTGAGCTTCAGGCCAGATTGTCTCTCTGGCTCTTCAAACTTGACTATGAAACAATAGAGTCTGTGAGTAGCCAATATAAATTGAACCATTCCATTAGAAAATAGGTATAATTATAATTGATAAGAAGTTCTGGTCCCATCTTTTTGAATCTTTTTTTATCATGAAACCTGAGCTCAGGAAAAACAAGTTAGATACGAGGGACTACATTTTTGAAATCATAAATGTTCTTTATCTCTCTTCTAATTAAGCTCTCAGAATGCCAAAATTTCTTCAGTTTGAGCTTGAGCATGATTTGTATTGAAATAACAAGATTATGTACCAAAGCTGTCAAAGTAAATGATGATCTTACTTGTCTGAGAAACACTGTGTGCTGCTAGAATAGTTTATCAATTTTTGTTCATCATACCACCAGCATTGAGTGGCTGCAAAATGAGTACTCATTGAGTGGCTGCAAAATGAGTATTCATTGAGTGGCTGCAATTGGAGTACTCCCAGTTGATGACTCTTTCCATCAAAGCAATAAAAGTAGGCTGTGCAGAATTTGATGTTAAGACTGGTTTTTATAGTTTTGAGCAATCAAGAAAACGGTTATAATATTTTAAAGTTGGCTTCAGGAGAAATGCTGTTTTAAGAGAAATCTGTTCTTCAGATCAAATTATGTCTCTTTGTCAGGGAGTAAATAACTGACAAATAATATTTATTATCAGTAAATTATGAAATGCTTTATTTATTTCAAGGGGTATGTTTTGTTATTTAAATAGAGTGAGATATGACAGATCCCATGTACAAGACAGATCCCATGTACAAAATATTCTAAAAGTGGGGTAGGTGTGGAGTTATAATAGAGGTCAAAAAGAATGAATACTGGAATTTGTCAAATCTGGAAATTCTATATCCTGCTCCTTCTGCAGAAAGGTTACATACATTGGTATCAGTAAAGCTGTATTCTGACTACCTCTCTAAAACAACCTATTTTTGTTCCCAGCAGTGTCCAATTTAGTTTACATGGACCATGTTCTGACCACATTGGAATTCTTAATCCTTTACATTTTTTTATAACACTATGGTTTTAATCTTAGTAACAGAAAAGAGCAAAAACCAACAAGGTTAGTAATATTAAAAAATTAGTCTGTATCTCAAGAATACAAAGCGAAAATTAAAAAAGAACAGTATTGTGAATTAAACACCAGATAGTCCTAAAAGTTCTGTGACAAGTCCAAAAGTATAAAGTATTCCAAATAAATTCCGGCAGTGATCCAAATGAATTCCAATCCTGAATGTATTGAATACCGATAGCTTGGAATAGTGTTGATGTATTGACATTCTTGATGTATCACAATGACATAATCCAGAATGTCTCTAAGTGAATTCACAATAATTCTAGAATAGTGATTTAATCTTAAAGTATTCAGAAGCACTTTATAATTTAAATGAAAGATTTAAATAAATTCTCTCAAAACTGAATACAACTAAAAGACTGAAGCAACATCAGATGTTAGGATAGAAATAAATAGTTCATCCTTAATATTAAAAACCTAAGACACAATAAGAGGACCAGGGTGAGGGTCACAAGTTCATTTTTAGAACATTCTGAGTTGTAAATACGATTTGGTCATTTACCTAAATTTTAATAAAGAACATGGCAAACATCAGGTAGACCAGGAATTCCCAAGATGAAAACCAATGCCCCAAAGCAAATCCAAGTAAACATATTTACCTTAAAGTAATAATTATTTTAAAATATAATGCAAAATCATAGAAAACAATTAGCTATGTAATATGTTGTTTACAAAATGACCTTTGCAATCTATAATCATGGACAAAAGCCAAATATAAATTAAATCTATACAACAATTTGTACATATGTTAACATTACATAAGCAGGTCATAGATGGAGGAGAGAAATTAAACTATGAATGTCATGTAGAAGATTAAAAAAACAGCACAAAATTAATTTTATCAAATCATACTGGCTAATAACATCTCTCAGGAAGGTAATTCCATCTGCAGCAAGTTGGTCATTCTGACATCAGCAGTGCACATATTAATAAATCACTTTTTTAATTAAGTTTCATAATCAGATCATTAAGATGCTGTATATTCAAAGGAACAAAGAGAAGTATAGTTTTTTAAAATTTAAGTTCAGTAAGGATTTAAAGAAATGATGAATATATGTTTTAGAAGTTTTATTTTCCATGTGAAACTAATTGCTAATTTTTAGTGATGATTATTTTGCTTGGCTGACAAGTGACATTATTTGCACAGGAATTGTCCTGTGTGCTGGAATACAATGGTATCTCAAATGTAGAAAGAAGAAAAACTACTTGGCATGTACCAGTAGCTGTTTGGGAATTTATCAGTAGCTTATTACATAGAAAGACCAAGCCTTGTTGCCTGTAGCTATTTTGGAATTTACTAGTATCTCCTTATGTACAGAGATAAAACACTCTACATGTAGCTATTTTGGAAAAGCTGTCCATCATAGTACACAATATGGCAGTAGCTGGAACTACCCACTGGTCAGAATTTGAGCAGCTTACCCTATATAGTAAATTAACTACTGCATATATTTAAAAAAAAATATCGGTGTTAATAAAAATGGTGTCTTTTTTGACAGAGTGAACTGTAATTTTAGTGTAACTACATTTGTCACTCACAGGGATGGTGGGATACAAATTTTTATTTGATGTGATGGGTACCTTTGTCACTCACAGGGATGGTAGGATACCAAGTTTTATTTTATGCAATTGGTACCTTTGTCACTCTCAGGGATGGTGGGATACAAGTTTTATTTGGTGTAATGGGTACCTTTGTTACTCAAAGAAATTGTGGAATACAGGTTTTTTTATGTAATGGGTACATTTGTTACAGAGATGGTGGGATTCAGTTTTAATTTGATGTAATGAGTGCATGTATTACTGAGATGTTGGTATGCAGATTTTATTTGATGTAATGGATACATTTGATACAAAATTGTTGGAATAGATGTTTTATTTGATGTAATGGGTACATTTGTCATTCACAAAGATCATGGGATACAGGTTTTATTTGATGTAATGGGTACATTTGTCGTTCACAGAGATCATGGGATACAGGTTTTATTTGATGTAATGGGTACATTTGTCATTCACAGAGATCATGAGATACAGGTTTTATTTAATAATTGGGTACATTTGTCGTTCACAAAGATCATGGGATACAGGTTTTATTTGATGTAATGGATACATTTGTCGTTTACAGAGATCATGGGAAACAGGTTTTATTTGATGTAATGGGTACATTTGTCGTTCACAGAGATCATGGGATACAGGTTTTATTTGATGTAATGGGTGCATGCTCTTTTAATATTCCATGTACATTCGTGTATTGAAATTTTGACTGGTGTTGTACATGAATTTTCACAAGGATAAAAATATATGGTCAGGAGAATGAAATGTAGATTTATTACTATGTTTTCCTTTCAGGAAGTAGCTGAGCCCCTGTTGGACCTTAAGAAAGGCGTGGAAGATCTGAGGAAGAGCAAAACCTTCAAGTATATTCTATCTGTAATACTCAACATAGGAAACTTTCTTAATGGGGCTCAGGTAAGTCTGTAATTACAACTTTTTTAATAGGGCTCAGGTAAGTAAGTCTGTAATTACAGTGGAACCCCGCTATAACGTGCCCCTCATTAACGCGAATTCGGATATAACGCGATCGTAGCATGGCTCTCGAAATTTCATATATTCATTCACACATGGGGAAAAAAAATTTGGAGAAAAGTAAAAAAAACAACCACAAGAAATTAACTTCATTTTGGGCATGAGATTAGTTGTGACTTTTAAAATAATATGATCGTGGCATGGTTCCTGAAATTTGAAATTCATTTATGTGTATTTTTATGGGACCATGAAAATATTTGTTTAACGTATGAGAAATAGTGTGTAAAACATTTATTATAATTTGGTGGAAGAATTTGCGTATGACTTTTAATAATAAACGATCAGAACTTAACAATTTATCCAGGTTCTTTAAGTGATTTTGGAGAAGTGATTGTATATGAATTCTAAAATAATACGATATATATATATAACGTACAAGAAATAGCATACAGTGCTTGGCTTCTGAAATTTATCAATTTGAACAGGTTGTGGTGAAGCTCCGTATTCCACTCTAGAAGAAAAAACTGGTTTCAGTAGGTTTTTGAATTGTTAAGCCAAAGTAAACATTATCGGAAGTGTTACTTATTACAGATCCATGAGTAAAGCCAGTAAATCATCTTTGTGATTGTCTTCCATGAATTCTGTATACAGTCATTGCTCAAACAATAGCAGACATGGGCTTCTTATTTAGCTGCAATCACAGCCAAGTGGCAGACCAAGCTGTGGTTGATACAAGAGTCGCACAATTTAATAAATATCAAAGGACGAAAGCCGCCAACATGTATACTGTGCTTGGCAGTGTGATCAAACAACAAACAGTTCAAAGTAAATAATATCCACTTTATTATCAGTAAATTAAAAGGGCTTGAAATTGTACATCCATTCAGCTTAATTTTGTTTTATATAAAAAGTGATTCATAGCCATTGCAGGCCTTCATTACTTAGTTATTGAGCTTTATCTGTGTAGGTTGTTTGCTTATATAAAAAATATTTTATTGTTATGGAAAAGCAAGTTCAAAAACGCAAGTCGTTTTCTGCTAAAGAGAAACTGTATGCCCTAGATCAACTAAAGAAGGGCAAACAACAAACTCAGCTTGAAGGCGACGTACATTTCGCAGAAGAAGCACTCAAAAAAATACGAGTACAGACATCATGATATCCTTAACTTGTATTCAGTAGATGACATCTGCCTATATACGAACACATATCAGATGATGAAATTGTTACAAATGTCAGAAGGAAGAATGAAGCTGCACAATCAGAACCTGAAACCAGTGACGATAGTGATAACGATGACGATGGCACACCAACTCCCCCTCCAAAAGTGTCTGAAGCAGTAGTACATTTAGAAGCAAGTTTAAGGTGGCTGGAAACACAAGATGTTGACAGCATCAAAGTCCTTCAATTAAGAAACACTCTTGACTTTGCTAAAACCCAACGGTTTGCAGCAAAGAAGCAAACATCATTGAATATATTTTTCAAGAAATGATAAAATTTAAATTTGGGACCACACTGACTTTGCACTTTGGGCCACGATTAATTTAGCAGTTTTCACATGTTTATTTTGATGTTCACAAAATCTGAAATAAAAGTTATTTGCATGCTGAAATCATGCTTTGATTGTTAATTATTCTTGCAGTTGTCGCATATGATAAAATTTTGGCGGTATGAAATTTGTACAGACACCATATGTAGACCCGGGAAAAGCTGCATGCAATGATCATACGATATCAGACGGCAAGTAAATGGTTTCAATATTTTGTTCATCCTATATTTTACACAATGAATTCAGACTATTACAAAATTATTGAATATTTAAATCTACAATTTTCAATGAAATTACATCCATTTTGGATGAACTGTATGCCACGACGGCATGGTAGCATACAGTGTTGATACACTTTTCATGATATAGCGATAGTCTGGTATTATCGGTCAATCTGTATTATCCTTCAAAAAAAATAAATTAGTAAATGTTTTTAATGCACATTAATAACCTATAAATATCTTAGCCATCGATTATTTTGAATATATCTTAATTAATGCAATCCAGTTAATATTCATCTGATGTTAAGCAGACTTTTGATCATTGTATATGTATACACATATATGTTCATGGGAAAAAAGTTAAATATTGTAAACCCCGCATTAACGCGACCCCGCTTTTAACACAATCCAATTTTATGGACCCGATCATCGCGTTATAGCAGGGTTCCACTGAACAACTTAATGGGGCTCAGAGTAAGTCTGTAATTACAACTTTTTTTAATAGTGCTCATTTTAGCAAGTCTGTAATTAAAGTTTTTAACAAATATAACAAGTTCTGACTAATGAGAAATATTTGTTCAGACACATTCTGATGGCAGTGAAACAGTACCAATCAACATGTATGATATTCTTTAGAATTGCAGAGCAAACAAACTAACTTGATGTTGATGTTCAGGGATAAAGAGTAATAAATTATGAAAACATTTAAAGCTGAGTGTGAATTCCAATTTATTGCTTAAAATTTTTGTAGACAGGTGGTGGATGCGTTGATATATATATATATATATATATATATATATATATATATATATATATATATATATATATATATATATATATATATATATATATATATATCAGAGAGAGAGAGAGAGAGGACGTCCATTTTAAGTGGGACTGATGTTGCATTTACTAAAGAAGAATTTCAAAAGAATGAAGAAAAGCACATTGAAATTACTGAATTTTTAATGTGTTGAAATAAGTTACTTGGTGGGAAAATTTTCATAGTTGTTTGAAACTTATTGATATAAAATTAGCAACCTTGTACATAACATGTAATCTACAAAAGTCCTGAAGAGTATCCATCCACAAACCAAACATTCTATACCTGTGTATTACAGGCACAGGGATTCAGTATAGAGTACTTGGCAAAGGTACCAGAAGTCAAGGACACTGTACATAAACACTCCCTGTTGCATCACTTGTGTAGCATTATTCATGAACAGTTTCAAGATAGCACAGATCTCTACTCTGAAATTGGACCTCTTACTCGATGTGCAAAGGTAAGCACAGATCTTCTACTTTTTATATTTCCTTCATATATTACCTTGATATATATTGTCTTTATATAATTTGATTTATATATTACCTTGTACAGTTACATTGTTTAAATAAATTGTGTTCCTATCATCAGATAATTTTGCTCAGACTAAGAAAGATGAGGTAACAAAAGAAGATAATGAAAGTAATGACTTTGCTTTTAAATTATTGATACTTCTTGAATTTTTTGTAGCAAATAGATTTGAAAGTTGATGAACATAGTTTGGGGGTTAATGCATTAGAGAGTAGACTTTCAAGCAGATAACCAGTATAATAGTATATCATAACTGGCTAACCAGTCTGTATAATAGTATATCATAACTGGCTCACTAGTCTGTAGAACAATATACCATGAATTGGATATTGTTGAAAGGCCTTCTTTTAAAGATGTAATCATTTGCTTGTATTTTTATTAAAGTGTACTTTGTTCTTGATTCTATCATAAGCTAGTAAAGAAGTTCAGTCATTAATTTTTAATCCATTCAGCAAAAAGATAACAACAATAACAATAACCTGTAATACAATATTGTTGTATTGCCCATCTGATGCCAAAATTGCCAGTCTAATACAGAAATTGCCAGTCTCATAATAGCCTATCAATGAGAGCTCTAATAATCACTGTTCTGTGGCAGGTGGAGTGGGACGAACTAAGTCTGAAGTTGGATAAAATGGAGGCAGAGTGTAAAGCTTCCTGGGATCATCTTCGTGCAATAGCCAAACATGATGGCAGCTCCAGTAGCAACCTTAAATCTAAGTGAGTACCACTGACATCATCAGCTGCATGAATTCACTTCTATGTAGCTGGCCTAGTCATAAAATTATATTTGTTACTTTATATACTTGCTTATAAATAAGAGTCCAGCTGTAGACAATCAGACCTTGTACAGTGCAATGCCAGGTTAGAGTCTGTGTTGTATTTATTACTGATTACTCCTAACAAACTGCATAGACCTAAATCTGCCAGCACATTATGCAACGACTGATCTGGGTCTGTACAGTTGGACTCAACTTATAAGTGAGTATGTACAATATTTTTAACTTAAAAATCCTCAAATAACTACAGTACCAGTGTAGACCAAAGTTCATAGAAAGCATCCTGGTTTAAAGGCCTTTCACTTCTAACTCACCAGGTCAAGGCCAGTTGACCTTATGATATAAGCTTTTGTATGACATGTCTTGTGTCATCTGTTGTGCATCCATTAACACTTTGCTGTGCTCATGGTGGCACTCACCAATTATTATGTAATAATGAGAGAGTGATGTAGGTAAGGTGAAGTTGTTTGCATTTAAAACTGCACAGTGGAGTGAATGTTGGCATTAAAATGATCTTAGCACACTGCTACCTAAAATGACTGCTCCCTTGTACTCCAAAAATCAACCTGAATTTGTCTAAAGTACACTATCCTTGGCAGCTATTAAAATAGGGAAAATGAATTTTGCCAGACTACACAATACCAGCTTCTGAAAGTGCAATGAATGACTTACCAAATACATAAAATGTAAAAATGGTATCAGCTCTTTTTTTTTTTTTTACAATTTACCTCTGAAATTCAGGAAGTGAAAATGAGCAAGTGAAGCTAGCACTTTTTTGAAAGGTGCACATCTGGAGTAAGGCCAAGCTGTATACTCTATAACCCATATTACACCCATCAATCATACACCAAAATAAAGGAAATTAAAGGTTTTTTAAATAATACCCAAAATATACAAAGTCTTTTTTAAATAGCCAGTAAAACTAGTGAGGAAACCCAGGGAAATTCTTTGTTTTTAAAATTCTAACCCTATGCAAAACTAGATAGTGCCATCCGCGAACACTGTGAAGGCTTCATTGCTGATAAAGTTTGATCAGATTTGGTATGTAAGCTTCTATCAAGAATTCAGATGACTTTAATTATAAGTGACATATTAATGAGCTGATATTGCAACAGATTAGCTAAGCTTGCGCCATCAAATTAGCCTATGAAGACTATATAAGAGCTATCAGATCAGTTAAGCTTAATATGGATTCAGGTTGATTAGATTTTACAAATGAAACCCATGGTCTTCTGATTATGCACCTAATGCTTTGACCACTGAGCTTCCTCAGCTTTCTTTGGTGAGGATCTTGATGATTTCCAAAATCATAACCCTAGGGCTGGGTGCTCGAGGAGGTATAGACAGAGCCACAAGGAGCTATAGACAGACTCAGAAATCTATGCTAACTGCACCAGTTATCTCCCCTTATAATACCATGTAAGTGTATATACTTTAAGGGTGGGTTACAGACAGTTTCCAAGTTATCAATCATTATTTAGTCCCCTGGGGAATGGAGAGATCCTGGGGTAAATGCAGGTTTAAAAAATTACTTGGCTTTTTAATGCCAAGAAATTGATCTTTTATATATGATCTATGAAATAGGAATGAAGGTAGAAAGACTTGGCTTTTTTATTGTATAAGAAATATGAAAAAGGTAGTATTTTATCCTAAGATAGTGATCTTGCATATATGGTCTAGGAATGAAGATAAATGAAATCAACAGTTATAGACAATTTTATATAGAAACTAGCTAAACAATTCATCTCAACAGACTTTGAACAGAGATGATAAATGCATTTTAGCATGAAGGCCTTTAAATTTGTCCTAGAAGATGCCGATGTACCAGCCAATGTAGCTTTCATACTAGAGGATGCAAAAGCATGTCAATAAAGTCTTCTATAAAACTGTTCAGAAATTGACCAAATGTGACAGAAAGCATCCTGGTAGGAATAGCTTTCAAGTTTGTACAGATGGTGCCAATCCAACTTTAAATAAAGATGCTGTTACTAAAAATAAAACTTTGCAAGACTAATTCAAATAAATATCTAAATAGGATTTGACCAAATTTAACACAATACAACCTTGCTTGAAAATCTTGCCCATGTATACAAATGATAATGGGGAAGAACTAAAACAAGATTTTCTTGTATAACCAATCAATAGAATTTGATAAAATTTAAATTAAAAATCTCCTTTTATGCCAGATTTCTTGACCTTTGACAAGTATCTGACTGTTAGGCAGATGTTAGCTAGGTCAGCAACATCAGTACTGCTTGAGTTTCTTTTTGTTTATATTATGGTTACTAATTTAAAGATCTGATATTAAATTGTGTGCCTGTTCAGAAAATGGTACCCCTCAAACACAGCTGCAAATTTTAGTTTTAAAAAACCCTGAAGATTAAGTAAAAACTATGAAAATAACAATGTTCACAGAGGCTTTTTATCGCCAACCATTTAGCAGTTAAAAAACAGAAGCAAGGTAAGGTCTTGTTTTAACATTGATTATAAGAACAATTGCTTTTTTTTTAAATTTATTACTTGACTATATATGTCAAATTAAATTATCAGTAAAGTGGAACATTTGAGCCATTATGAAATGAAGAAATTTGTGTGACTTGTTACCTAATATTTGGTGTCAAGATGTAGTTGAAACTTTAGTATGAGATCCATATTTGCTTTACCTCATATCTCATTTAATGCAGTCCTAATTTAAAAGTCACATCACTGTTGCTTTACCTCATATCTCATTTAATGTGGTCCTAATTTAAAAGTAAAATCTCATTTAATGCAGTCCTAATTTAAAAGTCACATCACTGTTGCTTTACCTCATATTTCAATTAATCATGTCCTAATTTAAAAGTCACATCACTGTTGCTTTACCTCATATCTCATTTAATGTGGTCCTAATTTAAAAGTCACATCACTGTTGCTTTACCTCATATCTCATTTAATGTGGTCCTAATTTAAAAGTCACATCACTGTTGCTTTACCTCATATTTCAATTAATCATGTCCTAATTTAAAAGTCACATCACTGACCAACTGTATCCTCTCTTTTCTTGCCTTTTCAGATTAAATGAATTTTTAGCTGATGCAGCGGAAAGAATTATGATCTTAAAAATTGTATATAGACGAGTAATGAACAGGTATGGATTTTTATCAGAATGGAAACTTGTATATGACTGCAAATCATTACTTAAATCATTCATTCAAGATTTTTGTGTATCCATTTCATTTGGCAAAATAGATTTGTGTCCACCCAACCTTATATGTTGAAAATCATCATTAGTCTTGCATCATATTTGGTAATGATTAGGTTTTGCATACTTGCTAATAAAATAAACACTCATTCTTTGCATATCTAACATGAAGTTTGAATTTTTGTGGGTCATCTATTTAAAATATATTTATGGAATAGTTTTAGGCAATGCCTGTGATTTTCATAAATTTCATAAATATTTAAAAATTTCTATTAATTTTAGGTAATCATATAACATGGTCACATTGAATCTTAGCATTCATTAATGCCAGATGGTTGAGAAGATTTACAGGGAATAAAATATGTTGCAGTGAAAGTGTTTTGCCCCTCATGTTAAATGCTGAATATGTTATAATTTCAGCTGACTTTGTTTTAGTTGTGGTATTTTGATCCCTTGCCATTCAGAATAGGTACGTTGTAATATCTTAAACTTGCATATCAAGTAGCCAGTACAGCTTTTGCTTATCATATTGCTTGGTAGCTTGTAATTACTGGAATAAAACTTAAGTCCTAAAAATATTATGAAATGTAGCAAGGTTTATACAGCCTTGACAGGTCCTTGAATTCAGATGATTTCCTTGAAAAGTTATTGAATTTGAAAAAAGTAGGTTTTGTTTTTGAAAGTGTTTGAATTTTTGAAAAGAACCCTGCAACTACCATCATCAGTAAATGTTTTGCCTTTATGCATTACTGATTATAGCAGTGTCATCAGTAACTGTTCTGCCTTCAGACGTTACTGATAATTGCGCTGTCATAAGTGACTGCTCTGCCTTCAGGTCATATTGATAAATATGCAGCAAACGATGATGTTTTAGAAGGAGAAATATTATGGACCTTGAGAACCATGACTTTAACAATATTTATACATTGATTGGGAAAGCCAGACAAGCTGTTCCAAGCAATGTTTCCAGATATTGACATAAATCAGAATTGAAAAGTACATGGAAATAAGGTCTTCAGGTCTATGCTAACCTTGTGTAGTATTTTCGAAGATTTTAAAATATGCCCTCAAGAATGGTTTCTTTGTGGTTGTCTCTATTTTACCAGAATCATATTTCTTTATAATTTTTTTTTCCAGATATTTCAAATGTCTTTTATACATGGGTCTTCCAGCAACAAGTGCTAAAGAACTGAAAGTGAACCAGTTTTGTAAGATTATTAGTGAATTTGCTCTTGAATATCGCACAACACGTGATAAGGTTTTACAACAAAATCTGAAGAAAGCAAACCAAAGAGAACGAAAGAAGACTAGAGGAAAAATGATTGTAGATGTGAGTTTAAATTTTGTAAATTTTAGTCCTTTTTATCATTTCAGACCATATCTGCATTTTGATTGTGTTTGGCAAAGACAATCAAGAGAGCTTGTCTTAATGTAGTATAACTGCACATATTGAATAGAATAAATAGAAATAGAGATTTTCTCCTTTCCAACAAAAAAGTCTCCCTTTTGCTCAGATCTGTTTTTGTACCCATTATGTATGTGTCAGTACTACCTATTTTGTCTGCCTCATGGCCCCTATCTGCAGTTACTAAAGGTATATTTTCGAAAATCAAATTTTGCATTCATATAATTTTAATGTTCACTTCACCCAGGATGATGCTTCACTCTGTTGTATCCACTTCAAAAGAAAAGCTCTGGTATAAGTAAAACTAAAAACAATCACACACAAATACAAAATCAAACAATTCTTATCTTTCTTCATAAAAAAATAGAATCATTATATATTATTGGTATAATTATGAATAATTTCATAAAGTTCATAGCTAATTATTGATATTAAATTTGTTTTACATTCAGTGATATGCATAATAAAATAACACTCATGTCTGATCATTCATGCATGGTGCTATTTATACTTGTTGAGTCCAATGGCAAACAACATAAACCCTACATTTCCATGACATTAATGTACCAGTGGATCAGGGTCTATATAGTTTGTCTACAGATTACTCCCAATACACTGCACACCCAGATCTACCAAATGCATAATGCATCAGCAGATGTTGGTGCAGTTTGCAGTTGGTCTTGACATATAAGCGAGCATATATGGTATTTGCATATATTTGTGAAATGTGGGCTCTTTTATGCTGAATTTTGCACAGAAATATTTTCTTGTCTACCACAGCAGCTTGATGCGAGATGGTTACTGCAAGAAAAACAAATATTCATGATGTTATGCCAAAGACAATGAAAAGATAATAATGTACATTTTTGCATAAAAGTAGACAATTTATTTTTCTGCTTTTGACTTATTGAAAGCAGTGAATTTAAGTCAGTTCTAAACTGATGCTTATAGAGAACTTAACAGTATTGATGGTGG
This sequence comes from Potamilus streckersoni, assembly GCA_016746295.1. Lineage (NCBI taxonomy): Eukaryota > Metazoa > Mollusca > Bivalvia > Unionida > Unionidae > Potamilus > Potamilus streckersoni. The sequence continues at coordinate 1,244,758 of JAEAOA010001383.1, read as the reverse complement.
CATCATTAAGTAAAAGCCAACAAATATGTTAATAATATAAAAGTGAAGTACACTGGGTGGATCTAATCTATTGATGGTGGCATTATTAATTAAAAGTCAACAAATGGTTTTATGCTCATAATATAAAAGTGATGTACACTGGGTGGATCTAGTTTAGAATAACACATTTATGCAGTTAAGAATTTTATGCTTGATCCTACCACTGAGAAATAAAGATGGCAACTGTGTCTTTGTCTTTTATGTGCTGTTTGATAATACTATGTCCTACAGTTCATTCAAAAATTCTTTTATACTAAAGCATTTTTCTGACAATCTAAAGATAATCTCAAGATGTCATTTAAAATGATTATTGTATGCAACTTATTATGGTTTGGTAGGACCACTAAGACCTGCTAACCCTTTTGATTTTGCCGTAAGATTTACGAAAATTACCCTTAAAATACAGACTTAACAACATACAAGCAAACACTATGGAAATAATGATCATTGCCAAACAATTGGAATAATTGGTACATCCATGTTGATTTGGATAGGGGTTTTGTATTAGGATTAGTGAAATTAGTCATGGAACCAGACTAACTTTACAACAGCACCTCAGATGCGCGTTAAACTGCACATTTTTGTTCATGCAAAGCATCTGTATGATGAAACTTGATTGTAGATTTTTTTATAATTGTGTCCAGCAAGCAATGCATGTTTAAGATGAAAGGAAAAAGTCTCTTGAAAAGTGTTAATAATCAAGATAGAAGAATAAAAAGGAATATTGAAATTATTGTGAATAAAATCTGGAAGGGATACAGTTATGTATATTGGACATCACTTGCCAATTTGAGTATGTCTCACAGGAGACAAGTTTTTCATCATCATGTGAAATGGAAAAAGAATTTTCAAGCATTATGTCAAGCTGAGAGATAGCAACAAGCCATTGAGCTGCATAGTTTTTTGAACTAAAGTTTGTGCAACCGTTCCAATAGTAAATAAAGTCTATGTGCATTTGACAAACTTTTCAATTGAACATAGTATTTATCATCGCTGCATATTTTGGATACCAAACTTTTAATCCACCATTACAAGAGCATTTTATGATATTTTGTTACACCTTACTGAAAACTGGTCAAACAGATGTTAAAAGATCAGCTGCCTTACTGAGACGGACACGTCAGGGTTGGCACGTCTGCCTCTATTGAATTCTATGATCAATAAGTTATTGTCAGTGGTTCATGGGTGTGATTAGCCATCACTGTTTTTCATCATTTCTAGTAAATTCAAAAGAAAATAATATAATTTTCAAATAATAGTATCAAGATAGATTTGTTGAACATTTGTGATACAGTATAGTCTAAAATAAACCGGTAACAAGAAAAGGAACAATTGTAAACTGTTACAAAGGAAAAGAGTTTTATGGCAAGGATGAATCAGAACTTAAAAGTCAGCCTTAACTGGCAGTGTAATTTCAGGCAGGTATTTTGGTTTCATTCTTTGTAACTTTGTTGAAGTGCATCTCCTTTCTCTTTCATTATTGCAGACAGAAAAGTTTAAGTCAGGTAAGACAGTCAGGGAGGATGATAGTGATGAACTGCACAAGATCTTGCAGAATGGTTACACAAGTGCTGATGACAGGGGGTTGCCGGGTCTACAGAATAGGAAGAAAATAGGTTGGTACCAGAAGTTTCTTTTAAATGCAGAAAGAACAGGATAGGTTGCATTGTTTTGGCAGGGTTTCTATTAAAATCTAAAGCTATTTCTCCCTCCCCAGTCTTATTGCATTTGTATCAACACATATTCCATGTATTTATGTGTTAGCCTTAGCATATCAAATTATCTCTGTCCTCTTTTTTTATGGACAATAGCTTTAGTTCTTGATCATGTACCTTGAACTAATTTCATCAGTGGCTCAGAGTTGGTAATAGAAAAACCTATCAATTTTCGGTCAAAGGTCAAGGTCACAATAAATTAAAGAAGACATGGGATTTAACCCAAATTCTTTAGTTCTAGATCACAGACTTTAACCAAACATTTTGGATGGCTTGCATTGCTAATACAGAAGAAACCTATTGGTGTGAAAATTCTGTAATTGAAAGAAGAAAAGTGGTTTCTGCACAACAAATTTATTTGTAGACTATTTACCTTTTTCAAAAACTTTCTGGAGATCATGGAAAGACAGTCACAATTAAACAAATATAGACAATTAGACAAATTCCATTCAGCAAGTTTTTGGGTCCAATTGTGAATGGTTAAAGTCACATTGATGTAAAGCAACTTTAATGACCAGGTAATGGCACCAAACTCAGAGGATGGCTTGCTGATATGGGAAGAAAATAAGATACAGGCATTAGGTTAGACAGTCTAAAAGGTTATGGTCACTTTGATTCAAATAAAGACAACTGGTTTCTTGATCAATGCAGTGTTAAGTCTGCCATGCCTGTAACCAACTACATACACAAATATTAAACATGGGGTGAATGTTTTTTGTCATTTTTATTGGTTTGTGTATATGTTGATCCTGATATAAATAAAAACATTGGAATTGTGTGTGCATGCATGTGTGTGATCTAGATTTTTTACGTAGCTTTAAAAATTAAATAATATTGGTTTGTGTATATTTTGATACAGGTTTAGATAAAAACATATCCTATTCCTGGATTTCATATATTGGTTTGTGTATATATTAATACCACTATGAATAAAAATATGTACCATTCATAGAATTCTTCTGGGTTTGTTTAAATGTTGATACTGGTATAAATAAAAACAAGGACCTTTCATGGAATGCTTATTAGTTTATGTATACTTTGATTATGTTATAAATAAAAACATGGATACAGTTGTACAAGTTTATTTGTCTTGATGTTTACTTCTGAAGCAGAGATTATGTTGTCTTTTTTTTCCTCCTCTCACCTTGATGCTTAGTCAGGACACATTGATTAGACTGGATTGAAAGATATATCTTGGGAATGTTTTAACACTTACATAACTATAATACAGAGCATGTACATGTATAAAAATGCCAAACATTTTCATATGAATTAGGAAAACTTATAATAATTATCTGTGTACAGAGTCCAGAAGATCTAGTACAGCATCACGGGGTTGTGTGACAACAGATTCAGAAATGTATGACACAGGAGATGATGAACTCCTGGAGGCATGTGTTCGTACAGCTACCACACCTAGCACAAAGGCTCCACGGGAAAGAAAGCGAGGAAGGACACAACGAAAATCATGTATGTTTTCCTTAATTGATAAGACTTCAGTACTTGTATATGCTTATCTTCAACTACATTTTGTACATCTTCATATTCTCAGTATATTTTTGTATAATATGGTGTACCTGATTTGTCTCCATTTCATATTCTAAATATATTTTGGTATAATTCCACAAGGACTTGTGTAATGTATCTGATTTGTCTCCATTTCATATTCTAAATATATTTTGGTATAATTCCACAAGGACTGGTGTAATGTATCTGATTTGTCTCCATTACATATTCTAAATATATTTTGGTATAATTCCACAAGGACTTGTGTAATGTATCTGATTTGTCTCCATTTCATATTCTAAATATATTTTGGTATAATTCCACAAGGACTGGTGTAATGTATCTGATTTGTCTCCATTTCATATTCTAAATATATTTTGGTATAATTCCACAAGGATGTGTAATGTATCTGATTTGTCTCCATTTCATATTCTAAATATATTTTGGTATAATTCCACAAGGACTGGTGTAATGTATCTGATTTGTCTCCATTTCATATTCTAAATATATTTTGGTATAATTCCACAAGGACTGGTGTAATGTATCTGATTTGTCTCCATTTCATATTCTAAATATATTTTGGTATAATTCCACAAGGACTGGTGTAATGTATCTGATTTGTCTCCATTTCATATTCTAATATATTTTGGTATAATTCCACAAGGACTGGTGTAATGTATCATATTTGTAGTGATTACCAATTTCTTTCTACTGTATTTATATTGAAATTTGGTGTTTTTTTTGGAGATTTTTAATGTTTTCAGGTGACAAAATGTTGCAAACACAGAAAGACGATAAATAATTTCTATGCAATATAATGACACAAGGTACAGATTTTTTAAGTTATTTGTAGGAGTTACAGACATTTTGTTTTCAAGAAAATTAAATAGTTATAACTTAGCAATGAAAAAATTAACATCACACTAAAATTCATGTTTTCCCCTGGGTGTGGTTTAAAATAATGTCTTAGCTTGATTGGTCAACATTTGCCATTTTCTTAGATCAAGATAGCATTAACCTATTGCTCCATATAGTGCATTCCATTGTTATCAAACCCAAACTAATTAAGGTCACTCTGACTATGTAGTAATTAATTGAGCAGACATACCTGTCTATTGTTCATTTGACAGTTTCCTGTAAATTGTTTCAACTATTTAAACATGAAGTATGCCACAACTTTAGGAGAACATTGAATTTTTTTGGAAACCAGGTAAATGAAGAATATCTTCTGTATAATAGGTATAATTTACCATAATTAAGAAAGTTATATTCTTTTGAAGTCACTGAAGATCAACAGATTGAACAAAGCAGAATAGGTGCATTAATTGCAGTTGCATTGGCCATGTGTAATTTTGGTTACAGTGTAATCAGCTTAGTATAATGATCTACTGTTGATTCTTGAGACACTAAACCTGGCAATGCTGTGAATTAGACAGCATAACCATCTTCTGTCTACTCATGAGACACTAACTCTGGCAATGCCGTGAATTAGCATAACTATCTTCTGTATACTCATGAGACAATAAATCTAGCAATGCTGTGAATTAGACAGCATAACCATATTCTGTCTACTCATGAGATACTAAATCTGGCAATGCTGTGAATTAGCATAACTATCTTCTGTATACTCATGAGACAATAAATCTAGCAATGCTGTGAATTAGACAGCATAACCATCTTCTGTCTACTCATGAGACAATAAACCTGACAGTGCTTTATGTTAGACAGCATAACCATCTTCTGTCTACTCATGAGACACTAAATCTGGCAATGTTGTGAATTAGCATAACTATCTTCTGTATACTCATGAGACAATAAATCTAGCAATGCTGTGAATTAGACAGCATAACCATATTCTGTCTACTCATGAGATACTAAATCTGGCAATGCTGTGAATTAGCATAACCATATTCTGTCTACTAATGAGATACTAAATCTGGCAATGTTGTGCATCTACTGTACACTCTTAAGACACTAAATCATTTAATGCTGTGAATTTTTCACACAGCAGTCATATACTATTAATTCATGCAGCACTAAATCTGGCAATGCTGTGAATATTTCACACAGCAGTCATATACTATTAATTCATGCAGCACTAAATCTGGCAGTGCTGCGAATTTTTCACACAGCAGTCATATACTATTAATTCATGCAGCACTAAATCTGGCAGTGCTGCGAATTTTTCACACAGCAGTCATATACTATTAATTCATGCAGCACTAAATCTGGCAATGCTGTGAATTTTTCACACAGCAGTCATATACTATTAATTTATGCAGCACTAAATCTGGCAGTGCTGTGAATTTTTCACCGAGCGTAGTCATCTACTATTAATTCATGCAGCACTAAATCTGGCAGTGCTGTGAATTTTTCACACAGCAGTCATATACTATTAATTCATGCAGCACTAAATCTGGCAATGCTGTGAATTTTTCACACAGCAGTCATATACTATTAATTTATGCAGCACTAAATCTGGCACTGCTGTGAATTTTTCACCGAGCGTAGTCATCTACTATTAATTCATGCAGCACTAAATCTGGCAATGCTGTGTATTCTTCACACATCATGTCTACTATGAGACACTAAATCTAGTCATTGCCATGAATCCTTCACTCAACATAATCATCCATTGTCTATTCCAGAGGCACTAAATTTGGTCAGTGTTTCCTATCCTTCTCACAGCCTATTGATCCACAGTCTAATCATAAGATTAGACCTGTTCAGTGCTGTACATCCTTCACACAGCATAAACATCTACTGTATTCTCACATGACCATAGATTCTGGCAATGCTGTGAATTCATCATGCAGCATACTCATCTATTGTCTATTCATGAGATGCCTTTAATCTGACAGTGCTGTTAATTTTTTACACATCTGTTGTCTATTCATGAGACACTAAATCTGACAGAGCTGTTAATTCTTTGCACATCTATTGTCGATTCATGAGACACTAAATCTGGCAACGCAGTGCATTTCTTCACACAGCATGATCATCTACTGTATAATCATGACCTGATAAATCTGGCAATGCTGTTATTTTTTCATACAGCATAATCTACTGTCCAGTGCTGCAAATTTTTCCCTCTGCAAAATGATCTACTGTCTATTCATGCAACACTAAATCTGGGATGCTGTATAGTCATCTGCTGTCTACTCGTGAAACAGAAAATTTGGTCCATGCTGTACATTCTTCCCACAACATAATCATCTACTGTATTCTCACATGGCAGTCAGTGTTGTGTGTCCTTCACACAATAATCATCTACTATCTATTCAGGAGACAATATATCTAGTCAATCTTGTGTGTCCTTCACACAATTATCATCTACTATCTATTCAGGAGACAATATATCTAGTCAATCTTGTGTGTCCTTCACACAATTATCATCTATCTATTCAGGAGACAATATATCTAGTCAGTCTTGTGTGTCCTTCACACAATTATCATCTACTATCTATTCAGGAGACAATATATCTAGTCAGTCTTGTGTATCCTTCACACAATTATCATCTACTATCTATTCAGGAGACAATATATCTAGTCAGTCTTGTGTGTCCTTCACACAATTATCATCTATCTATTCAGGAGACAATATATCTAGTCAGTCTTGTGTGTCCTTCACACAGTTATCATCTACTATCTATTCAGGAGACAATTTATCTAGTCAGTCTTGTGTGTCCTTCACACAATTATCATCTATCTATTCAGGAGACAATATATCTAGTCAGTCTTGTGTGTTCTTCACACAATTATCATCTACTATCTATTCAGGAGACAATATATCTAATCAGTCTTGTGTGACCTTCACACAATTATCATCTACTATCTATTCAGGAGACAATATATCTAGTCAATCTTGTGTGTCCTTCACACAATTATCATCTACTATCTATTCAGGAGACAATATATCTAGTCAGTCTTGTGTGTCCTTCACACAGTTATCATCTACTATCTATTCAGGAGACAATATATCTAGTCAGTCTTGTGTGTCCTTCACACAATTATCATCTATCTATTCAGGAGACAATATATCTAGTCAGTCTTGTGTGTTCTTCACACAATTATCATCTACTATCTATTCAGGAGACAACATATCTAATCAGTCTTGTGTGTCCTTCACACAATTATCATCTACTATCTATTCAGGAGACAATATATCTAGTCAATCTTGTGTGTCCTTCACACAATTATCATCTACTATCTATTCAGGAGACAATATATCTAGTCAGTCTTTTGTGTCCTTCACACAATTATCATCTACTATCTATTCAGGAGACAATATATCTAGTCAATCTTGTGTGTCCTTCACACAATTATCATCTACTATCTATTCAGGAGACAATATATCTAGTCAGTCTTGTGTGTCCTTCACACAATTATCATCTATCTATTCAGGAGACAATATATCTAGTCAGTCTTGTGTGTCCTTCACACAATTATCATCTACTATCTATTCAGGAGACCATATATCTAGTCAGTCTTGTGTGTCCTTTTCACAATTATCATCTACTATCTATTCAGGAGACAATATATCTAGTCAGTCTTGTTGTTGTTGTTGTTGTTGTTGTTGGGCTTAACGCCATTTTTCAGCACATGATAGGCTATTCATGGCGGCCAGTATTAATGGTGGAGGAAGAAACCGGGAAATCACCGGAAAGAACCACCGACCCACGAGAAGCTACTGGCAAGCTTTCTCACATATCCACATTCACCGAATCCTAGACTCGAACACACGCAGACAGAGGTGAGATGGCAGTGATCCGTAACGGACAGCGCTTTAGACCACTCGGGGACCCCAGTCTTGTGTGTCCTTCACACAATTATCATCTACTATCTATTCAGGAGACAATATATCTAGTCAGTCTTGTGTGTCCTTCACACAATTATCATCTATCTATTTAGGAGACAATATATCTAGTCAGTCTTGTGTGTCCTTCACACAATTATCATCTACTATCTATTCAGGAGACAATATATCTAGTCAGTCTTGTGTGTCCTTCACAGAATTATTATCTACTATCTATTCAGGAGACCATATATCTAGTCAGTCTTGTGTGTCCTTCACAGAATTGTCATCTACTATCTATTCAGGAGACAATATATCTAGTCAGTCTTGTGTGTCCTTCACACAATTATCATCTATCTATTCAGGAGACAATATATCTAGTCAATCTTGTGTGTCCTTCACACAATTATCATCTACTATCTATTCAGGAGACAATATATCTAGTCAGTCTTGTGTGTCCTTCACACAATTATCATCTTTCTATTCAGGAGACAATATATCTAGTCAGTCTTGTGTGTCCTTCACACAATTATCATCTACTATCTATTCAGGAGACAATATATCTAATCAATCTTGTGTGTCCTTCACACAATTATCATCTACTATCTATTCAGGAGACAATATATCTAGTCAATCTTGTGTGTCCTTCACACAATTATCATCTATCTATTCAGGAGACAATATATCTAGTCAGTCTTGTGTGTCCTTCACACAATTATCATCTACTATCTATTCAGGAGACAATATATCTAGTCAGTCTTGTATGTCCTTCACACAATTATCATCTACTATCTATTCAGGAGACAATACATCTAGTCAATCTTGTGTGTCCTTCACACAATTATCATCTACTATCTATTCAGGGGACAATATATCTAGTCATTCTTGTGTGTCCTTCACACAATTATCATCTATCTATTCAGGAGACAATATATCTACTCAGTCTTGTGTGTACTTCACACAATTATCATCTACTATCTATTCAGGAGACCATATATCTAGTCAGTCTTGTGTGTCCTTCACACAATTATCATCTATCTATTCAGGAGACAATATATCTAGTCAGTCTTGTGTGTCCTTCACACAATTATCATCTACTATCTATTCAGGAGACAATATATCTAGTCAATCTTGTGTGTCCTTCACACAATTATCATCTACTATCTATTCAGGAGACAATATATCTAGTCAGTCTTGTGTGTCCTTCACACAATTATCATCTACTATCTATTCAGTAGACAATATATCTAGTCAGTCTTGTGTGTCCTTCACACAATTATCATCTATCTATTCAGGAGACAATATATCTAGTCAATCTTGTGTGTCCTTCACACAATTATCATCTACTATCTATTCAGGAGACAATATATCTAGTCAATCTTGTGTGTCCTTCACACAATTATCATCTACTATCTATTCAGGAGACAATATATCTAGTCAGTCTTGTGTGTCCTTCACACAATTATCATCTACTATCTATTCAGGAGACAATATATCTAGTCAGTCTTGTGTGTCCTTCACACAATTATCATCTACTATCTATTCAGGAGACAATATATCTAGTCAGTCTTGTGTGTCCTTCACACAATTATCATCTACTATCTATTCAGGAGACAATATATCTAGTCAGTCTTGTGTGTCCTTCACACAATTATCATCTACTATCTATTCAGGAGACAATATATCTAGTCAGTCTTGTGTGTCCTTCACACAATTATCATCTACTATCTATTCAGGAGACAATATATCTAGTCAGTCTTGTGTGTCCTTCACACAATTATCATCTACTATCTATTCAGGAGACAATATATCTAGTCAGTCTTGTGTGTCCTTCACACAATTATCATCTACTATCTATTCAGGAGACAATATATCTAGTCAGTCTTGTGTGTCCTTCACACAATTATCATCTACTATCTATTCAGGAGACAATATATCTAGTCAGTCTTGTGTGTCCTTCACACAATTATCATCTACTATCTATTCAAGAGACAATATATCTAGTCAGTCTTGTGTGTCCTTCACACAATTATCATCTACTATCTATTCAGGAGACAATATATCTAGTCAGTCTTGTATGTCCTTCACACAATTATCATCTTCTATCTATTCAGGAGACCATATATCTAGTCAGTCTTGTGTGTCCTTCACACAATTATCATCTACTATCTATTCAGGAGACAATATATCTAGTCAGTCTTGTGTCCTTCACACAATTATCATCTACTATCTATTCAGGAGACAATATATCTAGTCAGTCTTGTGTGTCCTTCACACAATTATCATCTACTATCTATTCAGGAGACCATATATCTAGTCAGTCTTGTGTGTCGTTCACACAATTATCATCTATCTATTCAGGAGACAATATATCTAGTCAATCTTGTGTGTCCTTCACACAATTATCATCTACTATCTATTCAGGAGACAATATATCTAGTCAGTCTTGTATGTCCTTCACACAATTATCATCTACTATCTATTCAGGAGACAATATATCTAGTCAGTCTTGTGCATCCTTTGCATAAGTTCATGCATTTTTACTTGGATTGTGACACTGATTGCTTTGTGATGACTCAACTTTCCCAAAAATATTTTTTACAAACTTAAACTTTCTTTAACCTCTTTTTAATGTTTATCATGTTTTGCAATTAGTTAATACTAGACCACTGTAAAGCATACTTCTTACAAACCAGCAACAGTTTATTTATTAGCTGTAGATATTAGATCACTATGAAACAGATTTGAATGACTCAAGGTAACATTCAGTTTTAGAGTAAAACATAATTTTCTTCAATTTTACAATATTAACAGTAATCCTGTGCCTTTCAGCCCACCGTGGGATAAAGCTCCTGTATTGATTGTAGTGAGGAGGTAAACAGTTTATTCAAAAGAATGACCATGGCCCATTTCATTTTCTTGCTGCCTGAATAGTTTTTCTTGCCTTTTTGAAGTATGGAGTGATTTATGATTTTTGTTTAACATGCCTGGTATGGTCCTGCACCAGGCACATGTCATCACTCGGCAGTTTTCATTTTCATCTCAAAAACCATTTGTCAGATTTAAAGCAAACTGGGCAGAGAGCATCCTGGCATGAAGGCTTTTCATGTTTGTACACCCATCCTCCAGTAGGTCAGCAGTGACTAAATAATAGATATACTTATTGAACAAATTCCCCCAAACTGCTAAATAGAATGCAACTAATTTAATGGGTTGCTGGCATGAAGGGCATTACAACTTTGTTCAAATGGTGTCATTTTGTTATAAAATATGACTTTTAGTAAATATTAAAAAAGTTTGTGTGGACTTCTCAAAAAACTGATCAATAGAATTTGACAAAGCATTTTTAGCATGAAGGGCCTACATATATATACAAATTGTGCCAGTTTACCATGACAAATGGCTGAAATTACTAAATATAGAAATAATCTTTAACAATTTTCAAAACAAGCTTAGCAAAATGAGATCAGCTTGGAAGGATTCTGGTATGCTGGGGTTTCAGGGGTTTTTTTTACAGATGATGCTGATTTTCCATCAATTATGGTTGCATTTATCAAAATCCTTAAAATGGCTTCAAAAAACCAGAACAGAATTGGACCAAATTTATCTGAAGAAATCATGGCACCATTACTAGAAAAATTTGAATTGTCTCAAAATATAATTTGACAACATTTGATAGTAAACATCTTGGCATGAAAATCAATCAAGTTTATACAAAAGATGCCAATTTTCTATCAACTTTGCACTGTTGCTAAACAATAGACTTTTTAATGTCTTCTCATAAAACACTAAACAGAATGTGACCAAAGTAAACAGCAAATGAAAGGCTTTCAGATTGATGCAAATGATCAGTCATCAATTATGACTGCTGTTACAAAAACAAAGACCAACCTGTAATTGACTTGTCAAAAACAAAGACCAACCTGTAATTGACTTGTCAAAATCTGCTCAGTTTCAACCAGAAAACATCTTGTTTGTAAAGGGCTTTAAGTTCTGTACAAATTGTGTCAGTTTGCCATGTGACCACTGTTAATAAAAAATATCTGGTAAAAGGGCTTTAAGTTCTGTACAAATGATGTCAATTTCCCATATGACCACTGTTAATAAAAATAGAAAACCTCTACTCAACTTTTAAAATAAAACTGAACAGAATTTCACAAAATATGAGAAGGTGGCCATCTTGGCATTTAGGGTTTTTTGTTTTGTACAAATGATCAGATTGTCAAACTTTTCTAAAAATATTAAAACCTTTAATAGACTTTTTGTAAAAAAAAGTTGCATCATAGAATTTGACAAAAGGTGACAGAAAGTCTCTAGGCATGAAGGCCTTTTAATATTTGACAAAAGATGCTTGTGTGCCATCAAATATGGATGAACATAACAAAATTAGAGAAACTGTAAAACACTTGTTTTTATGCAGCCAACAGTATTGGAAGAAATTTCAACAGAAATTATCTTGCAAGCCCAGAGGTCTTTGAAAGCAGCTTTTGGGCCCCATGTTTCTAACACACCAAAACAGTTTAAATGAATGAAGTTCCTTTTCAGAATTTGAATGATCTGTGATTCAGTCATCTTTCATAATAATAGTTTGCTTGTTTAAACACAACTCCTTAGTTTCTCTTTAATACTTCTCAAATCTTTCTTAATATGGGCTTTCCCATCAGTGCATGAAAATCCAATAGATTTGACCTTTAACATTCAGTTCATTAAGACTTTTAGATCTGTAAAAGTGCTGGGAAATAAGTGATGCATAGTTCAACAAATATTATGCAGAATTCATGTTAATTCACTCTGCCTTGGATCTTTTGGTTGCTTACAGTGTAAAATGCATTCATTATGCATCTATTTAAATCTGTAATGAAAGATGTTTTTTCACAGCAGTAACATTTATTTAATATTTTTATGTGATCTTTTGATGCTACAAGTTTGAGTAACCTATCCAAGCCCTCTGATGCATCAGTTTAGTTATCTATCCAGTTCTTTTGATGCTACAATTTTTAGTTATCTATCAAAGTCCTTAGATGCTGTAAGTTTTAGTTACCTGTCAAAGCCCTGTGAAAATATGATGTATCAATTTTAGTTATCTATCCATGTCCTCTGATGTAATTTTAGTTATCTATCAAAGTTCTTTGATGCTACAATTTTGTTATCTATCAAAGTTCTTTGATGCTAAAAGTGTTTTAATTATCTATCAAAATTACAATGGGAGGTTGTGTGTGTTTTTAACTTTGGACTAATACACCTTTGCTAAAATGATATTGGAGAACATTATCTTTAGGATTTGACTCATCCAGTTTGCTGTACAAAACTAATACCTGGTTTGGATTTGTTTCAGCATTTTGGGATAGTGATACACACTGATCCTTCTTAGGTAATCACTTGGTTGCTATGGTAACGTTATTGCCAGGCAAGAGAGCAACTGCTTTTACATTTATGTTGTTTTTCTGCTGTGTTGATAGTTGTACATTTTGAGAAAATTAGGCTTTTTGTATTTGTTGTATTTTGTTTTAGTTCAATCCTTTTTGCCTCTTTAACTGCTTGATTCATTGTCTTTTAAATTTCAAGTAACATTAGTCATGGAAAATCAAATTATTAGCTGCAAAAATCCATATCAACCTTTATTTCAGATAAAATTCCTTTCACTAGGATGTTTCATGACCAAGTATTAAATTTAAAAGGAAGATTTAATAAATTTATGCATTCAGCTTTTTAAAAAAGAGATCAGTTTTGCAAAAAAGGCAGTTAATGATAAATGCTTGTGGATTACGAAGACTCAAGCAGTTAATAACACACGCAATTCTTTTCTTCCACAGATTTGTTAAGCTAACCTTTAAATATTTTAAGAAATTAAAAAGATAAATGACTCAATTATGTGATAGAAGTATGAGTGGTATCTGTGCCAGGCATACATTCAAAATATAGATGGCTTCCACTAACTGATCTTTTTTCTTACAGCTTTAAAATGCCATATTAAATTTATGCTTGTTTTCATTACAACTGTCGAATGAGAGCAGTTGCTGACAAATTCATAATGTTCAGTTTTAATTTAAGCATGTTTATTGTGCAATATTAAAAGATCTCTTCCAGAGCACTTTTTTGGTAGCATTGACCAATATCCATTTTCATTAAAGAAACATTTTGAAACAAATGTATTAGCAAATAAGATTATACAACAAAACAACATTCAAACAATTGAAAGACACAAATGTAATGCAGTGCCCTATTTATTGTTTCCATGCTAGCTGAAACATGTTGGATATCTTTCACTAGGCAGATCATGTTGTTATTTCAGTAATACTCTTTCATTAATAACCTCAATTCAAAGGTACCAGCAGTAGATTTTTCATATTGTCATCAGACTGAGGTAATAACATTCATGTCATTGCTTGAAATGCTTTTACTGATGTTTCCAAATCAGTTTATCAAAATATTTTGAGGTTTCTTGTCTCTGAAAATATTTCTGATATGAATAAAGTACAGTGAAGCCTTCCGAATCCATAGTTATTTTAATGACTCTGTATGTGAAAAATTTCTGAAAATAATTCTATTAATCATTTCAGTAATTTGACACTGATTCCATTATTAATTTTTACAAATAGGGCAGGGAATTAAAGCATACACTTGAATGGGATTTGTATGGTATTCAGTTTAGAAAATGACTTAAACTCAGGTGACAGAATCCACAATTTTTTAACAAGTCTGCTGGCATCTCTGCAGAGGAATTTAAAAAAAAAAAACGGATCAGTCATGTATAAATCATATCTAACCTCATTCATTTTAGAGTATGTTGCCTTTTTGATTATGTTCCCTTAAATTCCTTATTATGGCACAATTTTACCATCACATAATGAGTTGAATCCAGGATGATAACTGCCTTATGGAAAGAACTGTTATGAAGTGCTTTGCTGTGAGCACTGTATGAAACGTTAATCAGGTTTAACTTAATGGCAGAATAAATTTTTTTTAATAAAACATTCTAAGTCCGCATGTTTCTTGGACATTTTATAGTGACTAACACCAACATGCCTTGAAGAAAGAAAAATGGGTAATCAGTAAAGGAGAGAGATACTAGGCACTGTGAGCATACCGATCACCAATTTTGCATGTAACATTTGGCTGATATTTTTTTACCTTTTGCAAACTTCAACCTTTACACACACATTTGCTTCCACAGATTTTAGATCTTGTTCTGAAGTCACATTAAGGGAATCACTTTAAACCACCTATAATTTTCCTGTCCCATATTCTGAAAATTTCCTGGCAAGAAACTTAAAGTTCAAAATCCAAAATTAGATATGGTACTTGGATTATATCAACATGATTGAAATTTAGCTTCATTCAAACTTTGGTTTTATTCTAGAACTGGAAATTGTAGGGTGACTGGTGGTGGCAGGAAATTTCACTTGCCATGTGTACAGATAAGGAAGGATAAATTTAACTATTAAACAGTGTGAGGACTTAAAAATATAATTTTCAATTTTGGAGTATTCAGTTCATTATTTTGCAAGGTATTTTAGAAATAATTGTGAATTCAGCAGTCATGCATCTTAGAAAAAGTTCCTTTTAACTTCATTCTGATCCAAGTGAAACATTTGTTTTTTAAGTTTTGAACTAAATATATATTTGAACTTGAATATCACGCTTAGAACATTTCAAGAATATGGTGCCAGTCTGAAAAGGTGCAATGTATAGTGACATTCTATGTTAATCAGTCTACATTTCTTTGAAATGTTTTCTTCCAAAGTTACTCTCATAGAAGAGTTTAACAGGCATCACAATCCTTTAAAATAAACCATTTGTTGGGGATGTTCATCAGTATTTCTTTTCCAGATAAAGTCCGTTTTCGTTTTGCTAATTATTTCAGTTTTACTTTTGCCCATGACTGTTTGGTTCAGAAGAGATATCTAAGATTAACAGAATGTGTTGGTACATTTAATAAGCTGCCAATTTGCATGGATAGTTATTTAAAATGTTATCAGGAAAAAAAATTATTGTGATGTCTTTGACAAGAATCAAGATGAGCTGACAGATTGGATCCTTCAAGTGTCTTCAGGATTCTGTAAAGAAAACCTCTTTTGAAGCTTCTTAGATTTGTCACCTCACCAGTTTGGTCTGGCATGTTATTAGCACTCGACACTTATCAATACTTTTTAATGTTCAAGAAGTAGTGGTGAACTCCGGATCATCTTGTAGTGTAGCAAACTATCAAGTTACCATAGCTGCACTCACACATACTATTTATATCTTTGTATTTCTTTCACTCTTACATTTGTTAAGCTACTTTTTTGTCTTGGCAAAAATTGTGTTTGCTTCATACTGGGGATTTAAAGATCAAACAATTGGACCATTGGTGTGGAAACGAAAGGACCCTTGCAGTGGAAAAATGGGACCCTTGCAGTGAAAACAATAAGACCCTTTTTTGGAAACTAGAATCCCTTGCTGTCAGAACAATAGGACAATTCTTGTAGAAATAATAAAAACTCATCTGTGGAGACAATAGGACCTTCATGTGGAAATAATAGAATCCTTTATATGGAAATAGTAGCACCCTTCTGTGGAAAAATAGGCCCGATTTATCTGGAACACAAATAGGACCTTATGTGGAAATGACATGAACCCTAAAGTAGAAAATATCAAACCCTTTCCTCAAATCACAAAACTTAATGATGTCATTTTTCACAAAAATAATGATATGCAGAATATAGTTGGTTTAAATTTAGAGATGCCATAGATCACAGTAGTTGGGTTTAAATATTCCACACATCAGTACAGTTCACAGTAGTTGGGTTTAAATATATATATATGCCTTAGTGATGTCATTCCACACATCAGTACAGTTCACAGTAGTTGGGTTTAAATATATATATGCCTTAGTGATGTCATTCCACACATCAGTACAGTTCACAGTAGTTGGGTTTAAATATATATATGCCTTAGTGATGTCATTCCACACATCAGTACAGTTCACAGTAGTTGGGTTTAAATATATATATGCCTTAAAGATGTCATTCCACACATCAGTACAGTTCACAGTAGTTGGGTTTAAATATATATATGCCTTAGTGATGTCATTCCACACATCGGTACAGTTCACAGTAGTTGAGATAGTGATGTCATTCCACACATCATTACACTCTACCCTAGTTTGGTATGATTCAAATGGGTACTATATTTTTCAAACCGTATCGAACTTGAATGTTCTTTTACTTAAAAACATGCTTTTCGTGACAGTTTTAGTTAACATCATAATCATGGGCCTACATTTTTCAAAGACTACTTCACAAAAATCAAGATATTTGTATCAGATAAATTGTACTTACCTGAGTTTAAAACACAACTTGGTAAATATAAGAAAATATCGATGTACCCATTTCTTAGGATTTACATTATGTAGTTCATTTTTTAAACTGTAAGCAGAAATGCCCTAATGGACCACTAATCATACAGCTTTATTGTACTAAGCTGCAAGTCTGAAATGACTTTAGTTCTTTCTGCTGCAATCACAATTGGGATTTAGCTTTTCTTGCACTGTCATTTTTTGTTGTAAATAATTTAAGTTCAATGCCATTGTTGCATGAAATTATTGATATTTTATGCTAAAACATTTGTTCTCATTGTTTGGATATTTAACCATTAACCCTGTGAATTAAAACATTAAGTAAAATGGAAAGAAATCATCACTTGGCATCAGTAATTTTTGGACACTTACATTTATTAAATCAGATTGACTATGAAGTCTTGATGTAAGTAGGTTGCTATTGGACACATTTACATTTACTTAAATCAGATTGACAATGTAAATATGATGTAAATAGGTTGCCATTGGACATGTTTATATTTACTAAAAGTAGATCGACTATATGTAGATTTGATGTAAATAGGTTGCCAGTGGACACATTTACATTTACTAAAATTAGATTGACTATGTAAATTTGATGTAAATAGGTTGCCATTGGACATGTTTACATTTACAAAAATCAGATTGACTATGTAAATATGATATAAATAGGTTGCCATTAGACACATTTACATTTACTAAAATCAGATTGACTATGTAGATTTGATGTAAATAGGTTGCCATTGGACACATAGATTTAATAACATTAGATTGACTATGTAGATTTGATGTAAATAGGTTGCTATTGAACATGTTTACATTTATTAAAATCAGATTGACTATGTAAAATTTGATGTAAATAGGTTGCCATTGGACACATTTACATTTACTAAAATTAGATTGACTATGTAAATTTAACGTAAATAGTTTGCCATTGGACACATTTACATTTACTAAAATCAGATTGATTATGTAGATTTGATGTAAATAGGTTGTCATTGGAAACATTTACATTACTAAAATCAGATTGACTATGTAAATTTGATAAAATTAGGTTGCTATTGAACACATTTACATTTACTAAAATCAGATTGACTATGTAAATTTGATGTAATTAGATTTCCATTGGACACATTTACATTTACTAAAATCAGATTGACTATGGAGATTTGATGTAAATAGGTTGCTATTGGACACGTTTATATTTACTAAAGGTGGATTGACTATGAAAATTTGATGTAATTAGGTTGCCATTAGACACATTTACATTTACTAAAATCAGATTGACTATGTAAATTTGATGTAATTAGGTTGCCATTGGACACATTTACATTTACTAAAATCAGATTGACTATGTAGATTTGATATAAATAGGTTGAAATACATTAATGATCGCTTCATTAAACATTTTTGGTGTCCATAGCAAGTAAATGATTTTCTGTTTACATATCTTACCAATACCAAAAAAGACACTTTCATGTTAATAACAAGTCAAAAATGGTCACTTTTCTTAACATAAATTGGTCTCTTTCCTTAATTGACCAAGGCCAAGTTGGTCACTTTTCTTAATTGACTATGGCCAAAATGATTCACTTTTCTCAACATGGCAAGGACAGAATCAGATGTTTACCTTAACATAAAAAGGCCAAAATTGTCCAAAATTGTACACCCAGAAAATGTAGTCACTTTCTTTGATATGCCAAGGCTATAATTGGTCACTTAATACATCTAGATAATGTGGTTACGTTGTTTAATATATCAGAGCCAAAAAATGACAGATAAAATGAACTTCATAGGAGATTAAAGGGCAACAGCAATTACAGTGAATAAGCCAAAGTTTTGCAGGGGGAAAACCCAGTTTCAGTGACTGTTTGATTAAGTTGTTCAGTAAAAATGTTCATGCTACAACATTGCTTTTTTGCTGTTAGAATTGCTATACCATTGTTGTAATTATTGAGGTATGAAGAGCCACCGAATATGCTACAATTGTTAATCATTAAGGTGTGAAGATTCATCCATTATAGTAGATACACATGTTAATGAGGTTGGAATAGTCACTCATTATATGCTATAAAATGTTAATGATTAAGGTGCCACCCATCATGCTAGATAAAAGTGTTAATCAGTGAGGTGTGAAGAGCCACCCACTATACTAGATAAACTTGTAAATCATTGATGTATGAAGAAACACTCTTCAAAATAGTGTTTTTCAGTATTTGGAATTATACCAGTTTCTAGCACTAGAAAGATTTCTCTATAAACCAGCCATTTTAGAGGTTCATAATTAGGATAATCTGAGACTGATCCTGAATTCACTGTATTTCTTTCACTTACAGTGCGGAGGACCCTGAAGAGTGGACTGAGTCCAGAAGAACTGCAGGTTGTGAAGAACTCTGAGAACCTGTAACCTTTACCTCATTACCAGCCAACAAACCGAGGAGGAGGGCCAGAGTCTCAGTTACAAGTCACTGTCTTTCAGCTATGATAATGTTGTTCCTAATTCATTAACTTTGAATTGATGATAATGTTATTTACAGTTCATAAACATTCATTAATAATGTTATTTACAGTTCATAAACATTCAATAATAATGTTATTTACAGTTCAGAAGCGTCGCTGTGTATGTGCTAGTCTACAATATTCATTCATGACCCAGCCATCATTCAACCTTAAGGACAGATGGACAACAGATGCCAGGGTACTAAGGACACCAGTTAACAGTCTACAAAATGCTGTGTAAAGCTGATGTTGAAATACTAAATAAATCAAGAAAGTAATGAAACTCCACACATTTTACTACTGACAACAAAGTTGCATTTTCAGTATGTTTTACTTTCTACTCCAGTGTTTTACTTTCCATATAATGTTGTATACCTCAAGTGTCACAATACAGGACTCCGATTTTCAGCCTTCAGTGGCAACAGTGTTGGAGATACCCTAAAGGTTTTGTTTGGTTGCCAACAGAATTTGTGAAGGAATCTTGGGTATAGATTAGTCATTACCATGATTTGTTAATGTAAAGGTACAGAAAACATGAAATCCATAAATATGTTTGGGAAGGGGCAGGTTCCTCTTTGTGATTAACTGTAGAGCCATTACAATTCAAGCTTTATATGTACTCAGCTTCACTCAGATTTTTTTAGTACCCTTATTTGTGATATAGATCTGATGATATACAGATTGAGTGCATTTATAGTCATCTACCATTCACCTGTCAGAAAGAGTACATTGCCAACATAATACACATTGATTGGTGCAATGATCAACTGATATTGTGTATTCTACACTGTTGTATCAAAACAAAATCGTAAAAGAAATGAACAAAAATATCATGTCTAAGCATATAGGGTTTTTATAGTTCATAATACAAATGCTGACACACCATGCATTTAATGCAGAGGTAAAGTTACGCTCAGTGCTTATATTTTAAATGACTATTCTTCAGACTTTTAATATACATTAACTTTTTCTTTTCTTGGATGACAAACAAGCCACTGTCTTTTTATGTCAGTTCATTTAAAACGAGTCATAATTGTACATACAAATTATGACGGTTAATAAATTTGTTTGTACAATTAATTCATTGACATTTGTCTTGAGAGACTATTGTACAATTAATTCATTGACATTTGTCTTGAGTGACTATTGTACAATTCATTGACATTTGTCTTGAGTGACTTGTACAATTAATTCATTGACATTTGTCTTGAGTGACTATTGTACAATTAATTCATTGACATCTGTCTTGAGTGACTGTTGTACAATTAAGTCATTGACATTTGTCTTGAGTGACTATTATACAATTAATTCATTGACATCTGTCTTGAGTGACTATTGTACAATTAATTCATTGACATTTGTCTTGAGTGACTATTGTACAATTCATTGACATTTGTCTTGAGTGACTTGTACAATTAATTCTTTGACATTTGTCTTGAGTGACTATTGTACAATTAATTCATTGACATCTGTCTTGAGTGACTATTGTACAATTAATTCATTGACATTTGTCTTGAGTGACTATTGTACAATTAATTCATAGACATTTGTCTTGAGTGACTATTGTACAATTAACTCATTGACATTTGTCTTGAGTGACTATTGTACAATTCATTGACATTTGTCTTGAGTGACTTGTACAATTAATTCTTTGACATTTGTCTTGAGTGACTATTGTACAATTAATTCATTGACATCTGTCTTGAGTGACTATTGTACAATTAATTCATTGACATTTGTCTTGAGTGACTATTGTACAATTAATTCATTGACATTTGTCTTGAGTGACTATTGTACAATTAACTCATTGACATTTGTCTTGAGTGACTATTGTACAATTAATTCATTGACATTTGTCTTGAGTGACTACTGCCTTTGCCAGCAAAAGTGGTCCCCAGCAAAGTTTTTTTGGGGGGTAGTTGGGGGTATGCTGGAGACAACTTGTATGTTGAGCCATCTTTCAGAATATAGTTTACTTCCTAAATACTTTTGAAATATCTCAGTGGACTTGGTATGTTTTTGTATCATGACTTAGACAATTATTATTGCAGATTGTGTCCATTTGACTGATTAATATTACTCAGACTGTCTGAGATATTGTCACAAAACATTACATGCATTAGAGAAATGAGGAGTTTGTACTCCTTTTAAATATTGGCTTTGCCTGTTTAGTATTTTTAGAGTTATCTCTACACTTTGAATATTGTTTCTTACACTGCAGTGTTATTGGAGGATTGTCTAAAAGTACTTGCTTAGTGACAGACCTAGTTACAGATCAGTATTTGAATCAGCAGGTCTGTACTTGAAAATCTGTTCTTTCATGATGGGTTGTGTTCGATAACAGTGGTCTTTCATAAAAGTGTGTGTTTGATAACAGTGGTCTTTCAAGAAAGGTTCACTGTAGTTGACTGGCCTTTGTTACAGGAAAACAGGTAAGAAGGTTACTTGGAACCAGTAGGGTAGAATGAGAGGCCTCGTTACCATGAGATTAGGATAACAGGCATTTTTATTAGATTAAAATTAGAGGCTTCTTTACCATTAGAGTAGGATAACAGACCTTTTTGCTACTAGATTAAAATTAGAGGCCTCGTTACCATTAGATTAGGATAACAGGCCTTTTTGCTAGTAGATTAAAATTAGAGGCTTCATTACCATTAGATTAGATTAACAGGCCTTTTTACTAGTAGATAAAAATTAGTGGCCTCGTTACCATTAGATTAGGATAACACGCCTTTTTACTAGTAGAATAAAATTAGAGGCCTCATTACCAGTTGATCAGAATGACAGGCCTATTTGCCAATATAGCTTTATTTTTAAGTACAACCATTAAGTGATGCTTGATATTTTCTATGCAGTTACTGAATATCTTTAAATGAAGTTTTAAAAAATACAAATATTACTTCAGTATTCATGTAAAAAGTTGTTTTGTGTGTTGTGTTCATACTCCAGCCTTGCCATAGATTAGTTAAAATAACAGATTTCTGTAAACTGTGATATCATCTAAGCAAAATTGTGAGATTTTCTTCTCATCTTTCTCTTAAAGTGCTTAAGGTACACAACTTTTGCTGATGATGAACTAATGTGTTTGATGTTACATGTACAGTCAATGCAGTACATTCTCCATGAAGGTGCCAGTCATGTTGTTTTTCTGTCATACACAAAAGTTCTATTCCCATCAATGTTTACAGAAACTTTTTTACATGGCCATTATATGGTCATATCCAGATTTTGGACCAGAAATGTTTTTCATGTATAGCATTTGGCAATTACCAGATAACAAAGCACACAATTCTGCATAGAAATTGAAATAGTTACTGTTTACCAATGATAATCTAATCCTAACCCAGCATTGTAGATAGGAATGGTAATAAAAAATGAACTTCAACTTAGTGACCAACATTTATGGTATTAACTTTGTAAAATGCTTTAGTTGTGCTCTTATGTAAGAAAATTTGAGTTTATCTGATGTGCAATACAAAAGATCTGTCTCAAGGAATTATACCTTATAAAATCTTGAAGTAGATATGATTCCTTCATTCAGTGTACAGAGTTATTGAACTGGTTTTGTTTTGCAGAATTTATAGAGATAATGCTATTTGGTATGCAGATATGTGTAGGAAAATAATACTGCAGATTATTATTGATAATATTATTTGATTTGTATATTGGTATCAGATAACAGTAGTGTTGGATCTGCATATTGGGGTCAAAAAACACTACTGTTGGATCTGCATATTGTTGTCAAATAACAATACTGATGGATCTGCATACTGGGGTCAAATAACACTACTGTTGGATCTGCATATTGGGGTCAAATAACACTACTGTTGGATCTGCATATTGGGGTCAAATAACACTACTGTTGGATCTGTATATTGGCAGCAGATGATACTAATCTGCAAATTGATGTAGGTTATAATACTAGTTTGTGCCAGATGCAATACTAGTTGATCTGTGTAGGATAATGATGCTTAGGTCTTACAATAATCTCTCTAAAGCCTGTTAGCATTTGATCAAATCTAACATTTGTTTGCAATGCAATATGTTTAAAATTTGTAGGTTATCTCTTACAAATCCAGATTGTGTATATGTTCTTCTATATAATTTATTTTGTTACTTTTTGTTGATGTTCATAAGCTGTACTATAGCATAATCAGCTATTCACAAATTCCTTAACTGCTTTCTATACTTGGCAGTATTCAAACTCTGCTTTCTACACTTGACAGTATTCAAACTATATTTCACAAATTTGGGTTGTTTCTTTATGTTAATGGATGCAGTATTATCAACTATAACAAGGTCTAAATACTTGTATATAAAAACATTGATATAAAATGAAACTTGTAATGTACTACTACTTCACAAATTCTTTTGCAAAATATTTGTTTTGTGCTTAGTAAATGTATTTTTTTTATAATTTGTACTGGAGAAGGATTAGTGAAGAGGTTTTGAAAGTAAACAAAAATTAAACTAATTAATCCCTTTGCACAATAAGCTATGATATTTACAGATGACGTCTGTGCTCAACATGATGTGGCCTTCAAAGTTGATGTACCATAATGTGGATGAACAAATTATGAATAAGGCTTCTAATCTATGCATATAAATATGTGTTCAGTTTTATATGAATACAGAAAACTTACAAAGTTTTCCCCATCAATTTATGGTTTTTTTTCCCCTTCAGTAGCCATCTTTTAGAATTGATGGTACCCAGATATTTACATTAGTCCCATTTTTAAGAAAACATTCACTGTATATTTCACTCATTGTCAATAGTTTAAATTTCATTGTCAAATGGACCCAAATAAATTCCATTTTGTTTGTAAAAAACATTTTACAAATTCATGTTCTCCACACAGGTCTTTGCATTTAAAGTACAATTTCACTGGTATAGCCAAATGATACATTTTGGAGAAAGGTTTTCAGAAAGTGTTTCATATTTAGATGGGTTGTAATTTTAGTGCTTACGGATATGGGGGCTTCCTTTGCAAAAATAATTTAAATTCATAGTTGCTTCAAACACATTGTTTCAGAATAGATGAGTTACACGAGTTACAATGAAAACAATTTTATCTTTGGATTGAAATTTTGTAATTGTTTCTAATGCTTGAATTAACATGTCATCATTGCTGTCTCTCTTGCCATGATAATGTGTAAATAATTTATGGAACAAAAGCAAAACTAGTCAGGGTTGTCAGACATAGTCCATACATTTTTGTCTAAATTTTGCATTATAATTATTGAAATAAAGAAGTTCTGGGTTTGCAGACAACAAAACCAATATAATTACAAAATATTTTTGTATATTCTCAGAAAATCTCTCCACTTGATCATTAAATTATAAATATCAATTAGTCATCCAAAATTCCATTAACTTTTTAATCCTGCCATATTTTGTGTATGCACCATTTTTGAAGATTTTTTCAATTGAATAAAATTATTTGAAGGTTCATTTTGTTTTTTTCTTTTGTTATTTTATTCTGCATACTATCAATGATAGAAATTTAAAGAGATTCTGTCTCTTGTATATGCTGGACATATCTGACGGTAATATTTAGAGACAATGTAAATTACTTATGCCAGACATTTGTAGTTATGAATGTAAAGCTTGATCTTATTCGCTATATTTAATCTTACAACTATAAAATTGATTAATTTCAAAACCTTTGTCTGACAAAACTAAATAAGCAGTGTGGCAGATCTTCATATGGCAGCTGTTAGACAACCATTTTCAAAATGGCTACCAAATCTGGACTTTTGCCAGCTTCACTAGTAACATACCATATATACTCACTTATAAGTTTAGTCAAATTGCAAAGATCCTAATCTGCCTAATACAGATCAGTCTGTTTACTGATTGATCCTAACAAACTGCTGGCACATTATGCATTCTGTGGGGGAAGATCTAGGTTCCATGCAATTTGCATTTGGACTCAAAGTATATACAGTAGTTAAACACTTACACCCTAAGGTGATCAAATCTATATTGTTTTGTATACTGTGCCATCAAGCAATGTTCTCCACATTAAATTGTCTGCATTGCTCTAACAATATCATAGCTGCCACTTTCCTGGGGGGGGTGTAGGTTTCCTGTTAAAAATCCAATTTATTTTTAAAAAATTAAATGGAAAATTTCCTTGCAGTTTTCTCTTTAGAACTGGCATCGAGTTCCATTCTTAGAGCAAATGTATTGCATGTACATAGGGATAGAGTTCTTAAAAAAGATTTAAAAATTTAGTTTATTTGAAATCGAGGCTACCATGACAGTCTTTAACCACCATTTTTTTATTGCACAAAGCAATTACCACTATCATCTCATCTTTATAATATTCATCTCCTAGTCCAGAAGATTCAGAAAGTTTTTAAAGCAAATAAAAGAGAACAAATGTCTGGAATAACAATTATGCTGGCTTGTTCAGATTTTGTGAAACAATATAGTAAAAGAGAAAACGTGTTTTGCAAATTGTAAATTCACTATTGGAAATGGATGTGCCCTTGACATAAAACAGATGAAAAAACTAATAAACATCAGCCTACTGCTTCATCAACAACTCAGCCTGAACTTGCAATGTTTATAAATGCCAGAGAGAACCTTGGCTTAATTTGATCAAAGTTCTGTTTACTAAATTTCTTTAGAAAAAACCTCCTCCATTACTAATGTTGTTGGTGATTTATTTCCCACACTTTTTTGCAGGGTGCCTGTTCAGAAGGTGCAAGAATACAACACCGGCATATTTGACATTGAATAATAAAGTTACCGTCTTACTTGACTTATGGCTATATGTCATAAATTGTTAATTATGCATTATAGTTTTAAAAATCATTATTTGTTCCTGAATGTCAGTATTTTTGTACTATGGGTTTTGCAGCTACTCAAAAAATGTTGTTGCAACTTTGTTTGAGATAAAAAGGATGCAAAGAACAGTAGGAAAGTAAGAATCAATCAAGCAAACAAATGTCTTGTTAATTTTGTTAACTGGCTGTCTAGTTGTGAAATATGGGACCAGGTCAGGTCCTTTCAGTTGGTAGCCACCCGTATACGGAATTTAGAATTTTTTTCATAGGAACCTGGAGTAATTGGAGTACACTTGCATAAACTTCAAGAATAACTGACTTCCTTGAAGATATTAAAAATTGAACAGCCCTAAATATGTTTCTAATATAGAGGTAATCATATAACTTTTCTTTTGTCTTTATGCAAGATGTGACATAATTCTATGGATTCTAGCTGTTCCAGTCAAAATATATTGCATAACTGTTTATCCATTTATTTTGTTGGGTTTCATTTTTGGTTTACAATCCAGCTTTTTTCAACAGCAATTTTTAGCATTTGTAGCTAATGAAAAGTGTTTGAATGAGTGCCTCTTGTCAATGAATTCTACCTATAAGAAGTGAAATCAACCGACTAAGAAGTGAATTCCTTTCCAATTCCAAGACCTGTTATATTCAAATAGTTGACATCTGTAATGTTCATGTGCACTGATTTGAAGTTAATACTTCTGTAAAAAATGCTCCACAGTGACTGTGCAACATTTTACCTAAGTATTAAGTCAATGTGGAACACTTGACTGGAACAGTTAGAATCTATAGAATTATGTCACATCTTGCATAATGACAAAAGAAAAGTTATTTGATTACCTCCATATTATAAACATATTTAGAGCTGTTCAATTTTTAATATCTTCAAGGAAGTCAGTTATGCTTAAGTGTTCCACATTGACTTAATACTTAGGTAAAATGTTGTACAGTGACTTGAAATTAATACTTCTGTTAAATATTCTTCAGTTACTTAATACTTAGGTGAAATGTTCCAGTGACTTGCAATTAATACTTGCATAGAATGTTCCACAGCAACCAAATACTTAGATGAAATGTTCCTGAGTGACTTAATACTTAGATGAAATATTCCACAGTGACTTGAAATTAATACTTACATGAAATGTTTAAATTGGAGAAACTTGGAGAAATACTTCACTATCTTTCCATGTATATACTGTTTTGGCTACTTACATGTTCCATGGGACAATGTGGAATAGGGGGATCCAATAACCCCTATTTTGCAATGACGTTTTGTCTGGGACAAATTTCATGTCTTAGATAGCCAAATGAAAATGTGTCAGACTGGCATGTACTCCATGTATAAGCTAGGTCTTGAAGGCCCATGTCATAGAGTGTATAAGGCACTGGCATTTACTCCATGTATAAGCTAGGTCTTGAAGGCCCATGTCATAGAGTGTACAAGGCACTGGCATTTACTCCATATATAAGCTAGGTCTTGAAGGCCCATGTCATAGAGTGTATAAGGCACTGGCATTTACTCCATATATAAGCTAGGTCTTGAAGGCCCATGTCATAGAGTGTATAAGGCACTGGCATTTACTCCATGTATAAGCTAGGTCTTGAAGGCCCATGTCATAGAGTGTATAAGGCACTGGCATTTACTCCATGTATAAGCTAGGTCTTGAAGGCCCATGTCATAGAGTGTATAAGGCACTGGCATTTACTCCATGTATAAGCTAGGTCTTGAAGGCCCATGTCATAGAGTGTATAAGGCACTGGCATTTACTCCATGTATAAGCTAGGTCTTGAAGGCCCATGTCATGGAGTGTATAAGGCACTGGCATTTACTGATCACTCCCATCTCCCCTCTCTGTTTTGGTTTTTGCTCAGCCAACATGGGTGTGTGAAACAGTTTGTGAGTAGCTTCCCAGGTGTCTGGTTCTACCCAGGGTTTTTCTTCAAACAAATATGCTGGCCACTATGTATTACCCATGATATGCAGAAAAATTGCAATAAACCCACAAAACTGACCCAAACAAGGCAACGATGAATGTTGTGAAGAAAAAAAAGACAGAACACTGAACACTGAAAAAGATGTGGGTTATGACTGAGCAATCAAAATGTAGTCTTGTCTTTCAAAAAAATTAATTCATATAGGCTTGAATTATCCCAACAAAACTTTTATTGATACAAAAATCCTGTTAAATATTCTGGTTTTTGCATCCAAGTTCCAAATTTGCCCCTTAGATGTTTCCAAGCAACTTGATAGTCAACAGCAGCCATCTTGAAATCTTGATAAGTCTTCAGCGATTTGTTCCTGTTGAAAAGAATAATAAATAAATGGTGTGTGATAAAAAATGTGCTAACAGATTTGTAACAGCTCCATCAATTCATTACAAATTATCATTTAGTTTTGGTCATATTAATGCCAAGAGCTTGCATAAACAAACTTGCATCACTGACTGATAAAACAATTTACAGTGTGGATCTAAACTGGGCATTGACAACTCCCTCCAGAGCATTGTGATTTTAAAAGCCATGTCTATCATGTAAATTGGCCGACAAAACCAGGTTGCAGGCCATAGTTTGCACATGCCTTATCTAACCATAGCATATTAATGATTATTGTATAAAGAAAATGAATAATGCATATTAACCTATTGGTCTTTGGCAAATAAACTTACAATATTAATTAATACCAAATCTTTAGCAATGTGCAATAGAAATTAGTATCTTAACATCACACAGTACAATTGAAAATGTAGCCTAATAAAAATGTTTTGATACATTTATTAAAATAAGAATCAATTTTTTATCTATATTAATTACTATAAGCAAACTAACAAAATTGGAAAAGAAAAATAAGGAGGTAAAATACAATCACATAAAAAAGATAAACAGTGAGTATGTAAGACTTTCTGCATGAAATGGCTGTTAAACTGAATCCGCAAGACCTTCTGCATGAAATGGCTGATAAACTGAGTCAGCAAGACCTTCTACATGAAATGGCTGATAAACTGAGTCTGTAAGACCTTCTACATGAAATGGCTGATAAACTGAATAAGCAAGACCTTCTACATGAAATGGCTGATAAACTGAATAAGCAAGACCTTCTACATGAAATGGCTGATAAACTGAATAAGCAAGACCTTCTACATGAAATGGCTGATAAACTGAGTCAGCAGGACCTTCTACATGAAATGGCTGATAAACTAAGTCAGCAAGACCTTCTACATAAAATGACTAATAAACTGAGTCTGTAAGACTTTCTGCATGAAATGGCTTATAAACTGAGTCAGCAAGATTTTCTACAAGAAATGGCTGATAAACTGAATCTGTAGGACCTTCTACATGAAATGGCTGATAAACTGAGTCAGCAAGACCTTCTGTATGAAATGGCTGATAAACTGGGTCAGCAAGACCTGTATGAAATGGCAGATAAACTGAGTCAGCAAGACCTTCTGTATGAAATGGCTGATAAACTGGGTCAGCAAGACCTGTATGAAATGGCAGATAAACTGAGTCAGCAAGACCTTGTACATGAAATGGCTGATAAACTGAATCTGTAAGACCTTCTACATGAAATGGCTGATAAACTGAGTCAGCAAGACCTTCTACATGAAATGGCTGATAAAATGAGTCAGCAAGACTTTCTGCATGAAATGGCTGATAAACTGAGTCAGCAAGACTTTCTGCATAAAATGTCTGATAAAACGAGTCAGCAAGACCTTCTACATGAAATGGCTGATAAACTGAGTCAGCAAGACCTTCTACATGAAATGGCTGATAAACTGAGTCAGCAAGACCTTCTACATGAAATGGCTGATAAACTGAGTCAGCAAGACCTTCTACATGAAATGGCTGATAAACTGAGTCAGCAAGACCTTCTACATGAAATGGCTGATAAACTGAGTCAGCAAGACCTTCTGCATGAAATGGCTGATAAACTGAGTCAGCATGATTTTCTACAAGAAATGGCTGATAAACTGAATCTGTAGGACCTTCTACATGAAATGGCTGATAAACTGAGTCAGCAAGACCTTCTGTATGAAATGGCTGATAAACTGGGTCAGCAAGACCTGTATAAAATGGCAGATAAACTGAGTCTGTAAGACTTTCTGCATGAAATGGCTGATAAACTGAGTCAGCAAGACTTTCTGCATGAAATGGCTGATAAACTGAGTCAGCAAGACCTTCTACATGAAATGGCTGATAAACTGATTCAGCAAGACCTTCTACATGAAATGGCTGATAAACTAAGTCAGCAAGACTTTCTGCATGAAATGGCTGATAAACTGAGTCAGCAAGACCTTCTACATGAAATGGCTGATAAACTGTTTCAGCAAGACCTTCTACATGAAATGGCTGATAAACTAAGTCAGCAAGACTTTCTGCATGAAATGGCTGATAAACTGAGTCAGCAAGACCTTCTACATGAAATGGCTGATAAACTGAGTCAGCAAGACCTTCTTCATGAAATGGCTGATAAACTGAGTCAGCAAGACCTTCTACATGAAATGGCTGATAAACTGAGTCAGCAAGACCTTCTGCATGAAATGGCTGATAAACTGAGTCAGCAAGATTTTCTACAAGAAATGGCTGATAAACTGAATCTGTAGGACCTTCTACATGAAATGGCTGATAAACTGAGTCAGCAAGACCTTCTGTATGAAATGGCTGATAAACTGGGTCAGCAAGACCTGTATGAAATGGCAGATAAACTGAGTCAGCAAGACTTTGTACATGAAATGGCTGATAAACTGAATCTGTAAGACCTTCTACATGAAATGGCTGATAAACTGAATCTGTAAGACCTTCTACATGAAATGGCTGATAAACTGAGTCAGCAAGACCTTCTGCATGAAATGGCTGATAAACTGAGTCTTTAAGACCTTCTGTATGAGATGGCTGATAAACTGAGTCTGTAAGACCTTCTGTATGAAATGGTTGATAAACTGAGTCAGCAAGACCTTCTATGTAATCCTGATACACTGTCATTGCTATAGATGATGACAACCAAAACAGGAATGATGCAGTTGGTAATTAGGAATACTCCATGTTGAGGCAAAATGGAAGTGCATGAAATGTATATTTTTCCTTGGTAGGCAAACTAAAGGAACTTCAATGAAGATCTATAAATATGGATGTGCAAACATGCAAGTCATGTGTAGACTTATCACACACTAAAAAATTCACATAAGTGTTGATCAAAACTATTAAAAAATGATACTGCATACTCATATACTCCCTTTCTGTATAGATGGATTGAAAAGACAACTTTGGGAAGACTTTGAAGGATTATACTGATAGTTTTAAATTAAAAGCCACCTAACAGAGGATCAGTAGGGCAGGAGTTCTTTCCCTTTGTCTATACTGAATGCAGACAAAAGATTAATTTTCATCTTCTAGGGAGGGCTAGATCTGAAAGGTAACAGAGTTTATTTTCCTAACTTTACCTTGATCAGTGAATGTATTAAGAGGTGAAATCACTGTGTATAATGCATACCTGAGTGTGCTTGGCATCATCTTTGAGCTGCTGGCAGTTTGTAGCAGAGTATGGAATCGTCTGAACAATTCCTGACTACATACCTTGGACCTACGTAAGAAAATAATAAGCCTCTGCACTACACATGCTTACATTTTGAGAAGCAACATATAATTTAATTTTGTTCCATGGTGGTTCACAACCATTCATAATGGAGCTATTTTATGCACTTTATTCTGATAATGAATCGGACACTAACCTACCATTAATCTATACATTTTGATAGGAGTGAGTTGATAACTAACTACCCAACATGAAAATCCATCAGCAAGAAGTTGGAAAATTATTTTTACTGTGATCTTACTTGTTCCATGGTATCAAAAGCAGGATGGTCTCAAATGAAATATTTATTCAGGCCTATTTATGACTGTCAATAGACATGTAATACTTGTCCAGCAGTATGTATAACTGTCAACAGTCATACAATACTTATTCGGTTTTATTTATGGCATCAACAAAAATGCAATACTTGATAGGTTTATTTATGACTGTCAATAAACATGCAATATTTGCTTATGACTATTTATGGCTGTCAACAACATACATGGTTAATACAGCATAATATTAAATCTGTAATAAATAACTACTAACTTGGTGAAAATGAACAGTGTTATATTTATAAAAGACATTAAATTAGCTGTTTATTTGTTCTATAGTTCCAAATGTTACAAGCTTTTACTAATTTGTTCAGTTTTTATCAGCTGAAAAATTTGCACCATACCTTGATTCTGGTTTGTCTACATTTTTTGCTGTCACCCCCTGTTGTCTGCCATTAACAGTTACATCTGGAGGTAAGTGTTGCTTGTCAGCATACCAGCATAAAGCTGAAATGGATGTTAATGTAAAATAAGGATATTCCACATTCTAAAGAGAATTTCTTGCAACATAGTATTAAGATTGCAATGAACATGTATAAAATACAACAAACTATATAATAAAGAATTTTCAGGGATTCCATTATATGATACCCACATATAACATATGATGTGTGTGTGTGTGTGTGAAGACTTGCAGAAATTGACAAGAAAATATAGTGTACTTCATACAGAATTTTGCTACCTCTAAATCCAGCTCTAGAGAAAAGACTAAAAAAAATGTGTATATATAATTATATAGACAAAGAGAACCAACTCTTGTAGGTTATCTACCCTCTCTAAAATGCTGGGTGGCTACTATAATACCTAGTTGAAACCAATTTTGACTGAGGTGGCACTCACCAGTTATTATGTACTTTTGAGTGAATGGAGAAAATGTTGGCTTACCTATATGCTACTTTCATGTAATATGGCTGAAATTTCTTTGGATATTATACTTTTGGAAATTTTAAATGATCTTAGCACATTGCTAACTCAAATGACTGCTTCCTTGTGCTCCAAAAATCAACCTAAATTTGTCTGAAGTACACTAATAAAATAGGGAAAATGAATTTTACCAAACTAGACAATACCAGCTTCTAAAAGTGCAATGAACGAAATTCCCAAATACATAAAATGTAAAAAAAAACGTTATCGGCTCTTTTTTGTACAATTTACCTCTGAAGTTTGGGAAGTGAAAATGAGCAAGTAGAGCTGGCACTTTTTGAAAGGTGCACATCTGGAGTAAGGCCAAGCGTATACTCTCTAACCCATATTACACCCGTCAATCATACACAAAAAAAAGGGAATTAAAGGTTCTTTGAACAATACCTAAGATATACAAAGTCTTTTTTAAATAGCCAGTATAACTAGTGAGGAAACCTGAGGAAATTCTTTTTCCGTAAAATTTTAACTCTATGCTAAATAAGAAACTGTAGAGCGCCACCTGAGCAAAACTTGAAAGGATACTCACATTGTGGGGAGGGGCAATTGTAATGTGAATGAGAATTTTCAGAGAAACATAAGTTACTTAAAAAAATGTGTTTTCTCCATTAAATACATTACCTGACCACATTAGAAGAATAGGTAAGAGGAAATGCATTCTACATCGGTTGTAAGGAAATGCATTCTACATCGGTCATAAGGAAATGCATTCTACATCTGTTGTAAGGAAATGCATCTTACATCGGTTATAAGGAAATGCATCCTATATCGGTTGTAAGGAAATGCATCCTACATCGGTTGTAAGGAAATGCATCCTACATCGGTTGTAAGGAAATGCATCCTACATCGGTTGTAAGGAAATGCATCCTACATCGGTTGTAAGGAAATGCATCCTACATCAGTTGTAGGGAAATACATCCTATATCAGTTGTAAGGAAATACATCCTACATCAGTTGTAAGGAAATGCATCCTATATCGGTTGTAAGGAAATGCATCCTACATTGATTGCTCTGTTACAAGGATCCTATATCGGTTGTAAGGAAATGCATCCTACATCGGTTGTAAGGAAATGCATCCTACATCAGTTGTAGGGAAATGCATCCTATATCGGTTGTAAGGAAATGCATCCTACATCGGTTGTAAGGAAATGCATCCTATATCGGTTGTAAGGAAATGCATCCTACATCGGTTGTAAGGAAATACATCCTACATCAGTTGTAAGGAAATGCATCCTATATCAGTTGTAAGGAAATGCATCCTATATCAGTTGTAAGGAAATGCATCCTACACGGTTGTAAGGAAATACATCCTACATCGGTTGTAAGGAAATGCATCCTATATCAGTTGTAAGGAAATGCATCCTACACGGTTGTAAGGAAATACATCCTACATCGGTTGTAAGGAAATGCATCCTATATCAGTTGTAAGGAAATGCATCCTACATCGGTTGTAAGAAAATGCATCTTATATCGGTTGTAAGGAAATGCATCCTACATCGGTTGTAAGAAAATGCATCCTATATCAGTTGTAAGGAAATGCATCCTACATCGGTTGTAGGGAAATGCATCCTATATCGGTTGTAAGGAAATGCATCCTATATCGGTTGTAAGGAAATGCATCCTATATCGGTTGTAAGGAAATGCATTCTACATCGGTTGTAGGGAAATGCATCCTATATCGGTTGTAAGGAAATGCATTCTACATCGGTTGTAGGGAAATGCATCCTATATCGGTTGTAAGGAAATGCATCCTACATCGGTTGTAAGGAAATGCATCCTACATCGGTTGTAAGGAAATGCATCCTATATCAGTTGTAAGGAAATGCATCCTACATCGGTTGTAGGGAAATGCATCCTATATCGGTTGTAAGGAAATGCATCCTACATCGGTTGTAGGGAAATGCATCCTATATCGGTTGTAAGGAAATGCATCCTACATCGGTTGTAAGGAAATACATCCTACATCAGTTGTAAGGAAATGCATCCTATATCGGTTGTAAGGAAATGCATCCTACATTGATTGCTCTGTTACAAGGATCCTATATCGGTTGTAAGGAAATGCATTCTACATCGGTTTTAGGGAAATGCATCCTATATCGGTTGTAAGGAAATGCATCCTACATCGGTTGTAAGGAAATGCATCCTACATTGATTGCTCTGTTAAATGGATTAACTTTTCCTTACATTAATTTAGCAAAATAAGAGACAATTTCTTGATACTTGTACAAGGGAGATCTCTGTGCAATTCCACACCTGATCATTGTTTCATGATTAAACATTAAGCAGGTTAATATAGAGACTATTAAATTAATGTCTAAGGTTGTGCTTTCATTAATTGGTATGGTCAGTGGTCAGTCTGTGCAGCTACCACTATTCCAATGAGACTCAGTTCTATCCTTTGTAAGGTCATGTTACACAATTGAAGCTAGAGAAAGACATCATGTTCAAAACTACTCGCAGAAGTTGTGCATATTTCATGAGCTGAAATCTTGACAAGATTTTCATGATGACCAGGCTGAATGAGTAATTTCATTTAGGTCCAACCAGACATCATAAGAAATTGTTAAGTGAAAACAATATGTTAATATGACCATCCATTCAGGAAGCATAGGAATAACAGTATTCAGAAGATGGTCCACACTGCAAACAACACCAATTACATTCGATTTTCTAAAGTTCAGCACCTGGTCCAGTGTCATGATGAAAACCCTCGTTTGAAATGACCATCCATTCATGAGAATTAGTGACAAGATTTTCAATATGTTCACTGTGGAAGCCATATAATGATCAAATGAGCATCAATTCCATTCAGTTGGATGTGTCTTCCAGTGAAACCACCATGTCAATATGTTTTTCCATTTACTTTTTTGAATTTAAGGATGCTTTTAACACATATATACTGGCTATATAATGCAAAGGGAGGTAAGTGCTTTTCCTAATGAGACAATGAGGCTGCTCAACCTGGGCAGGTATGAGATTTTTGACACTTTAATAACGTGTCTGATACTTGAATTGCAAATCTGATACTTGAATTATGAATCTGACACTTGATGAACTGAACTATGTGGCTCAAGAGGAGTAGCAATAACAGAATTTTGATGATGGCTGCCATGGTGGCCATACTGGAAGTCAGATCAGTACTATTTTCATTTGGTACCAATTATGGCATAATAATGTCTCCTGCTGAAAACCCAATGCTACCATGATATTGCATCTAGTTCAGATTTTCAAGATGGCCAATGTGAAGGCCATATCAGATCAGCACAACTCTTATTTACACACCATAACAGGTCTTCTGGTAAAATCCTCAATATGACATCATGAGAATTAACAAGATTAAAAGATGGCTGCTGTGGGGGTCATATTGAATGTCTGGTCAGCACCAGTTTCAAGTGGGACCAACTAAAATCACAAAAAGCATTTTAAAGAAAAATTCCATGTCAAAATGGAGTAGTGATAACAAGATTCTCAAAATTGCTGCTATGTTGGAAGTCAACTATTAACCATTTCATGTCAGACTAACTAGCCATTTAGTGAAACCCCATTTGGATATGACCATCAAGACAGGAGTAATGCTAACAAGATTGTCCAGATAGCTGTTGTGGCAGTCATACAGCAGCACCCTTTGTTGTGGCAGTCATACAGCAGCACCCTTTGTTGTGGCAGTCATACAGCAGCACCCTTTGTTGTGGCAGTCATACAGCAGTACCCTTTGTTGTGGCAGTCATACAGCAGTACCCTTTGTTGTGGCAGTCATACAGCAGCACCCTTTGTTGTGGCAGTCATACAGCAGCACCCTTTGTTGTGGCAGTCATACAGCAGCACCCTTTGTTGTGGCAGTCATACAGCAGTACCCTTTGTTGTGGCAGTCATACAGCAGCACCCTTTGTTGTGGCAGTCATACAGCAGCACCCTTTGTTGTGGCAGTCATACAGCAGCACCCTTTGTTGTGGCAGTCATACAGCAGTACCCTTTGTTGTGGCAGTCATACAGCAGTACCCTTTGTTGTGGCAGTCATACAGCAGCACCCTTTGTTGTGGCAGTCATACAGCAGCACCCTTTGTTGTGGCAGTCATACAGCAGCACCCTTTGTTGTGGCAGTCATACAGCAGTACCCTTTGTTGTGGCAGTCATACAGCAGCACCCTTTGTTGTGGCAGTCATACAGCAGCACCCTTTGTTGTGGCAGTCATACAGCAGCACCCTTTGTTGTGGCAGTCATACAGCAGCACCCTTTGTTGTGGCAGTCATACAGCAGTACCCTTTTCATTTAGTACCAACTAGACCATGGAATTAATATGTAAGTCATGTTCATGATAATCTTTTAGTAAAGTAGAGACAACAAACTTCTAATAGACAGATGTATGTCACATGATGGACAGAAAGTCAACCCGTACATCTTGTCTATGACTAGCAGAACTAAACCATTCAGAGATAAGAGTACTATCATACAAAACTAAAGCTGATAGATAATGGGAGAAGACTAAAGTGAATTAAGTGCAAGATCTGGAATGGAAACTTCCATGCTTTTTTCAAGTGACCAGATATTGGAACATGTTAATATTGGCATGGGTTCCTCAAGTGATTGATGAAATTTTTTACATAATAATGTAATCAACAGAAAAAGGCAATATGCAGTGCAAATGATGTTAATAAATTTAAACTGACAAAGCAACTAAGATTATTTTATATTTTTACAACTGCTAATTCAATTTCTACTAGCATTTTCTGTGTCCCTCATAAATTCTTAGGGGCCTGAAATGGCTGAGTGGTTTAAAGGGCTCTCCGTTACAGATCACTGCCATCTCACCTCTGTCTGCGTGGGTTCAAGTCTAGGATTTGGCGAATGTGGATACGTGAGAAAGCTTGCCAATAGCTTCTTGTGGGTTGGTGGTCCTTCCCAGGGATTTCCCAGTTTCTTTCTCCACCATTAATACTGGCCACCATTTATGGCCTATCATTTGCTAAAAAATGGTGTTAAGCCCCACAACAACAACAACTCATACATTATTTGCACCCCCACCCCCAATTAAGAAGACATGAAAACACAATGTCCATTTCCCATGGAATCTAAGGTATGATATGAAAAAGTTATGACACTTTGACACTATATTGTTCTGCAAAAAAAAAACATTAGCTGCAATTTGTTGTGCTGGCACAAGTTTATTATTCACAACAACAAAGTGCTGTTCTTCAAAATATTTTTGTGAAGCTTTTACTTCAGTTGTTATGCATTCATCTACATCACTCTGAAATAAACTAAAATATGTAGTAAAAACTTGTGCCTTTTTAAGTTTT
Organism: Potamilus streckersoni; assembly: GCA_016746295.1. NCBI lineage: Eukaryota > Metazoa > Mollusca > Bivalvia > Unionida > Unionidae > Potamilus > Potamilus streckersoni. Next base: position 1,205,947 of record JAEAOA010001383.1, on the reverse strand, counting down.
CACTTTCAGTTAGAACTTGCTATTACATATCCAAAATGCATCACTAACACAACACTGACAATTGCTGAAATACACATGATAAATTGTCCCTTCTAAAGAGGGGATTTTTAACAGTTTGAACCAATTTGTAATGAACTAAACCTTCATTGCACAGAAGAAAACTATAATTTATGTTGTTTTGATACATTATCATATCCTTTAATGGCATTTCTATGACATGTAATGATTTACACATTGTTTTGGTTCAGCAGAATATTAAGAACTGAGGTAAAAAAACAATATGAAAATGTGATGTATATCACACAAAAATAATAATAAAATATTCAGAATATCTCAGACAATTACCTGCTGAGCAAGGTACTATTTTCATGCTTCCTTGTTTGTTTTCAACATCCCTTCTTCCATCTTGAAACACTAGCTTTGACTGGTATAACTCTGGCTTCTGCATACTATAGCCAAGTGGCAATTCTGTCACCCCCTCTGATCTTTCTATAACAGCTCTCATCAAGGCCTCTTCACTGTAGGGGTATCTACAAAAGACATTAGTACAGCTCTCATCAAGGCCTCTTCACTGTAGGGGTATCTACAAAAGACATTAGTACAGCTCTCATCAAGGCCTCTTCACTGTAGGGATATCTACAAAAGACATTTATACAGCTCTCATCAAGGCCTTTTCACTGCAAGGGGATCTACAAAAGACATTAGTACAGCTCTCATTTCTCTTCAAGGCCTCTACACTTTAGGGGGTACCTATGAACTTTTGTCCTTCAAAAGTTATTTAATATACATAAAACTTTAAGGCAAAGTTCTAAGTCAAACAAGGGCTATAACTCCATAAAATTAATGCCAGAAATGGTGAAAATTGAATCTAAGATTGGGGATGATCCTTTAATGTTAAGTCTCAGACAATATCTGATTTCAAAACACTAAGTTTTCCAAAAGCAAAATCAGCAGAAATTATAAATTCTAAGTCAAGGGGTCATAATTCTCTAAATCTGCCAGATAATGGTGAAAATTGAACTTGAAAAATTCTTTGTAATGTACAGCCTCATATCGTTTGATTCTTGCTCATGAAGTGCAATTAAGCAAAGATGACATACAATGGCAAGCTGGGGCCATAACTTTGTAACAGTCTGTGACAGAAAAGGAAAAGAAATCTAACACAGACCTGTGTCTTCTTAACGCAAAACTAAAAACAAAATTTTATTTTTCATTTCAATAATTCCTTCAAAAGTTATCAAACTAGCAAAATTTTATTTCAATTCATTAACTCCTTCATTTGTTATTAAGATCAAATAAAATTTATTTCAATCAAATAAGTTCTTCAAAAGTTATTAAGCTCAAACAATATTTATGACAGATAGGATATGAAATGTACATATGTAGATCAGATATAATTATAACAGCACCGAACTACAATAATGGCTACATGCTGCTATTAAATGTAAAGTTCTATCAATTTAAAAATGAAGAATTACACAAAATCTTTAGGAAAAGCTTCCAAATAGATGTAGATTTAAAATGATATCACATGATGAGATGGAAGAGACTGAAAGTTAGTAACAATATCAGCTCATCCCCAACCTCTAAGCCCCAAGACCCATCCATTGATATGACACGGGTATAAAAATAAGTTCTTTCCTTACTGTAATTTAGATAGATCCAATTATGTAACCCACTTGTCTGGAAAACTAAGACATCGTTAGTCATATGAAGTCTGTTAGCGATCTGATTATTCTGGATGACTGTATGAAATGGATGATTTCTATTTCTAAACTGACCCTTATTAATCTGGATGACTGTAAGAAATAGATGATTTCTATTTCTAAACTGACCCTAATTAATCTGGATGACTGTAAGAAATGGCTGATTTCTATTTCTAAACTGACCCATATTAATCTGGATGACTGTAAGAAATAGATGATTTCTATTTTTAAACTGACCATTATTAATCTGGATGACTGTAAGAAATGGATGATTTCTATTTCTAAACTGACCCATATTAATCTGGATGACTGTAAGAAATGGATGATTTCTATTTCTAAACTGACCCATATTAATCTGGATGACTAAGAAATAGATGGTTTCTATTTCTAAACTGACCCATATGAATCTGGATGACTGTAAGAAATGGATGATTTCTATTTCTAAACTGACCCATATGAATCTGGATGACTGTAAGAAATGGATGATTTCTATTTCTAAACTGACCCATATGAATCTGGATGACTGTAAGAAATGGATGATTTCTATTTCTAAACTGACCCATATGAATCTGGATGAATGAAATAGGCATTTTTATGGCTAAATTGACCCTTAGTAAGGTGGATGACTGTAAGAAACAAATGATTTCCATGGATAAAGCAACCCTCATTAATCGGGATGACTAAAATAGATGATATGTATGGCTAAACTGACCTTTATTAATCTGGATGATTGAAATAGACTTTTTCCATGGCTAAATTGACCCTTTTTATTCTGGATGACTATCAAAAACAGATGATTTCTGTGCCTGAACTGACCCTTATCAATCTGGATGACTGTAAGAAATGGATGATTTCTATTTCTAAACTGACCCATATTAATCTGGATGACTATAAAAAATGGATGATTTCCATGGCTAAATTGACCCATATTAATCTGGATGACTATAAGAAACATGATTTCCATGGCTAAATTTACCCATATTAATCTGGATGACTATAAGAAACATGATTTACATGGCTAAATTGACCCTTATTATTCTGGATGACTATAAGAAACAGATGAATTCCATGGCTTAAACTGACCCATATTAATCTGGATGACTATAAGAAACAGATGATTTCCATGGCTAAATTGACCCTTATTAATCTGGATGACTATAAGAAACATGATTTCCATGGCTAAATTTACCCATATTAATCTGGATTACTATAAGAAACATGATTTACATGGCTAAAATGACCTTTATTATTCTTGATGACTATAGGAAACAGATGAATTCCATGGCTTAAACTGACCCTTATAAATCTAGATGACTTTATGAAACAGATGATTTCCATGGCTAAATTGACCCTTATTAATCTGGATGACTATAAGAAACATGATTTCCATGGCTAAATTTACCCATATTAATCTGGATGACTATAAGAAACATGATTTACATGGCTAAATTGACCTTTATTATTCTGGATGACTATAGGAAACAGATGAATTCCATGGCTTAAACTGACCCTTATAAATCTAGATGACTATATGAAACAGATGATTTCCATGGCTAAATTGACCGTCATTAATCTGGATGACTATAAGAAACATGATTTCCATGGCTAAATTGCCCATTATTAATCAGTATGACTGCAAACTAGATGATTTTTATGGCTAACTCAACTCTGAATGACTAAGAAATAGATGATTCCTGTGGCTTAATTGACCTATATTAATGGTGATGACTAACAAACAGATGATTTACATGTCAAAATTAGCCATTATTATTCTGGATATCTGATTATTTCCATGGTTAAATCAACCCTTATTAATTTGGATGACGGTAAGAAATACATTTCCATGGCTAAATCAACCATTATTATTCTGGATGACTGAAAAAGGATTTTCATGGTTAAATCAACTGTTATTAATCTGATTGACTAAGAAATTTTTTATTTCCATGGCTCTATCAACCATTATTAATATGGATGACTAAAACAGGATTTCATTGGCTAAATCAACCCTTATTCATCTGGATAACTGAAAGAGTTGACTTCCATGGCTAAATCAACCCTCATTAATCTGCATGACTGCAAGAAATAGATGATTTCTATGGGTTAATCAACTCATATTAATCTGGATGACTGTAAGAAACAAATGATTTTCATGGATAAATCGACCCTTAATAATCTGGATGTCTGTAAGAAATAGCTGATTTCCATGGCTAAATCAACCCTTTTTTATCCTGGTCACTGAAATAGTTGATTTCCATGGCTAAATCAACCCTTATTTATCTGGGTTACTGAAATAGTTGATTTCCATGGCTAAATCAACCCTTATTTATCTGGGTCACTGAAATAGTTGATTTCCATGGCTAAATCAACCCTTATTAATTTCTATGATTATAAGAAGCAGATGATTTCCATGAAAAAATTGACAATTATTAATATGGATGACATGATTTCCATGGCTAAATTGACCCTTTTTAACCTGGATGATTTTGATGACTAAATTGACCCTTATTAATCTGGATGACTGATGATTTCCATGGCTAAATCGACCCTTATTAGTCTGGATGGCTAAGAGATGATTTTGATGGCTAAATCAACCCTGATAAATGGCTGATTTTGATGGCTAAATCAACCATGATAAATGTGGATGACTGTAAGAAACAGATGATTTCCATGGCAAAATTGACTGTTATTAATCTGGATGACTGTAAGAAATGGATGATTTCTATGCTGAATCGACCATTATTAATCTGTATATGAATGAAACAGATCATTTCCATGGTTACATCAACCCTTATTAATCTAGATGATTGAAACAGTTGATTTCAATGGCTAAATTTACCCTTATTAATCTGGATGACTGTAAGAAACATGATTCCCATGGGTAAATTGACCCTTATGAATTTGGGTGACTGTAAGAAAATGATGATTTTGATGGCTAAATTGATCATTATTAATCTGGATGACTGAAACAGATGATTTTCATTGCTAAATTGACCCTGATTAATGTGGATAACCATAAAAAGTAAATGATTTCCATGGCTAAATTGACCCTGATTAATGTGGATAACCATAAAAAGTAAATGATTTCCATGGCTAAATTGACCCTTATTAATCTGAATGACTGTAAGGAATTGATCATTTCTATGGATAAATCAAGCCTAAAGTACAAACAATGTAAATATGGTAACATGTTTGAGTTTCAAGTGATTTCACTCATGAAAAGTCAATCCTAACTTTATGTATACTGTCAAGCATAAAACCTACCCTCCTACAGTGATTGAGACAAAGTATACAGGACTGGTAAGAAAATGTGAAAGCAAAGCTCCCTGGCAGCCAACTACATTCCACCTTGCCAGTTTATCACTACATGACATGGACAGAGTTCTCTCTCCTCTCCCTGGCTTGATCCGGAATGCTCCAATAGTGTGATAGTTCTGGCCATCTCCAAATGGATCCTGTTTTCCACCAGGTACACACTTTGCTCCAGTTCTATAAATATCCACCCCACCTTGACCAGCCCCAGTTAGACAGTTACTGATCTGAACTGTCCCAGTAGCACCTGTTTTTAGACTATTGGACACAGGATTAGTGGACATTGGCTTAAGATCCGAACAATTCTGAACCTTGTCCATTTGTGCAAAAAGGTTCTGAATGTGAGTTTTATCACTACATTCTGAGCCAATACATGATCTCTCTGTTGCAGCCACTACTCCATTTTTACAATTCATAACAGAATTGTCTCCCTTTTCAGAATCTTCAAGCTGAAAATCAGCTGTTTTGTGTGTTCCTACGTCATACCAATTTGTTACTCTAGTTTCTTCTGAACTACTTGATAGACAAGAGTGATCTGAACTGACATCTTTATAAATTGTATCTATTGCTGATACTTCAAGACAAGTATCAGATTTTAACAGTGTTGTTGAAGATGCTAAATGTTGATTAATCTCCAACTTTCTCTTCTTAAAGGGTGATTTTTCAACATGATCTTCATATTGCAAGACTTTGCTTTTATCCCCATTATGACAACATTTAGAATTTTCTGAAAAGATAATGTTATCACTGCCATGAATTTGACATTTGTACTTCCTGCCCCTAACATTACTTTGGAGCTGAGAGAAAGTTCCAAAACTTCCAGTATCCTCTGATTTCTGACTATCTGGACATCGTTTGGATTTCAAAGCACCCTCACTTTCCTGCCAGCAAGATTTCATTACACAATGACCAAAATCTTCTATCTGATTGCCATCCTCAAGATTCTTTGGAAATATAGATGCATCTCCACCTTTACAAGAGACAAAATAACAATGTTTATTACAGTAATTTATTGTCACATAATATTCACAAACTTTAAAAATTCAAAATATTTAATTGAGCATTCTGTAAATAACTTGTGAGCAATCTGCATCTGGTGACTTCATGCATTTATAGATCATACTGTATACATGTATATATATATATACCATCCTGTATAAAATACAACTATATATATATATATATATATATATATATATATATATATATATATATATATATATATATATATATATATATATATATATATATATATCATATACTGTATACATGTATAAATATCATACTGTATACAAGTATATATCACTGTATACAACTATATATATCATACTGTATACAAGTATATATCATACTTTATACAAGTATATATACATCATAATGTATACAAGTATATATATTACATAATACTGTATATGAATATATATCATACTGTATGTGTGTGTGTGTGTATATATATATATATATATATCATATTGTATACAAGTATATATATCATACTGTATAAAACTATATATATCATACTCTATATGAATATATATCATAATGTATACTTATATATATATATATATATATATATATATATATATATATATATATATCTCTCTTTCTCTATACAAATATATATATATATATATATATATATATATATATATATATATATATATATATATATATATATATATATATATATATATATATATATATCATACTGTATAGAACTATATATATCATACTGCATACATGTGTAACATGCTGGTCTCCCCATATGACAGAACTTTATCCAATCACAGCATATTTACATGGCAGATATGTGATGCATGTCTGATTCAAAAAGAAATTACATGGCATACCTCCAAGTAGTTTAGAATAAAATGTAAGGCCAAGGGTTTCTGCATGCAGTAAGTATATACATTGTTGAATACCACTGTATGGTGAAAATATCAATAAATTTTAAGTAATGACCATAGTAAATACCAAAGGCACAAATAGTTTGTCAAAACAAAATGGAAAACATGAATACATTTGATGACTTTTCAATACAAGAACTGGAAGCTGCTTTTTCTTAATCCATCATATTTTTTCATAAAATCAATTACATCTCAGAAATACAACAACAACAAAAGAAGGGGTTAAACAAACATCAAATATATATTCAGTGCACTGCACAAAATGTAAGAAAGTGAAAGTCTTATATCTCTGTCTTGTGTAAAATAACCAATGTCTGTGTCTTGTATTCAATACAATAAAGACAAAAGCTGATCCAGGATGGATAATAATATAATAAAACATGCTCTAGCCACTCTTTCACCTCTTGCAACATTCACAACATGTGTCAAATTAACAATGATTGAATATTAAATAATTACATGGAGTCTGACTTGTGAAGAAATGGAACTGGACACCATCCTTTACACTGCACCTTACATCCCCCTCTTTTTTGCCATGCTCTAATATAGGGCTTTCCTCTCCTCTGTAGGCTGCTAGTAGTTCCTGGTACAAGTAGCTGAAAATGAGAGTTAAATTTGATTTGCAGTATTAATTCTGTAATAGAAGCATGGGTGCCACAGCCACCAGGGATCAAACCAAGTAAATGAAACACATCTGCCACTTCCACTAAAAATCAAACCATGTAAATGAAATACAGCTACCACTGCCACCAAAGATCGAACCAGGTAAATGAAGTACAGCTACCACCAAAGATCGAACCATGTAAATGAAAATACAGCTACCATTGCCACCAAAGATCGAACCAGGTAAATGAAGTACAGCTACCACCAAAGATCGAACCAGGTAAAGGAAGTACAGCTGCCACCAAAGATCAAACCAGGTAAATGAAGTACAGCTGCCACGAAAGATCAAACCAGGTAAAGGAAGTACAGCTGCCACCAAGGATCGAACCAGGTAAAGGAAGTACAGCTGCCACCAAAGATCAAACCAGGTAAATGGGCATGACAATAAAACACAAGATTAAAAGGTCTGGTTCATTGGTTAGCTTTTAAAATGACGATTTTTGCACAATTAAAGAACCTGATTTTTTTGTTAATATTTTATTGACAATTTTGTATTAAATGATCTGTTTAGTTTTAATGGCACTTATAAAATATATTAAATCATTGGTTATTTTGGTTTGAATGGATTTTTCAACACATTTATATATCATACTGAGGAAATGGGAGTTAAGAATCTTTCTCACAAAATACTAAGGCAGCTGACCTAAGTAAACATCAAACATGCAGCCCTTGGATTTCAAGTCTGAAGATTCTGGACATGCAGAGCTAGTTTATAAGTGGCCCATATACCTTTGAATCCTTCATTCCTCCAATATTCTAAGATTCACTACAGAATCTCACACAGTAAATTCTATCCTTGACAGTAGTTAAAATATTCTTACATATTCCAGCGCTACCAACAACTAAGGTCAGTTCCTGGGACCATTGTAACTAGAACAAAGAATTGCCACTGTCAAGGATCAAACTCAGATCCTCTTTTTGACTGTGACATGAGACTACAATGATTCTGACCAGCTAGGCTGGTTTTGAAAGTGGTCTTATAGACCTTTGACTGTGACAATACAAATATCCCTTGCTGAACTGGGTTATTTTCTGTTGGACCAAATACTGGATGAAATTATATATATATATATATATATATATATATATATATATATATATATATATATATATATATATATATATATATATATATATATATGTTTTGTATTTGCCTTTGAAAAAGACTCATTAAGTGTCGAAAGCGCTTAGGCTAGTTAGTTACTAGTTTCATTCTGTTCGTCGTCAGTTTATTGCATCTATTTTAATTAATCCCTGACACACATGATCCCTTGGTGGATCCAGTATGCTTGAAAGGGTTGTTATTCGCCATATGATTTGTATTCTTTATATATATATATATATATATATATATATATATATATATATATATATATATATATTTCATGCTGAAGCTTTGTTTATAAATTACTGTAATATATTATAAAGAACTGAACATTTCCAAATTTGAAACAACATATCCTGGAACTGTAAAACATCACAAAAAGAACATCTTGCTTAGTTTTGTTATTATGTTTACTTCCTTTACAAGGCAGTCTCACTATAAGATGATATATTCTTTAGCTCTCAAGAAAACCATTATAATGAGGGAGAACTATATATGTACCATTATAGTAAAGGAGTAAAATTAATAGTAATGTTTTCCTTTTTATATGGCAATTTTCAATGAAAGATGATTTACTCTTTAGCTCCCAAGGAAACCATTATAATGAGGGAGTAATGTATATGTACAATTAAAATAAGAGAGTACTGTATATGTATCATGTATTCATGTAATAAGGGAGTCTCCCTATAAGATGATTACTCTTTAGCTCTGAATGAAACCATTATAATATGGGAATACTGTATATGTATCATTAAAATAAAGGAGTAATGTATATGTATCATGTATTCATGTAATAAGGGAGTCTCACTATAAGATGATATACTCTTTAGCTCTGAATGAAACCATTATAATGAGGGAATACTGTATATGTATCATTAAAATAAAGGAGTAATGTATATGTATCATGTATTCTTGTAATAAGGAAGTCTCACTATAAGATGATATACTCTTTAGCTCTGAATGAAACCATTATAATGAGGGAGTACAATGTATGTACCATTATAATAAGGGAATACTGTATATGCATTAAGTATTCATGTAATATAGCAGTCTCACTATAAGATGATATACTCTTTAGCTCCCAAGGAAACCATTATATTGAGGGAGTACTATATATGTACCATTATAAAAAAGGAGTACTGTATATGTATCATGTATTCATGTAATAAGGCAGTTTCACTATAAAGGCAGCATAATCTATGTCCCATTTCATATTATCTGTTCCTAAACTTAAACTGTTGAATTTGCCACCCTTACCCCCAATGTATATTAAAAAGTAGGTAAATTGCATACTTATTTTATAAATTTGCTGAATGAAATTAACCTTGCACTATGATGTATTCCCTTTTTGTTGATTTCCCAAGCAATTTATATGAATGGCACAAATATATCTAATATACAAACTCCCTATGGTCCTGTAATGTAACATACTTCCACAGAGTGTATCACTTACTTCAGTTAGAAACAATAACACATTGTTCATAAATGGTAATCTAGATAAACAAAAACCAAAAACATCACCAATGAAAGAGAGAGTGAGAGAGAAATAAAATATTGTTCAAAGTTGTCATTTTATTTGTGACTTTTTCCACTCAGTAATATAAAAGCATTTATTCTACAATGGTTCTGTCCTTGTTTCCTATCTATCTATTCATCCAATTTTTGCTTGCTGATATTTCCAAACTGCTCCTCCACCTCATCCCTTGCAGAGTGAGCTGATTTGCAAACCACACCCTGACTTACAGGAGCTGATTTGCAAACCACACCCTGACTTACAGGAGCTGATTTGCAAACCACACCCTGACTTACAGGAGCTGATTTGCAAACCACACCCTTACTTACAGGAGCTGATTTGCAAACCACACCCTGACTTACAGGAGCTGATTTGCAAACCACACCCTGACTTACAGGAGCTGATTTGCAAACCACACCCTGACTTACAGGAGCTGATTTGCAAACCACACCCTGACTTACAGGAGCTGATTTGCAAACCACACCCTGACTTACAGGAGCTGATTTGCAAACCACACACTGACTAACAGGAGTTGATTTGCAAACCACACCCTGACTTACAAGAGCTGATTTGCAAACCACACCCTGACTTACAGGAGCTGATTTGCAAACCACACCCTGACTTACAGGAGCTGATTTGCAAACCACACCCTGACTTACAGGAGCTGATTTGCAAACCACACCCTGACTTACAGGAGCTGATTTGCAAACCACACCCTGACTTACAGGAGCTGATTTGCAAACCACACCCTGACTTACAGGAGCTGATTTGCAAACCACACCCTGACTTACAGGAGCTGATTTGCAAACCACACCCTGACTTACAGGAGCTGATTTGCAAACCACACCCTGACTTACAGGAGCTGATTTGCAAACCACACCCTGACTTACAGGAGTTGATTTGCAAACCACACCCTGACTTACAAGAGCTGATTTGCAAACCACACCATGACTTACAGGAGCTGATTTGCAAACCACACCCTGACTTACAGAAGCTTTTTTACAAACCACACCCTGACTTATAGGGGGATAAAACAGAAAGTAGCTTTTTACATTCCTAAACAAAATGAAGGAGGGGTAAACTTACAGTTAGACTGTTTTATAAGCAAGTATAAATAGTGATCATTTTCACCAGATTAACATCAATATTATGATTAGAAAGGTGTCCCAAAACTTACAACTGAAAAAAAATTATTTGTCCTAAAAAAAAAAGTGCAGATGAGATTACTTTAGCAATTAATTTATGGTGTTCAAAACTAATTTGGGAAATACAGTATTGGCTACATGTTCTACATTCTGTATTTTCTTCTGTATCATATTTCAAATTTAATTATTCATATCTATATTTGGGCTGTCATTAATTAATTTTCTTTGCTTGTTTTCATTCCGAAGCCAGACAGGTCATTTTGATGTGTCTATGGACTTAAACTATGTAACAATGTAAAACCAAACCAAACATTTCATTTTCAAAATGTAAATTTGTTTCCCTAACATGTAACATCAAACAAAGTAAATGAATAAAAAATAATTTAAAATATAAGAATTCCTATAATATGCTAAATTATAATATCAATTTCACACTAATCTGTCCAAAAGTATTCTGAATAAAAGTTGTGGTATGTTTATGTGCTAATGTACTAGCACCACTATAGAATCACAGTTCTGAATCCAAAATGTTTATTTCAAGGTAATCCTGTGAAAGTAAAATATCATGAAATCCTTCAAATTTCACATAATCCCACAGAATTATTTAAATGTTTAAGTCCTTGAATAATTTTGCATAATCCAACAGACATTGACTTTAAATTAAAAGTTTTCCACTCTGCTATTCCAATGAACAATTATAAATATAATTCACTATTCCCCTCTGTTAAAAAGCTTGCATAGACTGAAGAATAATCTACAAGATGCTTGTATTCTCTCTATAATACAGTCCCTACATGTGCTTGTATTCTCTCTATAATATAGTCTCTACATGTCCTTGTATGCTCTCTATAATATAGTCCCTACATGTGCTTGTATTCCCTCTATAATACAGTCCCTACATGTGCTTGTATTCTCTCTATAATATAGTCCCTACATGTGCTTGTATTCCCTTTATAATACAGTCCCTACATGTGCTTGTATTCCCTCTATAATATAGTCTCTACATGTGCTTGTATTCTCTCTATAATATAGTCTCTACATGTCCTTGTATGCTCTCTATAATATAGTCCCTACATGTGCTTGTATTCCCTCTATAATACAGTCCCTACATGTGCTTGTATTCTCTCTATAATATAGTCTCTACATGTCCTTGTATGCTCTCTATAATATAGTCCCTACATGTGCTTGTATTCCCTCTATAATACAGTCCCTACATGTGCTTTTATTCCCTCTATAATATAGTCTCTACATTTGCTTGTATACCCTCTATAATATAGTCTCCACATGTGCTTGTATTCTCTCTATAATATAGTCCCTACATGTGCTTGTATTCTCTCTATAATATAGTCCCTACATGTGCTTGTATTTCCTTTATAATATAGTATCTACATGTGTTTGTATTCCCTCTATAATATAGTCCCTACATGTGCTTGTATTCTCTATATAATATAGTCTCTACATGTGCTTGTATTCCCTTTATAATATAGTCACTACATGTGCTTTTATTCACTCTATAATGTAGTCCCTACATGTGCTTGTATTCCCTCTATAATATAGTCCCTATGTGTGCTTGTATTCCAGCTATAATATAGTCTCTACATGTACTTGTATTCCCTCTATAATATAGTCACCACATGTGCTTGTATTCTCTCTATAATATAGTCCCTACATGTGCTTGTATTCCCTCTATAATATAGTCTCTACATGTCCTTGTATTCCCTCTATAATATAGTCTCTACATGTCCTTGTATTCCCTCTATAATAGTCTCTACATGTGCTTGTATTCTCTCTATAATATAGTCCCTACATGTGCTTGTATTCCCTCTATAATATAGTCTCTACATGTCCTTGTATTCCCTCTATAATATAGTCCCTACATGTGCTTGTATTCCCTCTATAATATAGTCTCTACATGTGCTTGTATGCTCTCTATAATATAGTCCCTACATGTGCTTGTATTCCCTCTATAATATAGTCCCTACATGTGCTTGTATTCCCTCTATAATATAGTCTCTACATGTGCTTGTATGCTCTCTATAATATAGTCTCTACATGTCCTTGTATTCCCTCTATAATATAGTCCCTACATGTGCTTGTATTCCCTCTATAATATAGTCTCTACATGTGCTTGTATTCTCTCTATAATATAGTCTCTACATGTCCTTGTATTCCCTCTATAATATAGTCCCTACATGTGCTTGTATTCTCTATATAATATAGTCTCTACATGTCCTTGTATTCTCTCTATAATATAGTCCCGACATGTGCTTGTATTCTCTATATAATTTAGTCTCTACATGTGCTTGTATTCTCTCTTTAATATAGTCCCTACAAGTCCTTGAATTCCCTCTATAATATAGTCTCTACATGTGCTTGTATTCTCTCTATAATATAGTCCCTACATGTGCTTGTATTCCCTTTATTATATAGTCCCTATAAGTGCTTGTATTCCCTCTATAATATAGTCCCTACATGTTCTTGTATTCCCTCTATAATAGTCTCTACATGTGCTTGTATTCTCTCTATAATATAGTCCCTACATGTGCTTGTATTCTCTATATAATATAGTCCCTACATGTGCTTGTATTCCCTTTATTATATAGTCCCTATAAGTGCTTGTATTCCCTCTATAATATAGTCCCTACATGTTCTTGTATTCCCTCTATAATAGTCTCTACATGTGCTTGTATTCTCTCTATAATATAGTCTCTATATGTGCTTGTATTCCCTCTATAATATAGTCCCTACATGTGTCTGTTTTCTCTCTATAATATAGTCCCTACATGTGCTTGTATTTCCTCTATAATACAGTCTCTACATGTGCTTGTATTCTCTCTATAATATGGTCTCTACATGTGATTGTATTTCCTCTATAATATAGTCTATACATGTGCACCAAATCAACAAAATCTGAATCACTAAAGGATTCTTAAACATTTCAATCATCTTCCCATTGCAAAAGATCTTAGTCATTGACAATACTCTTTTTTTTATTATCCAATCAGTTTCTAGGGCCCTTGTGATATATCCACAGTACAAAGGTGTACTCTAGAGTCATGATTTGTTCACATGACCTCTATTTGGATCATGGATGAAACAGTTGTTGACCTGACCTGCTTAAATCATGAGTCATAAATGGATCTCAGTTTTAAAGTGTTTGAATTACCAATCATAATAATACTGTCAATAACCCAAACTACTATCATATAAATTTAATAGATGACACAGATATGATTATCCAAGCAATTTTGAATGATGGAAAAACTTAGTAATCAAGATAAAAAAAAACAATCAACATTAACAATTCAAAGAAACCCTATTTCAACTATGCAACTTGAATATTAAATTACAAAACTCTAACAAACTGTCTACATATCAACTTTATAAAAAGGGAATTAAATTTCAATTTTTTTCAAAACTTTGAGTAACCATATACATAGATCAGCTCTGACTGACCTCCTATAATCTGAGAACTGAAACTGGGGAATAGGTAAATAATGATAGAACTGAAAGATACTACGTGCCAACCATGATAATGAAGATGAATTCCATTTTGTTAAGTATGCTCTGGGCCAACCATGATATTACAGATGCCATTTTGTTAAGTATGCTCTGTGCCAACCATGATATTGAAGATGAATGCCATTTTGTTTAGTATGCTCTGTGCCAACCATGATATTAAAGATAAATGCCATTTTGTTTAGTATGCTCTGTGCCAACCATGATATTAAAGATAAATGCCATTTTGTTTAGTATGCTCTGTGCCAACCATGATATTAAAGATAAATGCCATTTTGTTTAGTATGCTCTGTGCCAACCATGATATTAAAGATAAATGCCATTTTGTTTAGTATGCTCTGTGCCAACCATGATATTAAAGATAAATGCCATTTTGTTAAGCATGCTGTTTCTACTTGCTTTCATATAAACCTAATTCGAAAGTACTTCTGGAATAAACTATCCATGCACATGTACACTGAATTGTTAACTTCTATAAATAAGAAAATATTATGTTCAATAGCAGAATTTGTTAATGAAGCATTTAAAATTTAGAGAGAGATTATTAGTTTTAGAGCAAATAATTACAAAGATTATGCATATTTGTCCATCTTCTCCTTTTTAACTTTTGATAATTACCCTGCTGACTTTATGTTTAAAGTTGCACATGTAACATTTGAAAACCACACCATATTTGTGATATTTGTAATATCTGTAATATGAATTATAGAAGCATGTAAATGGTCATGTTAACAAACTACTGAATTTAATAGAATTAAAATTCTTTGTGGAAAGTATCAATGGGATTTACAAGGACACATTCAATTCTTAAAATTAAATTCTTAAAATTAAATTTTAAAAAATATTCATATTCTCCAAAAATAATATTTTTCTCTTACCAAAGAAGTCCTCTCCTAGCCAATACTTCAGCATGGCTGTCATTCAGCACTTCTCCTGAAATACAAAGGTATGGAGCAGACAGGTGCAAAACAGTCTGGTACACAGTTGCTAAATTACTGGCTCACAAATGTTTAAATCTTAATCAACACTTCATATGAAACATTTCTATATTGTATATGCAGGAACATCTATCTTAAAACCCAAAGTCCAGTACCTAGGAACAAATATACATCTTTATCTACCAACCTAGATTCAACTCTTCATAGACATCAGACATTAAAGCATGTATAATATTTACATTAATTATATATCAATCTCTATATTTGCACATTTTTTTGCACCATGTATATATGAAAAATGATATCACACTCTAACAAACATTTCCTTCAAATTAAGAAATATGCATAAGGCATACATGTAGAATTTTGCATAGTGTATACATGTAGAATTATGCATAGTGTATACATGTAGAATTATGCATAGTGTATACATGTAGAATTTTGCATAGTGTATACATGTAGAATTATGCATAGTGTATACATGTAGAATTTTGCATAGTGTATACATGTAGAATTATGCATAGTGTATACATGTAGAATTATGCATAGTGTATACATGTAGAATTATGCATAATGTATTGTAATGTAGAATTATATCTTACAGAACAGAAGACAAGTAAACTCTCTTATCTTTACACTCATAAATAAAAATCTGCTATATTGATGTGGAAACTTATAACACACTCTAATGGAAACATTTACTATATCTGTGTGGAAATGTATACCACACTCTAATAAAAAATTTATAAATGTGGAAACTTATAACACACTCTAATGAAAGTGTTTACTAAATCTGTGTAGAAACTTATACCAAACTAATGAAAATATTTACTATATCTGTATGGAAACTTGTACCACACTCTAATGGAAACAATTACTATATCTGTGAGAAAACTTGTTACATGCTTTAATGGAAACATATACAAAACTCTTAAAGGTCAGGGTCTGCATGTCAATCACATGATAGAAGCACTGGTGTGAAATTAGTGATCCCAAGTATGTCACCCCAATTATGAGGTCAAAAGGTTGAGCCAGCAGTCTTATATTCATGATTAATCCAAGTATGAAGAAATCTAGTCAAGAAATACAGGAAATATGAAAACATTTTTTTAAAAAAAATAACCTGAATGCAAATTTTCTATAAATGACATTGATCCAAAGTTCAGAATGGTAAGCAAGCTTATCATCTGAAAGAGTCACTCCATTTATAAACAAAATCAATCAAGGGATTTTGGAAATTTAAATAATTTACTATGACTGCGATCTCGATGAGCAAAGGTCACAGGGTCAAGTGAACATGACAATGAATGAACTTGACTTTTTACTCAATACAACAGCTGACCAATTATACTTGTGGATTGTTAGAGTCATGGGTAATTTTGGTTATGATATAATACATATGTTTTATTTTTGCAATACTTAGTACCCATCGCTACTGAGAAAAATGGAAAGTAGAGGTCCATGTTATAAAATATTGACTTCTCACTGGGCCATATATTGTTGCCACAACAATAAGTGCCAGAGACAAAAAATTCATATGCTTGTTGTTTGTGGTGCAGTACCTCCATTATGGAGGGAGCTACACACTACTCCAGGCATGAGGTGACCAGTACACTATCATAGAATAAGGCAATAAATAACTTATTTTTGTCTTAAGTCTATTTTTCACCTTTATTCCTTGTGCAGGCGTATAACATTACCTGGGGTGAATCATTTTTCTCCAGGTAAATGATTCTGAAATTACATGCAGCAAAAAGCCACAGATAGTATGGTATACATGAACATTTGACCATAACTATTAATCACTCATATGGACTTAAGCTTGATACTTTTCAAACTGAGACACAAGTCATATGGATTTTGTCAGTGGAGTGGATATTCTCCACTATGTTCTCTAGCCATAGGGGTAAGTGTTAAATTTTTTGTTTTATTTGATTTGCGAAACCTTTTCTGTTTTGTTATATCCGGTAATGAAGCTTTTTACGTTGCATGATGTGCTATTACAATTTAGTTCAGAATACCTTAATTATAAACAGTTTGGTTTTGTTGTAGCTGATTAGGGCTGACGCCGTATGGTTAGGACTAATGCTGTCTGATAAGGGCTAACCATAGCTATCTATGGTTGTGTATAGCTGTCCATATTGCATGATGATGTCTACACACACACACACACACACACACACACACACACACACACACACACACACACATATATATATATATATATATATATATATATATATATATATATATATATATATATATATATATATATATATATATATATATATGGATAAATACATATGGTGGATCTGTGATGGGTAAGAACGCAAGCCAATCCAAGGATCTAGTCAAACTGTAGACTAACAATTTGTGAATTGAATGACTTTTCAAGTTCAGTGATATGTGTATTCATCTGATTGTGGAATCAGTTGGACACAACATTGTTTACTTTAAATAATATTGTTTGCATAATATGAGTGTATTGCTCAATATTCATTGTTTGTTTGCATTACCTGAGATTACGTGAGTCTCAAAACTTAATGTATCATATTACAAGAGATTACGTAGATATCATTTTCATAACATACATGGTGTATTTGTACCTCTCATTTTTATGCTATAGGTAAATGAATAATATTTTGTATTTTTTTCTTTTTGTCATCTTGTCAGTGTGCATAGGGTGATTGGATCAATTGTATGATAGGTGTAAGAGGTTAAATGTATTCTGTGTTATATATATATTAGTAATTCATTTTATAAATTTCAATCATTCATCACTTGGTGTTTGTTTTGTTTATTTAATCCATAAAGAGAAAACCCACTTGGTTTCAATTCTGCTACATACACCATCTCTCTCTTCAGAGGGAGCACACACTGTGTATGAAGATTGACAAATTTCAATCATTTATCACTTGGTGTTTGTGGTGTTCATTTAATCCAAAAAGAGAAAACCCACTTGGTTTCAATTCTGCTACATACACCATCTCTCTCTTCAGAGGGAGCACACCCTGTGTATGAAGATTGACAAATTTCAATCATTTATCACTTGGTGTTTGTGTTGTTCATTTAATCCAAAAAGAGAAAACCCACTTGGTTTCAATTCTGCTACATACACCATCTCTCTCTTCAGAGGGAGCACACACTATGCATGAAGATTGACAAATATCAATCATTCATCACTTGGTGTTTGTGTTGTTCATTTAATCCAAAAAGAGAAAACCCAATTAGTTTCAATTCTGCTACATACACCATCTCTCTCTTCAGAGGGAGCACACACTGTGTATTAAGATTGACAAATTTCAATCATTTATCACTTGGTGTTTGTGTTGTTCATTTAATCCAAAAAGAGAAAACCCACTTGGTTTCAATTCTGCTACATACACCATCTCTCTCTTCAGAGGGAGCACACACTGTGTAAGAAGATTGACAAATATCAATCATTCATCACTTGGTGTTTGTGTTGTTCATTTAATCCAAAAAGAGAAAACCCACTTGGTTTCAATTCTGCTACATACACCATCTCTCTCTTCAGAGGGAGCACACACTGTGTATGAAGATTGACAAATATCAATCATTCATCACTTGGTGTTTGTGTTGTTCATTTAATCCAAAAAGAGAAAACCCAATTGGTTTCAATTCTGCTACATACACCTTCTCTCTCTTCAGAGGGAGCACACCCTGTGTATGAAGATTGACAAATATCAATCATTCATCACTTGGTGTTTGTGTTGTTCATTTAATCCAAAAAGAGAAAACCCAATTGGTTTCAATTCTGCTACATACACCATCTCTCTCTTCAGAGGGAGCACACCCTGTGTATGAAGATTGACAAATATCAATCATTCATCACTTGGTGTTTGTGTTGTTCATTTAATCCAAAAAGAGAAAACCCACTTGGTTTCAATTCTGCTACATACACCATCTCTCTTCAGAGGGAGCACACACTGTGTATGAAGATTGACAAATATCAATCATTCATCACTTGGTGTTTGTGTTGTTCATTTAATCCAAAAAGAGAAAACCCACTTGGTTTCAATTCTGCTACATACACCATCTCTCTCTTCTGAGGGAGCACACACTGCATGAAGATTGACAAATATCAATCATTCATCACTTGGTGTTTGTGTTGTTCATTTAATCCAAAAAGAGGGAGCACACCCTGTGTATGAAGATTGACAAATATCAATCATTTATCACTTGGTGTTTGTGTTGTTCATTTAATCCAAAAAGAGAAAACCCACTTGGTTTCAATTCTGCTACATACACCATCTCTCTCTTCAGAGGGAGCACACCCTGTGCATGAAGATTGACAAATATCAATCATTCATCACTTGGTGTTTGTGTTGTTCATTTAATCCAAAAAGAAGATTGACAAATATCGCCCTCCTGAGGGAAACAAATGACTCCATGAACAGTCAGTCCCCTCTTCTTGAGGAGCCACACAGATAAGTTCTCCACAGACAAGTCATTCAGGTAGGACAATGAGGCAGCAATGGTTCAAACCTCATGAACTAAAAAATTCCAAAGAGTGAAATGGATCTATAGTCTCAAAAATGTGGCGGCAGCCTGTATCAACAGACAAGGCATGAATCTCATTCCATCTTCTTAAAGATACTATAACATGTAAAATATAGTCCTGAGTTGGAGGTCACTCAATGATTCAAAGGGGGTCTTGGTTAAAAATAATTTAAGTTTGTTGGAATTGTAACTATATAAACCATTGATAGTTCTTGAAAGAACAAAAGAAATCGGGAATGGAAGTTACAATGGGACAGCTTGGATCAATGTGTTTCTTGCTGCACCAATCACAGAAGATTCTCCACCTAGCATCATTGACTTTGTATGTCAAGACTATCCTAGCTTGAATGATGCATCTGGCAACCCAGGCTAGAAGCTTCTGGTGGAAAATCACTTGAGACAAAACAAACATGAAGGTGGAGACTGTGGGTTGTAGTGTAGGAGGGAGCCTCCATGTTATGAAAAATATACATCTGGTGGGGGAAGAGACCTGGGTTGATCCTATCAGTAGATCTAAGATTGCTGAACCATGATTACTGACACCACAGTGGGGCTACATGTATGTGAATAATAAGAGCAATGGAAGTTTTGACTTCTTCAGAGCTTGAAGAAGCAGCCAGAAAGGTGGGAAGGCATATGCAAATAGACAATCCCACTGGAAGCTTAATGTATCCACTGCCCATCTTCTAAGGTCCTGCACTGTAAAAAGGAAAATATTTGCTGAGTGTGGTGGCAAACAAGTCCACCATAGCAACAAAAGGGATTGTTATGGAGCAGTGACAAATCCATAGATCCAGTAACCCATGGAGATGTAAAGGATCAATGAACCATGGTAGATGAAACCACATCCCAAAGAAGATTATTTGGTTTAATAGGAAAGGAGTGGATATCAATCTGTTCCCATTCTCAAGTCTGAACCTGGTGGACTCCCAATCCTGCACAAGATGGGATGGCAAAAGGAGGATATAATGTCCATAGTTCAAAATTATGGGGGAGGGAACAATTTATTTCCTCAGACATCCATTGGTATGGCTGGAACGTGTTTGATGCTAGTTTTCAGAAAGCCATAATTTGCAAAGTGCACAAATTTTTTCCATGATGTACAGTGAGTCTGGGTGAGTGTCCCAAGAGTCCTTCTTGTGGCCATAATGAACTGACATTAATCTGTGCTTGAGTGGATTGCATCATACTGACAATTCTCCACTCTGTGGGAGGATGTATTCCCATCTAACAGATAGTAGTTTTTCAGTACAAAAAAGAATTAAGCTATGGAACAGTGATAGGTAATGTATTGCTGTTATTAAAATCAAAGACTGACTGAATACAAACTGGCTAAATACAGTCAAACAACCACTGCAAAATAACATTCTGGCAAACAATGCAAAGTGCTTTCATTTTAAGTTTTCAGTTGAAGAATGTTCAAAAATTCAATTTTAAAACAAATTCATCAGTTTGGTCACAGGGTCTATAATTCTACTACATTATATCAAGAACTGCATTATTATTAAGCGTGTTATTAAAAAGGGCTAGATAGAAAGAAGGCAAATGACTTGCTAAATGAAAAACGTTCATCTGTGATAAAAAGATGGCCAATTTGCCTCAACAAATAATACTTGCTGACTGGAAAGTATTAACTGCTTCCAGGAAAAGTCAAAGTCACTGATGTGTATTGAATCAAACATAGAAAAGCAAAAAAAAAAATAGCTAATTTGTACACAATTAAGCCATAGCCAAGTTAAGATCTTATCAAGTTCTCTATAACTGAGTATGTCTGTCCAGTATGCATCCTAATCAGTATTTGTCACACCTTGCATTAAATTCAGGGCTTTTTTACATCTTTCTTCAAGGTATCTAACACTTAAACCACTTCACAAGTTTCCTAAATACACATACATATATATGACACTTCCTTGATCATCTGGAATGTTCCCCAACTAAAGTTCTGAATTCTGGTCAAAGAAAGTTACAAAAAACTGGAAATCTCCATTAAACTAAAAAATAAGATCATTATTTTGTTTATAAGAAAAATCTTCCTGAAATGAAGATAAAATCTCACTGAAAGCATATATATATATATATATATATATATATATATATATATATATATATTTATATATATATGCAGTAGTTTTCTTGCCCTATACAGACTCATAATCCAGGCTTCAAGGGTTTGATACACACCCTGGCCTGCCCAGGTTGGCTGCCTCAATGTGTCCTTGGAAAAGGGAGATAACTCCCATTTTTCCTGCATGATTTTGTCAATAAAGACCTGAAGTGCCATTTTAAGTATTGCAACCAACCAGCCAACATTCTTATACAAATATATCTATGTGGATTTTTATTTAGAGCTACATTTAAATTTCACAATTTCATTCCATTTCACCAACCTGTTTTGCTCATCTTCGATCTGCCAATACATTTAGAGCCAGTGCCGAGGGAGACAACTTGCATGTGATACTCGTTGCCCATAGGGTAAGAGATCACAACACCTGCTAGAAGGGTCCATTCCCTGCCTTTTTGGGGCTTTCCTTTCTTAGGCAGTCTGTCATACTGAAGGAAGCAGGCTCTGGCCACCTTGTCAGGGAAACATGGATCACTCTTCCACATCCTGGATGTTGCAAAAGAGTTAACTTGATGGAAATTCTGGTTTATAAATCATTGTATTATGATAACAATGTATCCAATTGATTACATGAACTAATATTATTAACACAATTTATTACATAATATTAAATTTTAGTATCCAACAAATGAGCACCAATTAAAGAATAAATTACAAAATGACTCATTCGGAAAATAATAGTTAATGCCTTTCATAATGGTACAGTACTTTTTGCCTTAAGAAAATAGAACTGAATGTCAAAGGAAATAGTGTTTTTGACTCAAATAAATAAAAGAGCATCCCTGATGGATTGTCATAAGCTGATTGAATGCAGTACAATTCTAATGCCAACCCTTCCCTCGATTCTTGGACGGGTCTAGTCCTACAATGTAAGACATAGCACTTGTTGGTTTATTTTGGTCCAATCACCCAACCAGAAGAAAATTTGATTTATGCTACAGGCAACAGGATAAAAAAGACAAAGAAAATAAAGACGATGAAAGAAAGAATAACCGCCCTTCTAGTTCGAGTCAAAGGAACAAAATGATGCTACTCAAAGATCGAAAATACATGACACATTACAATAACCGCTTCCTCGCATTTTTTAATAATTTTATAAAAGTCTCAAAACTATCAAGCTCACTCACATTGATGTTTTGATAATTATAAATATTTGCAAATTATAAATAATCTGTATTTTCATTAACAACTCATAAATACCGTATAAAAATGAGGTTTAAGCAAATGTTACGAGTCGCCAAGGGACAAGACTGTTACTGTATGGCGAAATGAATGGAAAACGATTATGACTAAAGTACGAAATGGAAAAATGAAACGCATTAGAAATCAAGTAATTGTATAATAATATTTTTCCGTCACTATTTGAACTAAATAGGATTTCTGGTGAGAAACTGACATCAAAACATTAAAAAAAAAATGAATGTTCACTTTAAGTAATTCTGCAATTTACTCAAAGAATATTTAACTTAAAGATGACCGACCTGCTGCACAGCACAATGGAAATCATTATACGAAATGGAGATTTCACAAGTTAGCACAAATTATTTAGTGATCTTTATTTGTAAATATGGATAAGTAATTTATTGGTTATTTTGATATTATTATATATTAAAATATAATTTAAAACTTACAAATTTAATAATGAAAAGTAATGTAACTAGCAGTAGAATCTCGTCTCGGGAATCGAACCTGCGCAATTTTAATATTGGATACAGAGATCCTCCACAACAACGGGTCCTCCTATGAGTAAATTACATGAAATATAAATTTAAATAAAATAGAGCACAGGTCTGGTTTATTTTAATCGATGTATTAAAATATGAACAATTTATAAAGCGAAATAATGTCTGTAATTAACTTTCTAAAGTCCGCACGTGTTTAACACAATTATTGGCTGAAGATGTTATGGTCCGAAGTCTGTAGGATACAAATGTTTTGTGATATATCTACAATAGGCCTATCGCTCAATTATTTATCACCTCTAAGTTAATTAAAAACAAGCTTTAATTTGTATAATAAAAAACTGAAAAGAATAAGTAAGAAAAGTGTGCGTCAAACTACATTTGTAATGATAAGGCAATCAAGCTTTTGTTCAAGCGAAAATTAATATGGCCAATATTGTTGACTCATCAATGCAATCAAATAGATGTCAAGTTACTAATATTGTTGGCTCACCAATACAAACATGTTTTATTAATATTGTTGAAGTAGTAGAAGAAAGTAAGATTCCGAGCTCAACAACCCCTCTCCCCACCCCTCCAGACCTCCAAACAAATACAAAATACCTAGGTAACGTAATAGAACACCTGTTGCAATCAATAATTGCGCTAAGAATCCGAGCTCAACAACCCCTCTCCCCACCCCTCTAGACCTCCAAACAAATACAATAGAACACCTGTTGCAAAATACCTAGGTAACAGGTAAAATTTAATTACGTGATCTTCCAGAATAAGCAAAATGATATGTCAGACTCAATTTTCCAAATCATTATGATTTAGCAGAGCGTGGCGATTGTGGACTAAATTACGCATTAGAATTCCAGTAAGGTAAGTGATATTATACCTCATTACCAACTGTTAATGTCTCAACTGTAGATATCAAAAATATTTCATTATCATGGTAATAGAGGCTAAACTTTACTTTACCGCTCACATAACGACGGGACTCAAACAAATCTTTTATTTGTGATTTGTTAAGAGGGTATTTTTTGTCGATAAAATACACCTTTGACCGATCAAGATCAATTGTAAGTTTGGTGTATTTTTGCTGACTAATCGGCCAGTGAAAGTTTTTAAATTCCGCAAGCAACTTTTGATACAATTGTTCGAGATAATTAAAATACTCGCTGTCATCAGATCTGATGAGCGAAAGTTTTAACTTGTCACGGGTACCACTAAAGCATATGCCTGATGTTTCATTATTAATTTCAACTGTAAATGGTTTGTCATCCATCATTAGATATTTGATTTTGCTACTGTAGCTATTTGTCACTGTCAAATTTTCAAACATTATTACTTAAGTTTAGATAAAATTTTAGTTTGCAAAGATAATGTCAAGTATATCTCTATCATCATGACAATACCCAAGTGCAAGTGTATCTACCCCATTTTCGCAATAACGTTTATCATCAAAATTGCTCAAACCGCGTTTGATAAGGACATCTGTTTCGAGCTTATGATGATTTGTCCGAATTGACATAGCTCTTATAAAACTAACACCGCCATCAAGCGCATAGTTGTAGTCATCAAATTTTATAAACTTTTTAACAAAATCACGAGGCAGACCTTTTGTTTTTTTTTTGTTATTTTATTATTGTCTAACAATACGGCATACATTTTACTACGTAATCCGATAAAGTATTTGATAGCGCTCGAGTTCATTTCATCTTTGAACTTACCAATAACCTTTTTATTTGTGTCGTCATGAAATTTACTGTCACGTGGGTAATCAGAAAGATCAAACAGATATCTATTATCATGCATATCCTGATAGACGTCCTCGCATTCGATTTCATATACGAGCGAATCAGTATCAGTAAATAATAATCTACTAGCCGGCCATTGATTTTTAACAAAATTATAATGAAAATCATACATCAGCCACTTTGATAAATCTAACACTGAAGCTCCAACATAGATCGGCTTGTTTAGTTTTAGATTTGTTTTTCTTCTTTGTATCGCAACAAGATTCTCATTAAAAATTTTCATGCTCACAAAATCATCGTCTGACACAAGTTTGTTTCTGCGATTGACATCATTGACTAGTTCGATATTTACGCGTTTCCTAATATTCTCCATCGTCTTACCAAAAACAGAATTGTTCATCAGTTTGAAAAAGTTTTTCTCAAAATCAGTTTTTGCCGCAGCTCTTCTTGTAGTGTTCGAGTTAATATAACCTCTCATCCACGGCGACTGATTAAATTTTAGTACGCGATGAACTTTTCTCAACACGAGACCAGCATCGACTGCTTGTTTTAAAGCTTTGTAATGCAAAACATAATTACGTTTATGAAGCAAATTTGGTACTAGTTTCTTTACCATAGAATGTTGTCTTGGTAATGCTGACGCTTGTTGTTCTTCTGATAACAAACTATATTCTATAACCATCGATTCCGCGCAGAAAGGGTAATCGTTATGCAATTTGTGTAGCAAAGTTGGATAATCGAGATCAACTTCAACGAAATACGAAACATCGTCGGGTATCTTTTTTTCTGTCTCTGATAGAAATTGATCAGCCGGGATCCAATGAAATCCATCAAATGGCATTGATTCTGCCATCGAATACCCGTATAAGTTATTGCAATCTAGATAAACTATATACTTTGAAGGAAGGTCAGGATTATACTTTTTCAAATATTTGTTGTTTGCTTCAGCATATTTTTTTGTTATAACGCTAATACCGCCTCTGATACCTTTTTCGATAAAATTAAACATATCGACGTCAGTCAGTAATTCCAACCTTACCTTACTAAATTTTAACAGAGCATCCCATGACAGTCCGGGGGCAGAATAATACCAGCAAGGATCTAGTCCGTAATTATTATAACTCACTTCTCGAAAACTTTCAAAAACATCTGCTAATAATAACACGTCAGTTTTCAAATACAAATCGTGATAATCACCAAAAGTCTCACAATCAAACTCTTTCCAAATATCTTGTGCATACCTGTACTCATCATCAGTGATATTTTCATTTTTAAGTTGCGAGTAAAATTTGTCTTTGCCAGGTAAAGATGTTTCATCAAATTTACTCCAATCGTCGAGATATTCGTATGGAAAAACTCCTTTTTTTAGCTAGTAAATTAAATTTATTTCCAAAACAGTCTCTTAGGTTATTAAATTTACTACAACCTTTTACTAGCTCATCTAACGATGCTGCCATAAACTGCAGGCTGACAATAAAACGTAATTTACCTAGCGTAACTGACATATACTTTTCAAAATTATTTGGAATGCATTTGATGACTTTATTGAGTTTTAGATGAGCTTTTATCTCAGGATCACCAAAAGCTTCTACGATGATGTGACTATCATATCCTCGAAAATTGTGAAGAATAACCGGAATAAAATCTGGAGCATGAAATTTTAAATTACACTGATTATGAGCCGCTCCACGATACTGTCCGGTCAAATGGCAATGGTCACGTACTTTTTTCCTGACATTGTCAGGGTCAAAAGCTTTTTCACAAATATAACAAATTTTCGCTTGCTCGTGATCGGATTCTTGTTGAGGTGTTAATTTTAACATTGGATTTACTCTTTTCAAACGATAAGTTATATGATCAACTT
This sequence comes from Potamilus streckersoni, assembly GCA_016746295.1. Lineage (NCBI taxonomy): Eukaryota > Metazoa > Mollusca > Bivalvia > Unionida > Unionidae > Potamilus > Potamilus streckersoni. The sequence continues at coordinate 1,178,211 of JAEAOA010001383.1, read as the reverse complement.
CGCTGATCAATTGCTTGAGAAGCCAGACTGCTGGATTTTTACCACGATAGAGTTGGATTGGTTTAGATAATCTCGAATCAGCGCAACAAACTACCTTGTACGCTACTCCACATGGAACATGATTTTGAATTTTTCTTGTACTCGATTGGTTAGGATCATTTTCTACGCCAAGTACACGTTGAAGTAAGCATTCGAAATCGACGTATATGACGAAAGGAATTTTTAGTTTGTGATTATGATGGACAAACTGTAACACGCTATCTTTTTTAGATGGCATTATTATTCTTTGTACGTCACTACAGTACTGCAAATGCTTTTGTAATGTTTCATTGTCTCTACAACCGTGCAAGCAGCGATAACAAAAGAACTTTTTGTTGTTATTCTTATTATACTGTCTTCCAACTAGTCTGTTAAAGTTTTTGATCCAAACGTAATGATTTTTATAAAACAGTAAATTAATAGTCGATTGAGAAGCTTTTTCTGAAATATACCTCGGATAGACATTTTTTTTATCTAATCCGAAAACGTTAATCGAAACATTATTTTGCTTTTCAAACTTTGGTATTTGATTTTCTGCCACTGGAAAGTCAATACCAGCACAATTTAATCTTGACACGTGACTGATATACTTCTCAACACGATCAGCATTTTTTTCTGCTGGAAATCGCGCGGAAAGAACAGCCCATTGGAAACATTTGCTATTGACTTTTTTTATGTTTATACAGCACTGTTTATTTTTTATTTTTGGTGGCAGGTCGATATACGAACTACCGCGTAATGCGTCATATTTCATCGTGTGAAACAAAATTTCCTTGATCATTTCAAACTTCCAACCCGAACCTAATTCGGTAAATTCTTCTATTTTTTTCCAAATTTCTTGGTGTATTTCATTAGATAGTGACAAAAGATCACTACCAAGTAAAACACGTCTAGATTTTGCGTTGATGTAAGGGTCTGCAATTTCCTTGTTATTAGATTCTTCCGTCACAAGTAGTTTTGAAAATATAACGTGATATTGCACTAACAATCTTAGACCCTTGTGTTTTTCAAGTTCACGTTTTACAGTCGTCTGTAGCAGATGAAAGAAATTTGTTTCAGTAAAATTTACTAAAACATTTTGATTATCAAACTGAAAACTATTATCAAAACCTGCAAAAGCAGTCGCTATTTTAACAGGTTCTCCAATAAGTCTCTTCTTGGCTATATCACGCAATTTCAACATCGCTATACTATAGTCTAATATCTAATTGATAATTTACCGCACACTGCGCATGCGCTAGAAAAACAATTAGAGATAAAAAATATCACCTATAATATAATGACAGTAAATCTGACAAGTGCACGTGACTGTACGCTGGAATTGTATTAGGTTCGGTTATTAACATCAAAACTGGAATATCTGTTGGTAAAGCAACGCCAGCGGGTTATACGATTAGTGTAAAGGGAGATAATACTGAAAGGATTACGATGTTTAGAAAAAATTTTATTTACACGTTATTTTGCGATGACATTCCAGAGGGGAAACGAGTATATCATTATAACGGTAAAGTCACTGATGATAATATTGAAAATTTATCCTTACAAGACGAGTTTCAGCCGCATCCGGTCTTTGATTTATACGAGGCTAACGATCGCGGTATTATTAGAAACAGAAAAACTAAAAAAGTTCTTAGTTCTATGAACAATATGGGATATATCAGGGTAACTGTTAGAGGAACATCGACAGATCAAGTTTGTTATACTGGTCATAGGTTTGTTTACGAGGTGTTCAACGGATCTATACCCAATGGTCTGGTTATTAATCATATCAATAACGTAAAAACAGACAATCGATTGGAAAATGTGGACGAGGTGGTGGTATTAATTTTAGATGCCCAATAAAACCTGTTATTTCGTTAAACCTTGAAACGGATGAGGAGATCAAATTCAAATCAATTACAGCTGCGGCGAAATATTATAATATAAATCCCAGAGCAGTAAAATTTGTAGCTGATGGAGCAACAAAATCAGCTTTTTCAAACAAGTATAATGCTAGTATTATTTTTAGATATGAGGATTAATTATACTTAACAGTTCTGTTATTGTTAAACAATGATGAGCAAATGCTAAAACATCATCGCGATTAAATTTTAGCGTCACTACTGCACTTTCATCAATTTTTTTTCTGCTGCTGTTAATAATATTTTATGAGAATCACCTTGCATTACAAAAATCTCAACGGAATATGCACCATAACCCGACAAGCATTTTCTTACCTCTTCGGTCAGTTCGTGGTAGTTTATTATATCAACTTTTTGGTGATATTTTACCTTGTCAGTCATCTTATAACAACAAATTAGATAAAAAGTAAGGTCTCCACAATCTCTAATGATATGATAGACAAATCTGTTGGTTATAACGAAGATGATATTTTATATAACAACGAATCTGATGATGGTGAAATAGTCACTGTTACTGACAGATCTAATTACCGCAGACCAACCACTGGAAAACATAATGTCAATTATCACATTGCTAAAAAAATTATAAAATTTGATTTTACCGTTACCGAACAGCAGGTATTTTTGCAGTTAATCAGACCTTTTTTAAACATCAAAATTTCAGGTCGACAGAAAAATATAAAATTTGATTTCATCTTTGTCAAGATTTTTAATCTAATGACGATCTCTGACGATCGCAGACAATATCTAATATCATTATGTAAACCAGTAAAAGGTGTATCTATCAAACGAAAGTATGAGGAAATTTATAATAGCATTATTTCACAGTCGATAAAATCGACCGGGTTGGAATCCAGCTGTTAAATTTATCGCTATACCCACGCCATTTGCCTAAACTTTTATCTCCGAAAACATCTTGTTCAGTTTTTTGTAGTTCTTGTTCGTAAAAACTACCTACTATAGGTTCCCCTGCCAGATCTTTTAAAACGTACGTTACAGGTACTGTTAAAAGTACCTTATCAACCACAAATACTTCTTCGCTCCAATTTGGAGTAAATCCTTTTTCAAATATCTCTTTAGTCAAAGAGATTCTAACTTTATCACTGACCTTAAATTTATGTCTGCGGTACATGTTTTCGTTTGCTAATATTGGATTTTTGATAGCGTCATTGGGTGACATTTTGATGGTTCGATGTTTCGCGTTATTATATTCACCTACGATTTGAGAAAGGTCATCGATGTACCTGTTGGTGTTTTTAGCTGTCATATGTTTGTGTAATTTTTCGTTTAGCGTGCGATTAAATCTCTCGACAACAACGCTTTTGCCTTCGTTTCATGTAACGTATTTTTTTATATTTTTTTGTTCTAGAAACTGTTCAAACTTTTTGTTAAAAAACTCGGCTCCATTACTCGTTATTATCTGTTTTAGCGCATCAGTGATTGACCTTCCTGTTTTATCTGAAACTGGCACACTAAAAGCGTATTTGCTGAAAACATCTGTGACATTAAACAAATATTTCTTATTATCGTTAAACTGAGCCAGATTGGATACATCTACCAAATCTATTGCCCAGATATCATCTACAGCGTTTGCAACAACTTTACGTCTCGGAAACTTTTTTTTAGGTCTGTGTAGTTCGACTGCAAGATCATCGTATCCTTTTTATCCGAGTCCGAGTTTATATTTTGCTCCTATCATTCCCTGAACAAATCTTCTATCAAAACGTTCTCGTAGATTTGTTGGCTCCATATCATATAATTCGTCTAACATTACTTTATCACAATCTGCTTTCGAGTTTTCATGATCACGATAATAGATATCGTGACGCATTGCTATTGCATCCACTTGATTATAAGGCTCTTGTCCTGGCAATGGATTGTCGTTTTCATCTAGTTGTTGATCTAGCTCCAACCGCCTTTTGTTTTGGTAATTTTCCAATTAGTTTATGTATATCTAAACCTAACCCTATTATTTCTCTGTTGTTACAACGTTGACAGTACGTAATGATTTTATCTTGTTCTATGCAAAGATCTTTGTCACAATCACAATTTCATTTCATTTTATTTTATTTTGTTTCATAAGATTAATCGTCGATCAAGATAACTCTATCAACGCTAGATCCTACTTGATTTTTCAAAAACATACTTTTCTTTCTTCCACAGATTGCACAAATACTTTTTAACATCGTTCTATTATTTTTCGTTTTTTCCGTCATCTCATCCTTGTTCTCTGTTTTAGTTTTGCATTTGAGACAGTATGTTGACATTATTATATCAAGGAGTTTAGATAAAATTGATTGCAATCTTATCATTCGCATGAGAAGGATGCTCATCAAATTGTAAAATAAACTTTAAAAAGTTTTTACTCCCAGAGCTTTTACTCTGATGCATTTGTCTGACAAACATGTTGATTAGACGAATAATTTATTTTATCAAATTTTTTAAAAATATATTTTTTTATGAGATCGCTTGGAGGAAGTCCGAACGAATCAAAATAATTGTTATCGTGGACAGCAACCCAGTGGGTGCCAGAGCCATCATTGAAGTTTTCAATATTTACAACACAAGAACCGCCTGTTGGTACGTCATCGAGTTCATCCTTGGAAAATACTCCTCGAAATCCAACAACGTCCTTCAATTTTTCAATGATGTCAAAATTGCTCAATAACGTCTGGTCCCTGGTAGAGTTAATCCGCGTCCGATTCCTAGTAAGTTTGGCAGCAGACTTCCCGCTAGTCCCGCCAAAAGTGGAGCGAAAGGAATAATTCCTCCTTGTTTTATTTGTTTGCGTTTTGTTGTTTTCTTTTTTTTCGATGATTTTGTTTTTTTAGGCGACTTTTTCGTTGGCATTTTATTTTATACTGTTACATAAAATTAACGATAGATTTGTTTGATACCACGACCTTCTGCTCCTGACGCAGCCGCAAGTCCAAGTGTACCAAGTACTGGTAAAACTTTGCTAGCTATTACTGATAACGCTGGTCCAAAAAATCCACCTTCTTTTGACATTGCAGTTACCTGAGAAACAGATAATTTCAGCACAAAAGGTTTGTTGCGATCGAGTTTATTGATTTGTTGTTGCGTTAGCATGACTTTTACTGCAATTTTATTTGAAGTTTCCGGAGAGATCATCAAAGAAACAGAGCTGCGTTTAGCAACAGATGCTGATAATTTTTCAACTTGACCAGATGTTAGGTATATTTCTCGAGTTGTGTATTTGGTTTTCATAATGTTATATCCAAGTTGTTAGATTAAACTTGTACTGTCATTCTTCCTTTGATTGAATCGATGGTCAGAAATCGATCACTAACCAATAGCGCGTATACGTTATACGGTTCACCTGGCACATCGCCCAGTGTCCACGTGACCTCAATATCTGCAGTCGATCCCACAACACGCTCCAAATGTATTGATATTTGAGATCCACTGTCCGCGTTCTGATATTTTTGCATTGCTTCCATAAGATACATGTACGGCCGAGAGATGTTTCTGGTGGCGTCTACGGCAAAATTACATTCGATTGCACGTTCAGGATACTGTTTGGAATTTACTCTCAAAAATATTCGTCTAACGTCTGGGTTATCGAATACGGAGTTGTTCATTTCCTGATGGTTACGACGTGCTTGTTGTTGAAATACGACGAACAAGTGTCGCGGTAGTTGTTCGCTGGGCGTGGTCGTTACACGCCACGTGTAATCAGTCGCGTTGGGAATGGCTGTTTGATAAATCCTGTTCTGTTGGAAGTGTATCTTTTTTGTAAAGGTGGCTAGTAAAGATTCGAGCTCCATCATTTTAGCTAATGAAGGGACAACCCGAGGCATCCACAGTGCTAATCTTGTAATAGAAAACTGTCCCTCAGCCACTCCAACAACACGCATTATGCAATCGTTTTGATCAGCTCGATCTACAAAACCCAAAAATTGTCTTAAAGGGAGCTCATTTTTATTTGGCGGATCGCGGGAAAAGCTTTTGTTTTGGTTTTTAAACCCTCTTATATCTTGTTGCGTGCATAAACAGTTTATAAAAAATTTAACACCAACCTCTGCGGCGCATCTGGGAGTTATACCAAGATTTTACAAACGGCAATAGGAAGCTCTTGTGGCGTTTACTCAGCAGGCACCCGGTCGGGTATACCAAATTTTTTAGCATTAGAATAAAAAATTTTTACATTTAAAAAATCTCAGCGGTCAGTAGTTGTAAAAAAAACCACGAAATAAACCGTTCGACACGTTGTCCCTAGTCCCAATTTGAAACATATGTTTGTGGGGTTTTGATTTGGGAAAAGTCTGAAAAGAAAAGTGTTTTGTATTGTATCCATGGGGGGGAAAAAAAGATTGAAATATTTCCGGTTTGATTGGCCCGTTGGTACGTCACCTTAAAAAATCCCCATTATTTACAAGCGATTTATACATTAGCTGCAATATCACCACCTGCTGCAGTTAATATTCGGCCACGCACTTCTAACATTGCCTTATGGGGTAGTAGAAACACGTCCTCGTCTCTTGTGTTAAAAGTTCTAACTCCGGTTTTATTCGGTTCGTTCGAGTTTTCATCCAAATACTCGACATACTCTAATTCTGTTACAGCATCGTCAGTATCAATTTCTTCTGCAAGATCGAGATAGTTTTTAGCTGACATTTATTTTATAATCTTTACACAAAATTAAAAGGCAGCAGGGGTCATCGGTTTTGTTTTCTTTACAAGTTTACGTACTATTTCTTCACCACTCGGCGACAATAATTTTTTTGTTGTAGCTATCATAGCTCGTTTTGTTTCTTCTGTTGGCGCAATATCTGATATTACTCGTTTTATTTCTGATGGGGAAGGTCCTTTAATCTTATCAGCAATCTTTTGCCCTACTGCAGTGCCTGCTGAAGATGCCGTTCCTGTAGCGAAAGCTTTACCGGCGTCAAGTGCAATGGGCGCTACTTTACGCGCGATTCCTGGAATATTCTCTGCAATTGTTGTAAATATATTTCCAAAAAATCCACCTACGATTTTTCTTCGATAAACTTTTCTTCGTCTCATTTTATAAAATTATGTACATAAAATCACATGCCTAGGCAGTGCGTAGGTGTAAGTAATACGTGGCTATCTCGTTGTTCACGTCTATTTGTCGTCCAGATTGGTCTGTGAGTTGCATTGTAATGCTTGTAATTTGATTCTCAGGTGTTATTGGATAGTAGATAATCTGTCGCGGATTGATTTGCATGAGAGAACCTGGTGGGACTTCTGGTGAGAAACTGTAGAACGTTTGCCCGCGGTTGCCTTTTGACGTATAAGATCCAGATGCGATAGAGCAATTAATGAGTATTGTATTTACTTCTGTGATATCTACTGGTAGTTCTCCATCAAATGTCAAAGATTTATCTTCACCGGTGGTATAGTATAAAACTCTAGTAAAACCTAACATCTTTCCAAAACTTCTTTCTTTAAAGAGGACTTTCATTTTTCTTTTCACTGTTATCCTAGCTCGTAAGGTGTTATAATTCGCCGCTAATTCGAAATTATCAGCATTCCAACCAGCTTTTGTTAGAAGCTCTTTTTTGTTCTGTTTAGATCAGTAATGTTATAAGCTCCTTGTGGAATTTGTAGTTTGTATTGTATATCAATAAACTCTTTTTGTGATGTTGGAGATTGTTTAACATTAACGATTAAAATTTCATCATTAACCCCAGTTCTAATATTCGGCATGGCGTTCCAACAAGTACAAGAAATTAATCCAATCTCATACTGTTTTGCAGGATGTAGTTATATTGGTGGGTTGTAATTTACTGTAAAATTCGCGCTGTTTCCTGTTATTTGTGATGAATCAAGCAATAATGTTGTTTGCATTATACTAATATTTTAGATAAGATCGCGGTGTAAAATTTCGTACTCGGATGATGTTAGTAATCCACTCGATCTTAGATGATCAAGTATATCAATAATTTCGTTATCAATCTCTACACTTTCATTACCAGCTTCTTTAGAGGATATCAACAGCATTAGCCGATCGACTATGTCTGCGTTTGATGTAAATATTTTCACACCTTTTCCTGTTATTGCTTCTGGTAATGTTTTATCTCGTTTTTTTTCATATTGTTTGAGTAGTCTTTTAAAATCCCAACCTTTATTATAATCTTCTGGTTTATTTCGATATCGTTTTGATGTTTTTAGTAAAATTTCAGCTATAATTCCATCTCTAATACGATCAGCTAATACTAAAATATCTCTTTGATCTTTTTCATCTTTAATTTCATCATCAGCATTTTCACCAACTTCTTTAATTCTTTCTAAATTTTCTATCAAATCGTTATAGTTTTCTTCTGACCAAGTTCGAATTTTGTCAATATCAATGATATTATTATTTTCAATAAACTTTTCATACTCATCATATTCTATTTTAAATCTAGCTTGTTTTCTTGAAATTTTTATAAATTCTTCAAAAGGTATTATTTTTATCACATTTTCTTGTAATAATTTTTGTTTCTCAGTTAATTCTTCAGTTTGTTCTGATAATTTTTCCATCATACTTCTTATCTCGTCTGGATTAACCGTCAGTCTTGTTATTGCATGTTGAAGTTCAAGAGGATTGTTCATTAGCCTGTCAAACTCAGCTTGTCGTGCAGCAGGATCAGCAATGTTTCTTACAAGTTCGTTTACAATTTTTACAGTTTCTTCTTTTGATCTTTCTCCAAGTAAACCAAACAAACCCTTTTCTTTCATTTTTTTTCTAGTTCTTCTGGAGATGATGTTTGTATTTCTGGCTGCTTGCCAAGCATCGCCTCAGTAACAGGTTTGAAAAATTTGGTTCTTTCTTCTTCTGCTTGAACTTGTCCACGTCGAGCTTCTTCCACCTTTTTCTTAAAAGCCGCTCGAGTTTCGATAAACTTTTTTAGTAATTCGATTTTCTGTTGATGTTTGTCCATTATTTTTATACGCTTTACAAAATTATATCATAGAAACGTCTCAAGGCAACAACGAAACATCTTGGTTGTATCACGCGCTAGCTTGTCAAATAAAAAGAAACTATATCGATCTTTAGTTGCTCGATGATATAATTCGATAAATTTATCTTTTGTAACATCACCACATTGTTCGTTTGCAATATTTCTCACATCCACATTATCTAGTCCGGGAAATAATATGAAACAACCCGTATTTCGCCTAATAAACCTATCAACATTATAAAAACCTTGGGCAAGATAAACAGAATTACATCTTTTATTACGTGATAGTGAAAAATATGATCTAATCTTATTCATCTCCTCATTGTTTAGCGGAATATCATCAAAGACGATTATCTTATGCTCTGACGAATCGAGTTCGTTCACTGGAACGAGTTCTTCTGGTTGTTTTATCAAAAATATATCATCACCAATGCCAAGGTCATCACGAAGTTTATCATTATACTCGTTTAATAATTTATATTTGTCTTGTTGGGGGTTGATGGTGTAAATATACACCTTATCATAGTTAAAGTTATTATTGAGTAAAAGATTTAATAACAAATTTGTTTTACCAGATCCAGTTCTCCCAACAATAAGATAATGACAGTCTGGAAGTTCATTGTTATGTTTATGCTTCACCAATCGCTCGGTGTCAAAGTTTATTATCTTCGCCATCGTATAATTTTATGTTATATTAAACCAACAATTTTGTATAGAACGGTATGTATAATGAGCTACTATACAAAATTTGGAACATTAGCAGTAGATTTATTAACAGAAGGTTACCAGGGTGACTTATCCAAGTATGCGACTCTTGATAAGCTCAAAAATGAAATCAACAATTTGTTAAACGTTGCAAGTGTAGATCCAAATGAAGTTGTAGTTTTCCAGGACAAACAAGGACGATTAAAGACGAGTAATGTACAACTATCAGATGTACTAGTACGAAATCCTATTGCAGTTGCTAATAATATTGTTACTTTTAATAATCAAGGTAAGATAGAAGATTCGGGTAGGTCAGTTAACGGTCAGTTAACGATTATGTTAGAAAAGCAGGTGATTTATTTACGGGGAACATTGTTATGAACCAGAACAAAATCACATACCTTGGAAACCCAACTGAGGATAATGACGCTGCTACTAAGAAATATGTTGATGATCAGGAATCAAAGTACGTGTCGGTGCGTGGTAGTATAATGTACGCGTTTCTCAACATGAACAATAATAGCATTACTAATCTTAGAACACCAGAGTTTTATTTTGATGCTGTAACAAAGAAATATGTTGATGATATCAACAATGAAATCACCAAGTTCAAAACTGATTTTACTAATCACATCACCACGTTTTTAAATTTTCGCAGAAACATAAACAAAACCAATAACGAATTTTTTGGAAGTCCGCCGTCTGTTGATATTACACTCGATAATATTAACACAAAACTCAACGATATTATTAGTGAAATTCCTAGTATTGTTGAGAAAACAAGTATGATTAAAATTCCTCACAAGCAGATTAAAAATATTGTTTATACTGTTGCTTCTGGAATGTCTACTTGGTCGCCGCAAAATAACACTCTCAAACATACTGAAGAGGTCACTGGTGTGTATAGATTGTCCGTGTTTAGCAGTGCAAAGTTTAATATATTTTCCTTATTTCCATGGCGTCACTCGACTGATAATTTCTCAGGAACCGTGTCTATTGTGTTAAACAAAGATGTTGAAGAAACTTTTATGCTAATAGCTGATGACAAAAAATTAACTGCTGCGTCATATTGGTATTGTCTGGAATTTGTGGCTGAAACACCTCAACTAGTTACTTAATCAAGCCTGAGATTATGTGAACAAATATTATAATGACAAAATGTATAGTTGATTTCAATCATATTTCATAAGATATTCCAGGACAGGATGTTGACGCACTAAGACAATACTACAAATATTATCACAAAAAACTTTGGTGCGTAAAAAAATGCTACAAATATTATAACAAGATCCTTCGAGTAATATCATATCTACCCTTGTTAATGACTAGTTCTGGCATAATTTCAAGTGGTATATCATTATACCCGTTTTTGTTAATCATATCCGGTGTTGGTGTTTCTCTTACAGCAGCTTGTAAAAAAGTTGAACCTAAAATTTCGATAGAAAGCACGGCTGCTGAACATCAATTATAACTTACAAAAAAACTACTTGATCAAATAAAGATCTTACCTACGAGGAGTAAAATATAGTATGGACGATTTAATACGTGAATTTCGTATTATTGACAACATGTTAACAGATATTCTACCCATGAGGATCAGCAAATATGAGAAAGATTATCAAAAGAAGTATGATATAACATAAAATTTTATATAATACCACTTACCTTACTGGAATTCTAATGCGTAATTTAGTCCACAATCGCCACGCTCTGATAAATCGTAATGATTTGGAAGATTGAGTCTGACATATCATTTTGCTTATTCTGGAAGATCACGTAATTAAATTTTACCTGTTACCTCTAGAGGGGTGGGGAGAGGGGTTGTTGAGCTCGGATTCTTAGCGCAATTATTGATTGCAACAGGTGTTCTATTACGTTACCTAGGTATTTTGTATTTGTTTGGAGGTCTGGAGGGGTGGGGAGAGGGGTTGTTGAGCTCGGATTCTTACTTTCTTCTACTACTGTTGATTCATGTATACAATCAACTACATGTTTAATTATTATTATTTTTAACTAATCACCATAATGAAATAAATATTTAATTATTAACACTGCTGAATCATCAATGCAATCAAAAAGATGTTTACTTATTAATATTGTTGACTAATCTATACAATCAAATATGTTTAATTAATAATATTGTTGACTCATCTATACAATCAAAATGATGTTTAATTATTAATATTGTTGAGTCACCAATACAATGAAATAGATGTTTATCTAATATTGTTGACTCATCAATGCAATCAAAAAGATATTTAATTATTAATATGGTTGACTCATCAATACAATCAAATAGATATTTTATTAATATTGTTGATTTATCAATACAATCAAATACATATTTAATATTTTTAACTCATCAATACAATCAAAGATGTTTAATTATTAATATTGTTGACCCATCAATGCAATCAAAAGGATGTTTAATTATTAATATTGTTGGTTCATCAATACAATTAAATAGATGTTTTATTAATATTGTCAATTCATCAATACAATAAAATAAATGTGTAATATTTTTAACTCAGCAATACAATCAAAGACGTTTAATTATTAATATTTTTTACTCATTCATATAACCAAATAGATGTTTAATTATTTACATTGTTTACTCATTAATACAATGAAGCAGATGTTTAATTAGCTCAAATAATTGCAAGATATGATTTGATTGGCTTAGCTACTTAACTCGTGCTCCAAATCAAACAAGTACACTCAATTTAAAAAAATTAAACGTCCACACATTTCATTTGCTGTTGCAATATCACCATTTTCATATTTCTGAACTTCTTCAGAGCTGAATACAATTAATTTTATGGCTATGTAATGAACCTCTATTAACAACAATGCTGTTCATTATAACCTGTTAATTGCATAAATTTTGTTTATAATTTTGATGTTTGAAAACTACTCAACTGCAGTTATGAATCATATAGTATATACAAATGTTGAACAGTCGCCATGCCATTGACTGCCAAAGTATACTGAAAGAATTTAAGCAGTGACATACACCTGAATGCATCATAAAGGTTTATCAAGGAAGCCCAGAAGATGTATGCATTTACTGGGAGTGACGTTAGAAATAGAACTATATAAATTGGGGCACATTTTTTTAGGCAAATAAAACTAACAAGAATCTGCAAATTAGCACGCATTGAAAGAGTACACCCTAAAAAAAAAACTAACTCTCCAACTGCATCTGAAACGAGCGACATTTTTGATGATGTCAGTGAAGAGCTGGCTAATTAAACATACTTTTGTGTCATAAGTATGGCATCGGAACTCACTGCTATTTAGTCAATATATGAGAGGTATTATGATGACATAGAAGAACAGCAAAAGAGGAAGTAAAAGAGCTTGATGATCTAGTCTATTGTGCACTAGTCAATCTCCCAGTGTACTTGACGAGGATGTAAAAAGACACTTGACAAAATACCAACTAGAAAGAATAAATTATAAAAATGCCATAAAACGATCTCCCAACTGAAAAGAGTAAATGATAAAAATGCCACCGAAGAAACATAACAAATGGTAAGAGTGCATGATAAAAATGCCATCAAAGAGACTTTGCAACTGGAAAGTATAAATGATAAAAATGCCATCAAAATTATCTCCCAAATGGAAAGTATAAATGATAAAAATGCCATCAAAATTACCTCCCAACTGGAAAGAGTACATGATAAAAATGCCATCAAAATTACATCCCAACTGAAAAGTATAAATGATAAAAATGCTATCAAAATTACCTCCCAACTGGAAAGAGTACAGGATAAAAATGCCATCAAAATTATCTCCCAAATGGAAAGAGTACAGGATAAAAATGCCATCGAAATTACCTCCCAACTGGAAAGAGTACATGATAAAAATGCCATCAAAATTACCTCCCAACTGGAAAGTATAAATGATGAAAATGCCATCAAAATTACCTCCCAACTAGAAAGAGCACATGATAAAAATGCCATCAAAATTACCTCCCAACTGGAATGTATAAATGATAAAAATGCCATCAAAATTACCTCCCAACTGGAAAGAGTACAGGATAAAAATGCCATCAAAATTACCTCCCAACTGGAAAGAGTACAGGATAAAAATGCCATCAAAATTACCTCTCAACTGGAAAGTATAAATGATAAAAATGCCATCAAAATTACCTCCCAACTGAAAAGTATAAATGATAGAAATGCCATCAAAATTACCTCCGAACTGGAAAGAGTACAGGATAAAAATGCTATCAAAATTACCTCCCAACTGGAAAGAGTACATGATAAAAATGCCATCAAAATTACCTCCCAACTGGAAAGAGTACATGATAAAAATGCCATCAAAATTTCCTCCCAACTGGAAAGTATAAATGATGAAAATGCCATCAAAATTTCCTCCCAACTGGAAAGAGTACAGGATAAAAATGCTATCAAAATTACCTCCCAACTAGAAAGAGTACATGATAAAAATGCCATCAAAATTACCTCAAAACTGGAATGTATAAATGATAAAAATGCCATCAAAATTACCTCCCAACTGGAAAGAGTACAGGATAAAAATGCCATCAAAATTACTTCCCAACTGGAAAAAGTACAGGATGAAAATGGCATCAAAATTACCTCCCAACTGGAAAGTTTAAATGATGAAAATGCCATCCAAATTACCTCCCAACTGGAAAGAGTACAGGATAAAAATGCCATCAAAATTGCTTCCCAACTGGAAAGAGTACAGGATAAAAATGCCATCAAAATTACCTCCCAACTGGAAAGAGTACAGGATAAAAATGCCATCAAAATTACCTCCCAACTGGAAAGTATAAATGATGAAAATGCCATCAAAATTACCTCCCAACTGGAAAGAGTACAGAATAAAAATGCCATCAAAGAGACCTTTCAAATGGAAAGAGTACAGGATAAAAATGCCATCAAAGAGACCTTTCAAATGGAAAGAGTACAGGATAAAAATGCCATCAAAGAGACCTTTCAAATGGAAAGAGTTCATATATATATATATATATATATATATATATATATATATATATATATATATATATATATATATATATATATATATATATATATATATATATATATATATATATATATATATATATATATATATATATGCATGCATATGATATTCCATATTACAACCGACCAACATGGTTACTCCCTATTACAACTGGTTATCTAAAAAGTTACTCCCTATTACAACTGGTCTTCAACACAGTTATCTCCCTGTTACGATTGGTCATCTAAGACATTACTCCCTATTACAAATGGTCATCAAAAAAGTTACTCCCAATAGTATCAGAAAATGGGGATAGTAGCGCATTTCCATCCTAGAAGTGTTTTTTTCATACCTAAAAACGCCTCTATTTAGCATCAATTTTTGCAAAAATGAAGCAAAACTCAGCCTCATTTACACCCTGAGATAGAAGGCTCACACAACCAACCGGATACCTTCTTATGTTGAAGAAAACTGGCAGCTATTTGAGTAACAAAGTGTTTCAACGTAGAGAGCTAAGATAGAACGCATAAAATCAATGATAAAACAAGGAAAAGAAAAACAGAAAAAAATTGCTATCGTTTATATTAGTTTCATTATATCGACTAAACAAGGCTTTTAGAGTATAAGTTTTCATAAGAAGCGTCCAATTGGTCAGAGAATAAGATATCAAAATGTCATAGTAGCGCAATTTTCAATAGTCCATCCTACGAGGGCTCAAAATGTTGTTTTAACAACTAGTATTATAACATATATTTGTCAAACAAAGGCTTCCAGAACGGGTTTTAGAAAAAAAGTTATAGTAGTGCAATTTTCCATTTTCCATCCTACGAAGGGTTAGATTGTTGTCTTAACAGTTAGTGTTTTAACATGCATTTACCAAACAAGGGCCACCGGGACGGGTTTTACAGAAAAGTTATAGTAGCACAATTTTTCATTTTCCATCCTATGAAGGGTTAGAATGATGTTTCAACAATTTTATAAAAAATAAAATTTGAATTAGGTGATTAACAACCATACTAAAAATGCCTCCTAAAGAAATGACCAAAAAAGAAAAATATTCTGAACATATTGAAGATCTAAAGAAACTTGCAGAATCGCAAAAGAGACTTAAAGCTAAAGAATAAGAAGAAAGGGGTAAACAAAGACCAGAAGAAGAAAAGATGCAAGAGTTTGTAAATCTAGCAAAACCACTAACAGGTGGTTTTTATAAGGAATAATTTATTTATTTTTTTTTTGTTTTATAATGACCTAACGTATATGCAGAGGTGTAGCTATGATATTTTGCGCCCGGGGACGAACTATAAAATTGGCGCCCCAGCCCCCTCCCCGTTTAATCACATTTTTCTATGTTACTTATTATAATGTAACGTTGTAAGCCTCATTTTGGCGCCCTGTACCTTGGCGCCTGGGAACATATGTACCCCACTGCCCCACCCTAGCTACGCCTCTGCGTATATGTGCTAACACCATTACCCGTCTTCATCAGGTAATAACATTTATCATCAAAATTTGTTAGCGCATGCTTTACTAATCTGATGCCTATACGATCGAATGGCAAACATAGTAGCAAAATGTTTTGAGGAATTTTGTAATACATCAATATAGTCGCCATGTTTTATCTTATTCTTAACAACACAGTTTTTAATACCTTTTAATCTTTTCGTTTCCTTATTATCAACAGTCTTTACCGAGTACATTTAACTTCGCAGACCAACAAATTTTAATACCGGTCTAAAACAGAACTCGTCTTTCATTTTTCCCATAACCTTTTTGTTAGCAGGGTCGTGAAACGGATTATCTCTTGTAACGTCTGAAAAGTCAAATTCATCCTTGTGGTTAAAAATGTCCTGGTACATATCGTCTGTAAATACTTGATAGACTAACGAATCAGTGCCAGTAAATAGTATCTTCGAATTAGGCCAAACTCTGTTTTGGTAAAGTTGTAATGGAAATTGTACATTAACCACTTCGACGTCTCTAACACCGTAGCACCAACAAAGATTGGTTTGTTTAGCTTCAAGTTTGTCTTATACTTCTTAACTAACTCTAAGTTATCATTTATTTGTATCGACCCATCAAATGCATCTGATGCAACTAATTTGCTCAAACGCTTTTGATTATTAACGATTTCAATATCAACGCGTTTACGAATATTCTCCATCGACATGCCAAAGACAGTTATTCATGAGCTTGAAGAAGTCTTTTTTTCAAAATCTGTTGTAGCTGCGGTTCTCACATCATTATTGAACTTGATATATTTTGCCATCCACTTTGATTGTTTTATTCGCAATATCTTATGTATCTTTTACTAACACCAATCCATTATCCATTGCCTGTGTAAGATTTCGATAGTCGCACACATAATTACGTTTATTTAGCAGATTTGGAATAAGCTTAGGTATCGTACAAGGATGTCCTTTGCGATTAGCAAGTTGTTCTTTTGATAACAATGAATCAGGTACTATCATCTTTTCTGGTAAAAACTGATAATCATTATGCGAATCATGAAGTTCAGCAGGATAATCGACATCAACTTTGAGGTAAAATGTAAAATCAGCATCAGATAGATCGTTTGTTAGGTTTGCAGTATCAGTTAGAAATTGATGCTCATTAACCCACAATCAACTGCGTATGGCATCGATTGTGACATTGCCCAGCTATACAATGCGTTTTTATCGAGGTATATGATGTAACTGCTACGCTGTTTAGGATCATAACCAGACGATGTCTGGATCATATACTTATTGTTAGTACGTGCATATTTGTGACTTATAACATATATTCCTCCACGGATAGCTCTTTCGAAAAACAAATACATATTAATATTGCCATCAGTTATCAGCTCTGTTGTCGTACCTGTTATCTTATACAATGCATCCCAGCTCAAACCTGGACTTGAAAAGTACCAGTAAGGATCGAGTTTATATTGGTTTATTGAATTTCTTCGAAACCTTTGAAATATATCATCGAGGAGCAGAACATCTTGTATCAAGTAGATGTCCATATACTCACCAATAGTTTTACAATCAAATTTGTTCCAAACGTTTAACGCATGATTTTACTCATCAGTAATATGCTCACCCGTCAAAATCGAGTAAAATGTATCTTAATCAGGTAAAGATGTTTCGTCTAATCGTTCATAACTATCGATAAACTCGTAAGGAAAAATTCCTTTCTTTTTCAATAGGTCAATATCATCGTTCAAATACTCTGTTAACGAGCTAATTTACTACAGTTTTTTGCTAATGCATCTAACGACGATACCATAAATTGAAGGACCAATTGTCACAGACATAAACTTTTCATAGTTGTTAGGAATTGCGCTAATAGATTTGTTTTCTCATAGTTAAATAGTGTCAGGATGTTGAAGCGCAGATATAATAAAATGGCCATCATATCCTCTAAAATTATGTGCTATACACGGAATAAAATCGGCTTTGTGAAAATTATCTTTACAATACTTATGAGCAGCTCCGAAATACTTTCCTGTTAAATAACAATAATACATTACCTTGGTCATATCATTTGCTGGTACAGTTAATTTTTTATTGTTAAAATTCTCATTGCAAATGTAGCATTTCTATGATTTACAGAAATATTTACGATCTTTGTCGAGGATTTTAATTTCTGGCTTTACTGGTAGTTTTTCATAGATTTTATCTGCTTCCATAAACAGATTTTTAAGCAACCACACTGCTGCATCATCATCAGATTCGCTTGTTTGTCGGTAAATTTAAAATCTGGTTCTGATAGCTTCGGGTCTATATTGCACTTTATTTTATAAGCAACAGAAACAGGTATGTGTTTTGCTAGATAAACTGTTTCAGAAGCATTTTGATTTGTGTTTGATTATTAATAATCGGTTGCATCGACTCAAAATAATATGTAATCGTAAAAGGTGCTACTGCGGCGTTCTTAAACTTTGTAAACTTTAGTGATTTATTTTCTTTGCTTGGTAAAGTTGTTCGTTGATTTTAAACGCAACTTTTTAAGTGTATCTGTAACTTTTCATTATCATGAAAGCCGTCAAGACACTTATAACAGAAATATAACTTTTCCTTCTGTTTTGTATATTGTCTTCCAACTAATCCGTTAAAGTTCTTTATCAGCGAATAATGTTTCTTGTACATAAGCAGATTTATTGTATTAGGACCAGCTATCGGTGATATTCTTATAGGATAACTTTACAAACATCATCAAGTCCATACACGTTATTTCATTCGATAATAATTCCTTATTATCTTCCAACTTTTCATTTCTGTTTAGCATCAATCGGAAATGAAATACCGAAGATATTAATCTTTGATAGATGCTGCTGATATTTTGTAACTGTATTCGCGTCTTTCTCAACCGGAAACAGATGCGCTAATATACTCCACAAAATACACTTTTCATCATCAGCTTTAACGTTAATAAAACAATGACTATCTATAATCTTCGGTAATTTTACAAACTTTCCAATACGTAACGGATCATACTTATAACTGTGAACTACCAGATAATCTTTCGAGTTTAATGTCCAACCTGACCTGGATCTTGTATAATTATCGATTTTATTATCGATTTCCTGAGAAATTATTGCAGAAACTTTATCAATATCATCATCAACATAAACGACTTTTGGTCTTGATCTCATATACGGTCGCATATATATTTCCGAATCAACAGCATGAATAAACGTAACTCTCAGCCCAGTGATTATCTTTACACGAGGTTCTGTGATATGGATATGTTTGGTAACTGCTTTGATGACATCCTCAAGTGGTTCTGTAACTTTATCAACTCGATGTGTTTTACTAAACCCTGCAAATGATTTTATTTCCTTGATTTTAAACAGAGTATTTCCTAGTTCTATAAGCTCATTTTGTAAACGCTGTAAATCTGCTGTTGATATCTGATATTTTGGCTTTTTTATTGTTAACTGCTTATAGTCCTTCATGATACGCAATACTTTTTCATGACGTGTTGTTTTGGTTGGTCTGCCAAGACCTTTGTATAACTCAATATCAACAAGTACTCCTCGATATAATTTGCGATGAATTTCTTTATGTAGTGCATGTAATGCATCTTTGATTTTGGATAATCTAGTTTTATTCATGTGAGTGTTTCATATTGTTCTATAGTCCATCTAGCAACGTTAGAACGCGCTTGTTTTGTTTGCTACATTATGGGCTTATATAATATATATTATTTTTAGATAAAATTTGTCTAATTAAAATGTTTTGCTTGAAACATATACATAATTGAAATAGTTTGCTTGAAACATATACATAATTAAACATAAAAAGTATAAGTATTATTATAACAACGCCAGTTCCGATGGGTCAAAACTATTGTAAATATTACCCACAAGGATCTGATGAGGTTTGTAATAAGCGTTGTTATGATGAATATTGTTATAAACACAAGCAAATGATTAGAACTGGTACAAAAAAGGACCAAAGCCATGTTTGAGCTGTGGTGTTGAAATACGAAGTAAATCAGACTTATGTACAAAATGTGGTGGCAAGAATTATCGTGCAGTTGTTTATTATTACACGACGAGAACACTACAACGCAAGATAAGAAAAGAACAACCACCAACAGTTGAAGATTATCTGCTTGTGATTTAATCAAACAACAATTGTATACCATGGTATCGGTGAACGATCTTATTGCGCTCAATCTTCTATCAGAATATACTAAATCAACGAAGGGCAAGGATAGAATCTGTTCTTGGAAGACCATTAACTGCAGAAGAGATAAAAACAAAGAAAATTGTTGATGATTTACTGTTATGTAATGTTGATAAAACAACTTCTAATGAGATTCCTGATAAAATCCGGGAAAGAGAAATTTTTAATGAGATTAGTGGTGGACGAATGCGAGGTAGACCACCTAACAAAATTAGAAAATAATTATCGTCTATAACAATGATAATTTGTACATTATTCTTTAGTGAAGAATGGATGCAGAAAAATATAGCATTTACTGGCTCATCCTTTCCTTTATAACCACTAAACAACACACCATCATGAAAATACCAGTCTAATCATTTATCGGAGTTCATATTAATATCAGCGAGTTTGTCAAGCATTTTAACATGTGTTACATAACGATCACCTTCGGCTATTCTGTGTAACACATCATCAATCCACGTGATTCTTTTATATTTCTCTATTAGTTTTCTTTTTACTTCTTTAGTTTTTACTGTTTTCATCAATGTTTTTGTTTTCAATCTGCAGACGATATTCGTTCATTTGGTTAGTTAATTTATCTACTTGATCATGGATTTGTTTATTATCGTTTATCTGCTTACGTAACGATTTTGTTTCTGATTTTTGATCAGCAATAATCTTTACTGATTTGTCTGTCAACTTTAAAAGTAATTCTACTTTTGTTTTTTGATCATCAGTGATTTTAACTGACTTATCTATAACCTTTCTTTGTTTTCTCATCGAATTATTTCTAATTTTTGTTCAGCAATAATATTGAGATTATCTGCGGTTTTTATCTGCTTTTCATAATCAATGATTTTATTTCTTAACAAATCAATTTCTGATTTTTGTTTGTCAATAACATCATTGAGTTTATCAACCTGTTTCTCATAATCACGTATTGTATAATACCGTTAAGGTGATTTCATGTAGCCAGAAATTTCGTCGTGCTTTATTGATAAAACTGCAGACTCCTGTGCTCACTTTTACAACTGTGATCTAAAAGGTTACTCCCTTTAAATACTGGTCAGGTATCTCCCTTTTACGACTGGTCATCTAAATAGTTACTCCCTATTTCAAATGGTCATTAAAAAATTATCTCCCTGTAATTACTGGCAAGGTTACTCCCTTTTACAAATGGCCATCTAAAAAGTTTCTCCTTAGTTCAAATGGTTGTTGCAGACAGAAGCATATTTATATGGTTTTTTTTCCCTGGCACAAAGTACAAAGGTCTAATTTGACACTATTCTTTTGACCACCCTTCAATCAACCCCAATGCTAGTAGTCTGAGATCATGTGCACATATGATGACTAGTTTTTTAGCATATTGGCTGTTGAGTGAGTACTCTATTGCCAGAGACCATGTGACAAATTGGCGGCGTGCAAACCACACCAACCTTTTTCACTATGGTTCATTGCTAGGGAATGACCTCCGCGGTGTAGTTTACCCAGTGTGGATAGATAGAAAGAAGAATGCAGATCACTGAACAAGTATATTGAAGAAATAACAAAACGAGCCCCCTTTCAATGAACAAATATAAAATTTAATCAGTTTATCAACAGAATTTAAAATGAAAAGAAATCAATGACTTGGTTACAAAAGAAGGAAAATGGTACTAACATGTACTCAAATAAAAAGACAATACAAATTTCCTTAAATGTAAAATTACTTTCAACGTTAAATTACTATCTTCATTGCCAATGAGATGTGACCTTTGAGTGCAACGATGAGAGACTTCATCACCTATTTTATGCGGACATCAAGACTTCCGTTCGTCCTTGCTCTGCCGATCTTTGCCTAGCTGTTTCGTCTTGGACTCTTGTCCGTCGAACTCTGATTTAACAATCGTCTCTGGACTTAGATTTCTGCGTAGAATTTGTTCTGGTCCTGTGATTGTTCAGGGATTTCTCATGTGAATCCAGGAAAGCTGTTTCCTTTAATAAATAAAATATCTCGCAATGGACAATAGGTCACATTCCCAGGTATATATATATATATATATATATATATATATATATATATATATATATATATATATATATATATATATATATATATATATATATATATATATATTACACTAATTCGGCTCAGAAAACAAAAGGCATAAATTCTGCCGCAGTAACTCCTTGCTCCCTGTTATGTTTACATAAACGGTCAATGCTAGTCCTGACCTTAATTCGGGTCACGCTAGAGAAAGTCAATTAAATTCAACTCAGCCGTATGAACCCGTATGTAACCCCCCCTCGACTTCTTACTCTGTTAAGTTACATATGGCTTAGACTTCCAGATCTAACTATTCTAAAATAGTTTACTCGACCAATTATATAATACAAACTAGCATATAGATATACACTTAAGCGATCAATTAAATATTACAAACTAGTATATGGTATACATGTAATGTTAGGTCATACTCATTCTAAACAGAGTTAATCCATAAACTATGAAATATTACCCATCATTCCTTAAGCTTAATTCATTTAAATTCCTAATCACTCCTATGTATTCAAGATTCAATTATATGCAATCTTTTCATCTAATGAAATTTTAATTACATTCAATCTTGCCACTTCTCCAAATGAATTGATGATTAGAAAATCAAAGAATAAAATGTTATGACTAGCATTTCACTAAAATCCTGCAAAATGAAATCATACATACATACATCATATCAAGAATACATTTGAAATAGATCAACAAATGAAATAACATATTAAAATCGGGAAACTAAGATTGCGTACCTTTTGCCGAACCTCACATATAGTCCGTCTCCTAACTGAGACAACTATCTGGCCCCTTACTCTATAATGAAAACGTACTTTTTACGAATTCAGAATGTAGAGTTTGCCTACTCGCTGAGACACCCCTCCGCTTTACTGCCAAATCACGAGATAACGTCTTACACGCTCTTCCCGGAATCGTGTAACTTTCCTCGTGAAAGATTAAAGACTGCTGCATTTTCCTAAAGTAAAACCTTTAATTTCTTACAGAGTAACGCCCATAAATCCATATTAACCAATCGGAATAGACTGTATCCTAAACCTGTTCCGTAGAATTTTTGGATTGACAAGACAACTAAACAACTAATCATGCCGTAATTAACATTACTTTGAACAATCATCTATAGCCATCTCCTGCCCTTAACCGGTCGATTTTGGGGAAGGGTCTTATGTCATTCTCTTGTACCATAGCTTCTGACTCGGTCATGTTACGTCGGCTAGAACGAATTCCCTTCTGACGTTCAGAGATGAAATGAAAAATAATCATCTATCTCTAGCCCTTTCTACTTTAATTAAGTTGACTTTGATACAATTTCTTTAACCAAAGCTTCTAAGAGTTTTCAAAATTCGACACATCACAGACCATATGACACTTTTAAGAGATATGTGTACAAGTTTCAAGTTGTTGGCCATCAATCTGGTACTAGCTATCCCCTGTGTAGGAAATATACATATAACATAAATTACATTTAGCTATCCACTATGTAGGAAACCTAAATGTAACATAAATTACATATAGCTATCCCCTGTGTAGGAAATCTACATATAATATAAATTACATTTAGCTATCCTGTGTTGGAAATCTGCATAAAACATAAATTACATTTAGCTATCACCTGTGTAGGAAATCTACATATAACATATTACATTTAGCTATCCCCAGTGTTGGAAATCTACATATAACAAATTATATTTAGCTATCCCATGTGTAGGAGATCTACATATAACATATATTACATTTAGCTATCCCCAGTGTTGGAAATCTACATATAACAAATTACATTTAGCTATCCCCTGTGTAGGAAATCTACATATAACATATATTAAATTTAGCTATCCCCAGTGTTGGAAATCTACATATAACAAATTACATTTAGCTATCTCCTGTGTAGGAAATCTACATATAACATAAATTACATTTAGCTATATGCTGTGTAGGAAATTACATATAACAAGTTACATTTAGCTATCCTGTGTAAGAAATCTACATATAACATAATTTACATTTACATATCTGCATATAACATAATTTACATTTAGTTATCCACTGCTAACATCAACAAATGCAAAATAATTTGAAAGTGGAGATATTTGTCACAGTTACTTTTAGCCATCTTGAATGAGAGTAAGATTCACAAATATGCAATTCTGTCATGTGCTTTAAAGTTTCAAAATAATTAGAAGCCTTTTATTTACAGGACTAACATGAGATGCATTCTGAAAAAGTGTCATCAAACATACCAAGCTTTGATCCATGGTTGAACCAAGTTGGTAATGTAACCAGTGGTTGTTTGCCTGAACAAGCTATTCAAGACAAATATGTGTAAACAGTGGCATGAGTAGATTACAGATGGACCCAAAGAATCTGCAAAGGCAGGAGATATGATGTGTCCAGGGATTGAGTGGGCGTAATGCATGGGAAGAAATTCCAAATGATATGGTGTTGTTTTAGAAAGGTGATATTTCCAATGCAGTAGATGGGATGGAAGATGACAAATTCTTCAGTGATTTCATTCAAGATAATAAAAGTCAAGTGTTTCTGATGACTGGATGATAGTGAAAGAACTCAGAAGATGAATTCTTGGGCTTTGCGCCAGGTGATATTAGTGGCATTTACAAGATATTATAAATTACAAAAGTGTGGACTGAAAATTGCATCATTCTGGATTATCTTTTTTATACCCAGATAGGACCTAAAATTCAATTCATGGATTTATTATATGAATAGATTAAAAATGTTGAAGCATTATGGATGTCATTATACGAAGAATGATAAAACAAAAGTTTTCAATTTATTTTTACATATAGGACTCAACAATACATGTGTTTATTCCACATTGGTTTAGTCTTCATTTCCTATTTCTCCATCTATCCAGTCTGACCTATTTGTCCCATTAGTGAAACACTGACCATATCATCCTTTACAGATGGATCTGACATGCAAAAGACACCTGTACTTACATGAGTGTCATATACAAGTTCACATTTTGCAGCCCACAAATGGAAAAGGAGGTCTACTAACAGTCAAGTGAGTATAAACAGTATGTCAGTACAAAATAAAATGTAGGTCTATTTTGAATTGAAAGGTATACTACTAACAGAAATGCATAAAATTTTTCAAGTTTCACGATTTGAACATGAAAAAGTACCCAATTAATTCTCTTAAACACACAATTACCACAAACTAACTAAAGTATGAAATACAGATCATAAATCCCAAAAAATTACCTTTAAACTCATGATTTCCACAGACTAACTGAAGTATGGAATAGAGATCAGACCCCAATAAATTACCTTTGAACACATGATTTTCACAAACTGAATTATGGAATACAGATCACAGATCTATTTTTGTAATAAGCATGCAGTATTAATATGCATCCCCTCAACAACTGTCATGACTATACAGGACAGTATGCATAAAGCATATCCAAAACTAATGTGGTCATGAACTAAATGCAAAATCTTATCAAAACCCAGTAAAAAATGAAATTATAGGTAACAAGCTTCAAATGTTATCATCCTCAATCTCATCATTTTAATAGTACCTGAAAAATGAACATCAAATATAAAATTTAACCCCCATCAGTGAAGCATAAAATGTGGGCCATAATGACCTATTTCTGCAAATAGGGATTAGTGCTACTTAAGTCAGATCCCCTTACCAAGTCTCATGAGTCTTGACATGAAAGTATGCATATAGTGGCCAAAAATCCTAATCATCTTGAGCTATAAGCAAAATCTTATCCACAGCCAGTGATATGTGAAATGTTGGTCACAATGACCTTGTTGGATGCAGTACTAATAGCAATATAATCATCCAAGTGAAGGCTCCTTTCACTGAGGATGGTGAACATGCTGTTTACGCTGGCGTGTGCCAGAACCTCAGTGTTGGGTACTTTGTCCTGCCACTGGATGTGCACAATGCGCCATAGGCATCTCAAATGGAAGCTGCTGAGTTTCCTTTCATGGCTTGTGTAGGTGGTCCATGCCTTGCTGCTGTAGAGGAGTGTGCTGAGCACGCATACCTAGCAGACATGCAGTAAGGTCTTCTCAGTGAGGTTGAAGTTGTTCCAGACCCTCTGGTTCAGTCTTCCCATAACTGCTGCTGCCTTAGCAATACTGCTGTTCACCTCAGCATCAATGAGAGCGAGCTGGTGATGGTGGACCAAGGTATGTGTAGTTCTCAACAACTTCAAGGTTGTACCCATCGATGGTGATGGTTGGAGGATAGTCTGCATCCAGTGCCAGCACATCCATCTTCTTCAAGCTGATGGTCAGTCTGAACTCTCTGCAGGTGTGGGAGAGGCGACATACCAGCTGCTGATATCCATCTTCCGTATGTGATGTCAAGGCTGCATCATTGGTGAAGAGCAATTCATGGATGAGAACCTGTGACTTTAGTCTTTGCACGGAGACAAGTGATGTTGACCAACTATCAGTTTGCCCTGGTGTTGATGTACATTCCCTCGCCTCAGTTCTTAAACGTGTACTGGAGGAGCATGGAGAAGATGGTTGCTGCAAGGACAGAGGCCTGCTTCAATCAACTGCTGATTGGGAAGGCCTCTGATGTTGCGCTGCTAAAGCACACTGTGCTTGCATGTTCTGGTGAAACGATTTGATGACAGCGAGCAGTTGTGGAAATCAGTCCATCTTCTCCAGGGCCTGAAGAGTCAGCTCTGGCTGACCAGGTCAAACGCCTTTGTAAAGCCCATGAAGGCAATATAGAGGGGAATCTGCTGCTCATGATACTTTTCCTGCAGTTTTTGTAGTGAGATCATGTCTACAGTTGACCAGCCAGCTCGGAAGCCACACTGGGATTCTGGGCAGATGCGGGAGGCTAGGGTCTGCAAGCGCACCAGTGCTACACATGCTAAAGCCTTTCTGACAATACTGAGGGAGATTCCCCAGCAGTTGTTGCAGTCTCCTTTGTTCTTGTATAAAGTGACAATGTTGGCATTCGAATGTCCTGAGGGATGTGTCCATGTTCCCAGCAGAGGCAGAGGAGTTCGTGCAAGGGCTGGAGTAGTGCTGGTTTCCCATGCTTGAGGACTTTAGGTGGGATGCTGTTGCTTCCAGGGGCCTTCCCACAAGTGAGGCATTCGATGGCTTTTCATAGCTTTTCCAGGGAGGGCGGAGTGTCTAGTTCCTCCATGATTGGCAGGTCTGTGATGGCATTCAGGGCAGTGTCTGTGACAATGGATTGGGTTGCATATAGCTCATGATAGTGCTCAACCCAGGGTTGCAGCTGTTTCTCCTGGTTTGTGATGACTACACCAGTCTTGGACTTGTTTGTATGTTGGTGCAGAGGTTCAACCAACAGGTGTTGGCTTAGTGGCGGGCGGTCCGCTCGGCGTTGTTGCTGGCAATCCTGAGGGCTTGTAGTGTACTAGGTCTAGGTGCAGCCTTGTAAGCCAGAAGGGCTTTCCATTTTGCCTCAGTCATGGGCTCCATTGTCTTCCAGCTGGCCTCATACCTTTGGATATTTTAGGTAGTAATGGCTGAATTGTACATAGCGTCTCGGAGGTGGGACCACTTAGAATCGATGGTTTGATCAATTGTCCCTTTTTCGTGACAGCTTCCTGATCGGTGAATTTGATGTTTGATGATGGAGAATCAACTGTTGCCCATGTAGCAGATGTCCCCTCTCCATGCAGCTGTGTTTCCAAGGGAACGGCAAATGCCGATAAAACTTGGCACCAACATAGGAATTGCCATAATTTGAATTTGAGTTTGAATTGGTGAACTGTTTCACCTTCTCTGGTTTGTTTGCATGGCATATATTTGCACCTTGCTGGCCACCAGGGAGTGGTCTGTGTCACCGTCAGCACTTTGGTAGCTGCGAGTGAAGAGGACGCTGTCTAGTTCCACACGCCTTGTGATGACGAGGTCTTGCTGGTGCTGGTGGTAGAAACGTGGATGTCTCCATGAGACCTGGTGGATTTCCTTGCATTTGACACCTTGTGGATTTCCTTACATTTGAAGTAGGTGTTGGTCACACATAGACTGTGTGAACAGCACATTTCCAGCAGTCACTGACAATTCTCATTGACCTTGCCCCTTTCATGAGAGCCGAGACAGGTGATCAAGGCCTTGTGGTCAGCTCCCACTCTTGCATTGAAGTCTCCTAGTATGTATAGGCCATTAGTGTTGGGGATACTGGATATTGCATGATCCAGAGCCTCATAGAACTTGTCTTTCTCCTTTGGGGTAGATTAGAGGGTTGGGGCATTCACACTCTAGATGTTGACTGGGCCTGAGGATGTTGATAACCAAAGGGCTAGGATCCTCTCAGTGCCTCTCAGGTTCAATGAATGTGTTCTTTACAACAAAGCCTACACCAAGCTGCCTAGGTTCATCAGAGGAATTTCCATGCCAAAAGAAGGTGTAGCTGGTTTCCCTGAGAGTGCCTCTGTCAGCCAGTCTGGTCTCTTGAAGGCAGGCAATGTCCATGTTCAGTTGGGAGAGTTCCCTGTCAATTATGGCAGTCTAACGTGCATCATCAATCTACTACAGGTCATCAGTAATTCCAGGACACATGGTCCTGATGTTCCAGATTGCAAAACAAAGAGCTGGAATCTTCTTTTCTCTTCTTTGAGCCTTGCCTAGTGTGGAGTGTTTGGCCTGCTTGTTGAGTATGTTCCCTAAGCTCCACACACCCAGTGAAGCAGTCAGGCCATGGAAGCAATCCCTAGCGCCAAGCTCTGTACCAATGGAGCTATTGCTTTTAACTGGTAAACTGCTGCTTCCAGTGTTGTGCCAACGCCTTACAGTGATGCTGGAGTGTCTTCTGCAGTGGAGCTACAAAGCCTGGGCAGGGTAGTATAGAGAATCAGCTGTTGCCCATGCAGCAGATCTCCCCTCTCTATGCAGCTGTGTTCCCAAGGGAATGGTTAATGCTGATACAACTTGGCACCAACAACATCGTTAAGGAGTTGCCAGAATGTCAGACCACCTTAGGGACTCTGGATTTCCTGCTGGACTTACTCCATTAGACTTTCCCATGAGTGGGTATAGCTACAAGGCAGCAGAGGTTCAGGATCAGAGTTTTCCTTCTAGATGAGCAACCATCCAAAGTTTATGAACACCATCTACCTGAAGCGCCTGGTTTTAAGGTGCCAGTGAACAGCCTTCACCCCTTCTCCTGTTAGTGTAGACATGGTCAGGCGGACTTATAAGCAAAGCCACTCACGAAGGCCAGGAGCTAGATTTTAGTTGACCAAAGGCGATCAGAGATGCAAGCCGTATGGGGCATTTCTGGAGGAGTGGGGCACTAGTCTCCCATTCCCACCCCGGCAATGTCAACCCTGTGTATAGACAATGTAAAAAACTGATGTGGTAATGGGATAAATAAAAAATCTTAACCTAAACCAGTAAATGTGACATATTGATCACAGTGACCATCTTTTAAGAATGTGATACTAATTGAGATGTGCACAATCATCAAATTTGATGATTATAGCATGAACAGTGCTCAAGAATAACCTTAAAAACAAGCAATTTAACTGAAGACATTAACACTAGAAATATTGATCACAGTGACCTGTTCAGTTCATACTAGGTGCATAAAACGTGGTCATGAGCTCATTGCCAAAACTTAAGCAAAGCTAGTATAATAGAAAATGAAGCATCCTTTTTTCATGCAAAGATGAAATGAACGATTTTTTCGATTTTAGCTTGAGAAATAACTTAAAACACAAAATGTGCCCTTAAGTCAGTTAAATCTGAAATATGGGTCACAGTGACCTGCTTTTGCGATGAGAGTGTAGTACTCATCAAAATGCATCCATGCAAAAAAGTTACATAATTTCAGGTCGAAACGTATGTACTGAGGGTGCAAAAAACCTGAGCAAATTGAAAGCACATAATCAAGAATGTACAAATAATGTACATGTATAAAGTTAACCCCTAAGCTACATACAGATTGGGCAGAAGCCATGAAATCCACTCCAAATGGTTACCCAAAAAACTCAAGAAAAAAGAATAGTTGAGATGCAATGATGTACTATGTGTTTTTGCATGTGTTGATGCAGATGCGGTGATACTATACATATGTTAATGTTTTTGTATGTGCTGATGAGATGCAGCGATATTGTACATATGCACATTTTTGTATGTGCTGATGCAGATGCCAGGGCAGTATAATAGCTCTTTTGCAGGCAAGTTAAAAAGTAATTCTTATGTTCACTTGCTGACAAATGTCTATCGTTTATCTCATCTTTACATCACTATAATCAAATAACACAGATAAAAAATATATTTGCTGTTCAAGCTACTTTATTGATCACATCATGAGTCAAAAGAAACATTCAATAGGTATGGAATGTAACTTTTTTACATTTTATATATTTTAACACAAACTGACATTTATGATTTTTATGGAACTTTTGCACAAGATTTACCCTAACACAACTTTACATGAATAAGCACATAAAACATATCCCTAACATTTCCATGGTAACAACAAATTCTAATAAATTAATATTAAAAAAAAGGAATTTATGAATAAAAAGTAGTTTACAAAGTTAAAAAAATTCTCTGATTATGGTCCTTGATGAATGGCATGGGTATGTTGACAAATCTGGTGGGCTGACAATCCTAAGCTTTTGAGTGCCATTAAAAGATAAATGTGGAAGAAACCATTCACATACCTGGCAGCAAAGTTCCAAATGCCAAAGTAGAGCTTGTCAAAAAGTTGCAAGTTCCACATCTCACAATTGGTAAAAGTGCTTTAGCAAAAAAATTTCTAGATAAC
Organism: Potamilus streckersoni; assembly: GCA_016746295.1. NCBI lineage: Eukaryota > Metazoa > Mollusca > Bivalvia > Unionida > Unionidae > Potamilus > Potamilus streckersoni. The sequence continues at coordinate 1,147,184 of JAEAOA010001383.1, read as the reverse complement.
AAAGACTATAAATTTTAGTAGGAAAAATAATCTCAGTACGATGATTCATCCATCTGAAAACTGGGACTTAAAGTATCCAATGATGTTTTCAGAAACTTTTACAAATTAGAATGCAGATATGATTGTAAATCTGCAATCCAAGATATATCTACAGTTCCCATATTTTTTATCTAGTGATTATATGCTGGTGGTCAGCATCCAAACGTGTTTTCCCCACTGTATGCAATGTACAAAAAGCCATCATCATCCTTGTGTTCCTCATATACCTGACCCATGCTTGCACTGAAAGAAAAAAAAATAAACACGACTTTAATCATACATCTGATTATAAATTTCCACTGGTTAAAAAGCATTACTTTTCTTCTACAGAGCTATAACTAACATATGTATATGCAAAGTCAAAGGACTGTCAAACTACAACAATACATTATACATTAAAAATCAGACAATAAAATTCAAACATCAAAAATGACATTTTTGCTGAAGTTTTGGAACACAAATTCCTATATGGTGTAGCTGTATTTCATCTACTTTCTAAATAATAATTATTGTCCGTGGAGTACACACAACTGGCTTTGGACAGAGACATTTGCTGAAATATTGCTAAATTGGAACAGAATACAAATTGTGATTCACAGTGAAAATTCTGGACATTTTATGTTAACCTTTGTCTGATGTCATCATCCACCAGCTTGGAACAGAACTGAGATTCAGACTATATCAGTTTAGAACTGTTTATTCACAGGACTTATGTTTTCACAACTTTAGAACAACTTTTGGGATCTTCTTCGTAAATCATAAGTTTTGTTTTTACCTTTTAAGCATAATTTCTTAAGGATATAAATTATTTTTGTTAAAATTTATAAAGCTTGTTGTCTTCACTCTTTCTTTGTGTTACTTTGAATGAGCAGATATGTAACAGGAACCTGTAATCAAGCATGTACAAGACTAATCTAGTGGGGCCCAGGGGCCCACAAGTGGCAGTGTGGTCTAAATCGATGTGCATTACGGATCACTGCCATCTCACCTCTGTCTGCATGGGTTCAAGTCTAGGATTCAGTGAATGTGGATATGTGAGAAAGCTTGCCAATAGCTTCTCGTGGGTCGGTGGTTCTTTCCGGTGATTTCCCGGTTTCTTCCTCCACCATTAATACTGGCCGCCATGAATAGCCTATCGTGTGCTGAAAAATGGCGTTAAGCCCAACAACAACAACTAATCTAGCCTGTACAAGGCTATATTCATCTGTACAAGAAGGCTACAATTATGCCTGTGTTAAGACAACAAGCTTTGTAAATTTTAACATGAAATAATTTATCTTCCTAGAAATCATGAAATAGTGTAAATAATTTAAGCAAGACTTACGGTTTACAGAAATGATCCAAATTTTTGTTCAAAATAGAAATACAAGTCCTGTAAAAAGTTCTAAACAGTCTGAATTGTCTGAAGTTCCTGTCCAATATGGTGGATAACGTCAGATGAAGGCTAGTGGGGCCCCGAGTGGCCGAGTGGTCTAAAGTGCTGTCCGTTACGGATCACTGCCATCTCACCTCTCTCTGCGTGTGTTCGAGTCTAGAATTCGGCTAATGTAGATATGTGAGAAAGCTTGCCAGTAGCTTCTCGTGGGTCAGTGGTTCTTTCCGGTGATTTCCCGGTTTCTTCCTCCACCATTAATACTGGCCGCCATGAATAGCCTATCGTGTGCTGAAAAATGGCGTTAAGCCCAACAACAACAACAACAGATGAAGGCTAACAGAAAATTCCAGAATTTACACAATAAAGCATTTTGTGTTGTTCCATTCCAATTTAGAATATTTTTGGGAAGATGTCTTTGTCCAAATCAGTAATGTTGTTCTCCAGAAAAATAATTATTCAGAAGAAACTAAGTAAAATTAGCTCCTCTAACAAAACATGTTCTACGCAGACATACGAACAACTTCTAGCACAAAAATACCTTTTTAAGGTAATATAAGTTGTATAACTGGACTACGCCTGATGATTGTTGACTTTTCTATGACTGTCTGTCCTTGACTGTGTACGTCTTACAAAAATCTCAAACATAAATGATGCTAATACGTTGTTTGAATTGCACACGAACGAGGACGCATGCAATTTCGTAATACTTCTGGACATTAGGAAACCCTGACCCAGTATCAGCCAATGGTTTTCATTGCTATTCCTGAATGTTTACATGTAATGAATTTGTTATCATACACAGCAAGTTTTCACATGAGTCACATTTACGACTCAAATAAATATGATGTTTTTCAACAACATATTAGACTGATATTAATATAATTAAATTATTAATTACATTTAATGAAATAAAAAGATTTATACAAAATTCATTCAGTGACACACACATACTTTAACTACAGGGTCCTAACACTGTACAAGGAGACTAATCAAGCATGCACAAAACTGTAATCAAGCCTGTATGAAAAAGGTTGCAATCAACCAGGTACAAGGCTATAATCAAGCCTGTACAAGACTGTAATCATGCCTGTACAAGACTGTAATCATGCCTGTAGCAGACTATACCCAAGTCATTATGAGGCTATAATTAAGCCAACATTAGAAGGTTGTAACCAAGCTTACACAAGACAATAATCAAGCCTGTTTTAGAAAGCTATACTCAAGTCTGTACAATATGCTGTAATCATGCTTGCTGTAATCAAACCTGTACAAGACTGTGATCAAACCTGTAATCACTATAATCAAGTCTGTACATCTTACAAAATTGTAATCAAGCCTGTACAAGAATGGAAGCAAATCTGTACAAGAATGTAATCAAACCTGTACAAGAATGTAGTCAAGCCTGTACAAGGATGGGGAGAATGTAATCAAGCCTGTTTAAAACTGTACAGGTAGGTAGCCCTCTACAGTTTCTTATTTAGCATAGGGCTAGAATTTTAAAGAAAAAGAATTTTCATGGGTTTCCTCACTAGTTATACTGGCTATTTAAAAAACACTTTGTATATCTTGGGTATTATTCAAAGAACCGTTAATTCCCTTTATTTTATGTATGATTAATGGGTGTAATATGGATTTTAGAGTATAAAGCATGGCCTTACACCATATGTGCACCTTTCAAAAAAGTGCTAGCTCCACTTGCTCATTTTCACTTTCTGAACTTCAGAGGTAAATTGTAAAAAAAAAAAACATAACTTTTTTAAAATTTTATATATTTGGAAATTTATTCATTGCACTTTCAGAAACTGGTATTGTCTAGACTGGCAAAATCATTTTTCCTATTTACACTGCCAAGGATAGTGTACTTTAGACTAATTCAGGCTGATTTTTTCAGCACAAGGGAGCAGTCATTTTAGTTATCAGTGTGCTTAGATCTTATACAATTTCCATGAGGACAATATCCAAAGAAATGTAAGCCACATTACATCAAAGTAGCATAGAGGTATTCCAACATTCTCTGTTTCAAATGCAAACTTCACCTTACATACATCACTCAAAAGTACAGAATAACTGGTGAGCGCCACCACAAGACTGGAATTAAGCCTGTTCAAATCTGTAATCAGGCCTGTTCAAATCTGTAATCAACCCTGTTCAAAACTGTAATCAGGCCTGTTCAAGACTGTAATCAGGCCTGTTCAAGACTGGACTCAAGCCTGTACAAGACTGTAATCAGGCCTGTTCAAGACTGGACTCAAGCCTGTTCAAGCCTGTTCAAGACTGTACAAGACTGTAATCAGGCCTGTTCAAGACTGAACTCAAGCCTGTACAAGACTGTAATCGGGCCTGTTCAAGACTGGAATCAAGCCTGCTCAAGACTGTACATGACTGTAATTAGGTCTGTTTAAGACTGGAATCAAGCATGTTCAAGAATGACATTTAAATTGAAGATGTTAAAAAAAGAATGGTAAGCATCTGCATTTCAACAACATAATTACTATGATCACTTTTAAAGAACTATTTGTCAAATTAGGTCATCTTTTCTAGTTTAGACCAAATAAGTTTACTAATTTTTTTTTACAAAGATGGTCATAAGAAAAATCTAAGAGACCTAAGCCAGAATCTCTGACAGCAAATAATATGACATGACTAAGAGGCAAAGAATTTTCAGTCACACTGGATTGAAAAATTTCCATGGCCTGGATATTCAACCAGTGTATGTCAATGGAACTGACAAATTCAGGATTTAATCACTCAAGTCACATAACTATTTTGAACCACAAAATGCAGACAGCACAGTATGTGCATGACACTAGCCAGCATGTGTAGCACAGCATATGCATGACACTAGTCAGTATATGAATGGTTCTAGCTAGCATGTGTAGCACAGTATGTGCATGACCCTAGACTACATGTGTAGCACAATATATGCAAGATATTAGCCAGTATATGCATGGTACTAGCTAGCATGTGTAGCATAGTACATGTATATGCATGACATTAGCCAGCATGTGTAGCACAGTATATGCATGACATTAGCCAGCATGTGTAGCACAGCATATGCATGACACTAGCCAGAATATGGAAGGCACTAGCTAGCATGTGTAGCACTGTATGTGCATGGCACTAGCCAGCATGTGTAGCACAGTATATGCATGACACTAGCCAGTATATGCATGACACTAGCCAGCATGTGTAGCACAGTATATGCATGACACTAGCCAGCATGTGTAGCACAGTATATGCATGACACTAGCCAGTATATTGAAGGTACTAGCTAGCATGTGTAGCACAGTATATGCATAACACTAGCCAGTATATGTATGGCAATAGTGAGCAGGTGTAGCAGTTTAATGCATGACACTAACCAGCTTATGTAGCACAGTATATGCATGACACTAGACATTATATGCATGGCAATAGTGAGCATGTGTAGCACAGTATATGCATGACACTAACCAGCATGTGTAGCACAGTATATGCATGGCAATAGTAAACATGTGTAGCACAGTATATGCATGACACTAGACAGTATATACATGGCAATAGTGAGCATGTGTAGCACAGTTTAATGCATGAAATTAGCCAGCATGTGCAGAAAATCCATGAAGTTAGAGATGCTGACACTTAATTAGTTACAAGACCATGTAAACATTAAATCAAAATGAAATGTTCAATAAAAAAAATGAAAGCTCTCTTTACCACAGTCTATGCCCCAGTTCAGTATGTGAAAATGCTGCATAAGCTCAGTGGAACAGTGGTAAACTGCTATGCATGGTGTAATTAAAAAAATAAATTCTGTCAGCTGATAAAGCCTTGAGAAGATGTTTCAATTCTAATAAATTCATTTCCTTTCTTACTTACAGAAGTATGGATGCTACTGTATCTGAGCAAGAAATTGAATATACAAGATACCACCTGATAATAAATAGTTCAGACCTTTGAAGAAATAAATTTGTTGCACATTATAACTTGTTTTTTTCTAGAGATAAAAGTGCACACATCAAATGAAATCTAGCAAGAGAGTGAAATAAAGTGAATTTGATCAGCCCTCAATAGAATCATTTGTGTAATGTTTACAAAATATTCAATATTCCATAAAAAGATTGAAAATCAATGTTTTCAAAGGAACTTTTAAAATTAATTTTTTAAAAAAATTTTATCACTGAACAATGGAGTAATCTATTTATTAATTTAAATAGTAATGCCTGATCTGAGATAATGTAACTGCTGAAGTGATATGAAAGTAACAACTGCTAAAGTGATATGAAAGTAACAACTGCTAAAGTGATATGAAAGTAACAACTGCTAAAGTGATATGAAAGTAACCAACTGCTAAAGTGATATGAAAGTAACAACTGCTGAAGTATTATGAAAATAACTGCTAAATTGATATTACAGTAACCAACTGCTAAAGTGATATGAAAGTAACAACTGCTAAAGTAATATGAAAGTAACAACTGCTAAAGTGATATGAAAGTAACAACTGCTGAAGTATTATGAAAGTAACAACTGCTAAAGTGATATGAAAGTAACCAACTGTTAAAGTGATATGAAAGTAACAACTGCTAAAGTGATATGAAAGTAACAACTGCTAAAGTGATATGAAAGTAACCAACTGCTAAAGTGATATGAAAGTAACCAACTGTTAAAGTGATATGAAAGTAAACAATTGCTAATTGCTTAAGTGATTTAAAAGTAGCCAATTGCTAAAGTGTTGTGAAAGCAACCAATTACTAAAGAGATATGAAAGCTATCAATTATGATATTAAAGCAAACAAATTACAAAGTGATATGAAAGTAACCAATTGCTAAACAAATCTGAAAGTATCCTACAATAGAACTGACATGAAAGCAGTCTACATATTAATTTTCTGGTTACAAGTTTAGGATCTCACAAAACATAACAGAAAATAGTGAAGACAACAAGCTTTGTAATATTTAACAAATAATTTATCTCCCTAGAAAACCCAAGGTAAAAAATGAGAAAAATAACTTACGGTTTTACGAATGAAATCCAAAATTAATCCAAGAATTAAAAACTAGAAGTCCTATTATTAAAAACATCCTAAATGAATCTGATGAAATTAAAAAAATGGATGGCTATGATGTCTGTTGCAACCTTTAAAGTGTAGATGTGCCATCAGTTCCTTGATGAATCAGAAAATATGCCAGTTTTGAATTCCGAATAAATTTCAATTATGAATAAATGTCTTTATCCAAGAATTTCCTAGAAGCAATTATATATTTCCAGTGTAAAGAAAGAATCACTAATTAAAATAAAATTTCAGCTTAAACTGGTCACAATGAAACACCTTTAAGTGTCAATGATTTGGAGCCTGAATGAACAAATTTTATCAAGACAACTGTTATACACTAATTTAAGATGCAAAACAGATTCCTGAATGAGGGTCACATTGTAGAAGCTTTTTACATGCCTAACATAACATACTCCCAGTATGACTTTAACTAAAATCAATGGTTCTAGCTCTGGGAAAGAACAAAATAAGTTTAAAAAGTTGCTTTACCAAAAACCCTTACTTATTATGAATCGAGGTCAGCAACTAGATACAATGTTTCTATTATTATAACAGGTCAAAGAGAACTGAACTGAATTTATGGAAAATGTCGAATCCAGTAAACAAAGTTACCCTACAATGTAATGTAATGTAATGGAATAAAAAAAAATTAAAACAAACAATAATTAAATTAAACATATATAACAGTAGTCTACAGCAGAACTGATATGAAAGTAGTCTATTGCTGAATTAATATGAAAGTAGTCTATTGCTGAATTGATATGAAAGTAGTCTACTGCTGAATTGATATGAAATTATTCTACTACTGAATTGATATGAAAGTAGATTTTAAAAAAATGAGATATTGAAGAACTGATATAAAAATACAGTATAGCTCATGTGTACTTTTGGCACCCCATGCATCATAGTGGTGGTGGTAATCCCCTCCACTTTTGCTCCATGATGGAGCAATACAATGCTAACAAATCACCACTGCTCCTCGGCTCCTGGCTCCTCGGCTGGCATCTCAAACATGGAGCAGCTAATCTGTATTATTCATTGACATTTGAACTGCCAATCAATGAAGACCATCCATGTAAATGACTGACACAACATGAGTGATTAACGATCAAATATCATTTCACCAATCTTTATTTCAATGATATGTATGGAAATTAATTTTGAAAGTCTTGTATATATTGTATATTTAGATAACTGACACACCAACTTGTTGAGAGGTCCACATGACTGAGTTTGTAAATTTATTCTACATTTTAAACATGATAAGTAATCTACTGATGTATGGACAATTAAATTCCAGATAGCAACAATTCTATTTAAAAACAAAAACGAAAAGAAAACACAGAATTCAAACTTAAATGTCAACCACATGTTTAATTGTTAAGCAGTACAGGTCCTGTTACAAGACTGAATACACATGTACACATTTATTAGCTAGTTCAATTCTGAATTCACGTGTACTTATGGGACTATCCATTTAATTTTATGGTGCTAAATTATTTTTTCTGACTGGTATTTTGTATTGTTTCATTCACAAGATAAGCTTGTTCGATGTAAAGGAATAGCCTTGTTCTTTTTATGCCAAAAATCAGAAGACAATAATTTAGCGAAATGCAACAGAAATAAGGAAATTAATGCATTTTTACATCCGATAACAACATATTGATTTGTAAAAAATAAGATTCAATGAGACCTATTTCAAGTACATAGATCCATTAGCACTTTCATAAGTTTGTTTGTGTGTTAAGTAGAAGATTCTGTACATCACTCCCTCAATAACTCATGCACCGATAACTTGAAAACCCCTTCATAGTGCCTGGTGAGGTGTGGATCCCATTGGCTAAACCAGACAATGCCAAAAACAGGATCCCTATTTGCTGAACTTGAACAAAATCATTATCAAAATTGGAAAATAAAACTCTGATATATCGCTTGTTTATCAGCGAAAATGGTAAAGAGGACCTGGAAATTTTAATCAACATTATGATATTACCAATTTTTAATAAGCAGTCACACAATCTGTTACATTTTCATTCCAAATGACATTCTTAGTACACCAAATTAACGATATTCAAGGAAATTTTGATAAATGAAAATGTCACATCTAGTGGAGGAAGCACTTTAATAAATAAATACCAACTAAATAATTTTTATTCAAGTTGAATTTATTTTAGTTCTATCTTTATGTTCCTTGTAAGTGTATTCAATGTGTCCTCTTGTATTTAAACACAAAATATGTAAATCTACCATAACAGCTAATGTTTACAAGAATTCTGAGAAATTAAATAAGTATTGACTGTTATTTATTGATTGTTATTTTGATATCTAACTAGCGGAAGCATTTGTTGTATTGAATAAAAAGCTGGTCTCCTTTGTATCATGAATTCTGAATCCAATAAAGCAGATTGAATAAAAAATTTAAAAGTCATACAAATCCTACTTGCTTAAAACCTAGTGACACAGGTTGTATGTCAGTGAACTAATTTCAATTGATCAACCAAACAGTTATAAATGTTAGTGTAGGTAATATAATTAAACTACCATAAATTAACCTAATCAATCATAACTGTGACCAAAGAAAGCAAGGCAACCAAGTAAAATGAATACTTTGCAATATAATGAGCTTTGTTTCAAAGATACAGTCCACTGTAGAGGTAACGAGTTTCTGAGTATTCCAGAATTGTCTCTTAGAGATATCCTCAAGGATGACAAGTTTCACTATTTCTTGCAATGAAATCACAGAATTAAATGTTTACTAACTGAACAATACAAAAATTAAGTTTCAATTAAGACTGTCTCACAAAATAAATGTTGCTAGTTTTTTTTTTAAAAAAAAAAGAACCTTGTTTGGTGGTGTATCAACAGTTAGTCTGTCTCCTTGCTAATCAGTCCCTGCTTCACACTACATTATTAAATACTACTCCAGGAATGAGACACATCAACAAAACAAAAGCAGTGATGTAATACACAAATGTTTTTGCATCATTTTGAATATAAATTCAATTTATACAGAATAGAAAAAAAACAACTTAGGAATAAGTACTTGATGATGAATCAGTCATTAAATGGGCCAGTTACAATCCACAGTGGGAATTTCTGGACATCTAGTGGAGTTTTTAGAGAGGTCCCTCAGTAATGTGCTCCCTTGCTTATAGTCTGGTCGTTATTTTTGGAACACAATTTGCACAAATTATTGAGGGAAAGGTGAAATCTGTGGTAGAATGCACTAAACCAATTTGAGATACAGAAACAAAACTTGGTATTACAGCTACTGATAGGTCTTTTATTTGTGTAAAGTCATTACTAGGGCTGTCATCGGGTACCCGACCGTATAGAAAAACCTGGGTATTGAAACGTAAACGTGGGTACCCGTAAAAAAAAAAAATCGACACACTCCCCAACCACTTCAAACAGGTGTGACAGCTATTGCTATAATTATAAACCAGATCTCTGCTTAATATAAATAAACAATACGTAAGACAGTCTGTTTGGATTAATAAAATTCATTAGCATTGTGCAACCGGACAAACCGTTATCCCCGAGGCATTATATACCAAGGTTAAAACATTTGTTCTACAGGTAATAAACCTCTTTGTAGACGATAACTATTGAACGTGGGTGCTAAATGATCGGTACATTTCGTGCTCTTTTTAATGAAATCCAGATGGATACCTTTGATTTCCGAACAAACATAGACTAGCTCTGCGAATTTCAAAAGTTAGCATACATATACCGATATTTTTTTTTCGATACTACGTTTTTACCATAACTATTTTAAGAAATATAATTCCAAAATAGCAACACTTATGTGACTGCGTGGTCACATGGTATAACTGGGGCACGCATGCATGGGTAATTCAAATCTGCTGTCAAAAGCAGATGAATAAACCTGGTCTTTTCTAACAAGGACTTATACTTTAAAAAATGCGAGTGTTCTAAGCTTTTAACGAGGCTGATCACAGTGATCATTAAAGTTGGATTATACCTACCATCTGTGTACAAAGGTCATTCTAAATAAATTTATTAATTAACAGTGTGTGGTCAGACAATTCGCAGCTATGTAGGTGTGGATGAGACAGACCGAGTAGTACATGGTTAGCCTCTATCGCCGTAAAAAAATATTAAAGAAATGGAGATAACAATTAGTTGGTCTACGGTTGTACATGTCATTCATGTGCTAACGGGTACCCATTAAAATTTGCAACAGGTACCCAGGTTGGTTTTTTCGTGATGTTGACAGCCCTAGTGATTACATCATGTTAAGGAAATGTAAATTTTACAGCCATCATTTTACTGACTGATTGAGATGAGGAATCAATCCTAATCTTAAACACTATAATGGTCACAAAAAGGAAATTGCACTGGAGAACTAAATGTCTTAGCAATATAATATGATTAGGTTACATCATTTCTATGGGACTAATTAGTGCTTTCTATCATGATAAACATTTTGCTTTTATACTTTTACTTACAAATAATATGACACAAATGGATACATCTACACAGAATGCCTTAAATTTGTTGAATATTTAAGATTAAAATCAGTTTACTAAGAGTTATATTATTTGAAAAATATTTATCTTGTGACGAATGAAAGAATAAAAAAAATGCATAAACCAAAAGCAAAATATTAAATGACCAGTCACATACAGTATAAATGCAGTCAGAATTGAACTAAAGTTCATAGCTGTGTACATGTATATTTAGCCACAAGACTGGTCATTGCTTTATGCTAGGTTTAAATTTAAGTGTAAATTCAGTGTTTTCTGTTTTGTTTTGTTGTTTTTTTGTAAACAGAAGCAATTGTCATCTGGAATTTAAATGTACATACCTGAAAGGATTATTTTTCATATTTAAACAGTAAGAAAACTTTGCACAGTTAAAGAGATCAACAAGGTTTTCTCAAGTCAGTGCTTGCATATGTTCAGATTTATTTCAATAAATTAAAAGCTTGAGTTTGTTGCAGAAATGTCAATCAGCCTTTTGCAAAGGAAAATAGTACTAGTACAGTTTTTGAGGCATATTGTGACCATGTTATTAACATCTAAAATTTCTTCATTAGAACTAGGAAATGTATATAATCATCTGATAATGATGCAGATAAAACTCTCTCTTCCTAAACCTCTAAAGAGCATGCTAGGGGTCATAGACAGTAAACCATGCCTATTTGATATAAGCCACATCCACTCCATGGTGGTCATCCTCAACGACTTTAATAGAAAACATGGTGTACAGAGCAATTCTCCTCAAGCTGCAGTGGCAATTTTGTGGAGTGATGGTCGTGTTTTTTCTTAATCTTCTCCACCCCCACTGTGATGCATGGAATTCGGAAAATACATGTGAGTTGTACTGTAGTATACTGTTAATTCTGATCAGGAATGCAGCAATACAATTTGCAAATTTATTTTGTTTGGTTTTTAATTCATTATCCTACAGCAAATTAGTGTTAGTTATGATCTAAGTAAGCCTATACTTAAATGCAAGAATGGACTTCCTTACGACAATATAAAAATAAAATATAGCTCGATAACAGATCTTTATCTTCAAGATGCTTTGTAGTTTTCTCCCTACCCCCCCCAATAACAATTCTAAATTAATAATTATCTACACAAGTCAGGCATGTGCAGTGGTTTTTCCCTATTTAAATCATAGCATGTGGCTTTAAAAATCATTTATCTGACAAACTGGAGCAAGTTGTACATGACTAATGTAAAAAGTCACCTACCTGGATTGTGGAAGGACTTTTCCTACAAAGAGGAAGATGGCTTTTTCTGAGGGGAGCTGGATCCGTTTCCGGATGATCCACATGAACTGAGCCACAGAAATGTCATTGGGCACCAGGAACTTTCGTTTGTCAATGTCCTGGATTTGTGACTTTGGATCTCTTTCAACAATCACCTGTTTTTGCAATGACAAAAATTCTGTTAGTTATAAATAACACATATAATGGTCTGAATATTTACTGAACTAACTATAGCCACTTTAGGAATATCAATCTCCAGCTACTACTACAAAACATCCTTCCATGAACATGTGGGTTCAAATTCTCTTGTCTGATTGGTTCATGTCCAATCACTTTGTCAAGTCATACATGAGAATTTGGAGTAAATCTGAGTGTTTGAAAACTGTTTTGTAATTTTAAGCCTGGTGTAGACTTCAGTATACATCAAGTAGGTTTGTTCCATCGAAAGGAAATAAATTCACTCCCATGAGTTGAATTAGAATCTGGAAAATGTTTTTTGACTCAATCATTTCTTTTAACTTTCCAAAGCATCAAGTTTCAATTATAAAATGGTATGAGCACTAAAGAGCCTTTAAAACAGCATTTTAGGGCTATGCCATTAGAATTACCAGAATGAACTCTACTTATATTAAATAAATCATGTGGTAGAAAAGCTGTCTCCAGGTTTTGTAGATAATAAACAGCAACAATAAAAATTCCTTTTCTAAGTAAATCAGCTGTACATAACCTTTGAGATTCAATAGTTAATCCAGAATTATTCAACATGGAAAACAACAACAACAAAAATCACTTTCTGCAGGAAAATTACTCTAAACCTGTTCAACTGAAACATGGCTGGTAATGGGGAACCCATTTTCAAAAAATATGTTATAGGGTAACATACAATATTTTGTACTGGGGCCATATAAGGCCAATAAGAACCAGAAGGCACTAATGTATGTACATATGATTAACAAATGCAAGGTGAAAGGGATTCAATTTCAACACAGTATTACCTGACCAAGAAAACCCCCCTAAATAAAAATATGTGGCCTTTGCATAATTTTGCCATCAACATCATCATATGTCCAAGTTTTAACAATAAGGAAATGCTTGCAACTTACAGGTATCCTCTCTGGATATTTATCTCTAATCTTGGTAGATTCAGCTTTCCTCTGATCTGCAGATAAAAATGTCAGATGCCTCATGTAAGTGGTTAAATTTTATATGTTTCCCTACATCACAACTTGAATTATTTTTTGTTTTGATCTTTATACATTCAATTAGATATAATAAACACAAATACATAACAAAGTCACATAAACTCATAATTATTGTACACAAATATCCACTTGTATACAATATTCCAAGTTGTTTTAAATTGCCTTTCTGCTGATGTGGAAGTAAAATTAATGTAAGAAATCAAAAGTTGACAATAGGAGTCACTTTTTCTGCAACTTATACTTTTCTTATTCAATTTAGCAGTGCATTTCTTCAGACCTTCATAGGATACAACACAATTTTTAAAGCTGGTGATATTTGGGATTTTAATGCATGAAGTAAACTCTTACAACACAATTTTTTAAAGCTGATGAGATTTGGAATTTTAATGCATGAAGTAAACTCTTACAACACAATTTTTTAAAGCTGGTGAGATTTGGGATTTTAATACATGACGTAAACTCTTACAACACAATTTCTTAAAGGTGGTGAGATTTGGGATTTTAATGCACAAAGTAAACTCTTACAACACAATTTCTTAAAACTGGTGAGATTTGGGATTCTAATGCATAAAGTAATCTCTTACTGGTGAGATCTGGGATTTTAATGCAGGAAGTAATCTCTTACAACACAATTTTTTTAAACTGGTGAGATTTGAGACTCTAATGCATGAAGTAATCTCTATAAAATAGTAAGTTTGTAAGATCACAAAGTTATTTCCTATCAGAAAACTTTCCATGTAATTCTAAAATCTGGATTGTATATTTGGATCCATTGTACAAATAATCTCCAACAATGTTCAGTAACTTAACAGTCAAGGAAAAAGTGCTTCATTTGTTTTGTTTACTTCTTACAGATGGTACATTTATCAATATCACTCAATCTTTTTCAAAAACTGGTTTATGCAGAAATAACAAATTTTTAAAGCTAATTAATTATATGTCTTTTGTACAAACTTTAGCCACAACACAAGAGTTGGTCCAATTATTTGCACCTATTGCATACTCTAGTTGTGAGGTCAAGTTTCCCATTTTCCATAGGCTTTTGTATTTTCAATTTTATCTGATCTTCATAAATGAATTTATTTTTTTACTCTATTGTTAATATCTAAGAAAGTCTGCCAATAACTTCTTGTGGGTTGGTGGTTCTTTCTGGAGGTATCCCCAGGTTCTTCATCCATCATTTATACTGGCCACCATATACAGCCTATCTTGTGCTGAAAAATGGCATTAAACCCTACAACAACTTCTCTAATCTTAAAATGTAAAGTTTTGTTGAAAGCTCCCATATTTGGTGGCCTATAAAATGAAACTTTTGATGAAAAAAAAATCTTAGCTTTGTCTTATACTCTAGTCTAAATCATCTTACATATGGATTTTGTCATCTGAATCACTTTCTTGTATGTCACATAATTTTTTCTATGTAAAACCAACCAACGAACTGAAAGTATGAAAAATGATGTGTAAAATAATAGTTCATTTCTGGGAAGAGATTATGATAAAAAAAAGAAGGATTTTAAATAATTACATGATGGTCAGCATTAAAATTAATGTATATCAGACATAATTGGACCAAAGCAGCATGCATTAGTAATATATTATATACATTGTTTTGTAATATGCTTTATTTTATAAATCTGCATTATAATCAACCAGGTTTTTTTGTAAAAATAACCATGAATAACCATGACAAAGACAGATATTCCATCACAATTTTCATATTGCACCTCATAAATCAAATAAAAATTATGCCCCATTATGAGAGAGAGAGAGAGAGAGAGAGAGAGAGAGAGAGAGAGAGAGAGAGAGAGAGAGAGAGAGAGAGAGAGAGAGAGAGATTGTTAATCTGTATTGTACACTTATTTGATGTCTGTTATTTTACTCCTGTACAAAAGTGTAGTACCATATTACATTATCAATTAATAAACTACTAGGTATCAGGGATCGTCCTGGGCTTCGCCAATGTGGCAAATTGGCAAATTGCGATTTTTTTGTTCAGTATTGGCGAGAAAAATTTTTTGGGGCGACAGTCTCTTTGGCAATTAACTTGTACATACAATCATGGATTTGGAGTGGAGAAATTCAAGGAGACTATGAAAGGAACTATATTCCCAAATAAACAAAACCTGGGTTGTATTGACAAACCCATCTGTACATCATAATACGATAATGTTGACATCTGGCCTATGTACGTATGATATGATGCAAAAGCTCCTTGACATACACTCTGTGAAAGATGTATATAACAAAAAAAACAAAAAAAAACCATCATTTTTAAAATAGTTTTCTGAGTACTTAGCCAATAGTTAACTTGTAGGTACAAGTTAATTGCCAAAGAGACTAATGCCCAAAAAATCGTCAACTGGTATTTTTTGTCGCAAATACGGGGGAAAAATTAAAATTTTCGAGATTGACGTAGCCCAGAACGATCCCTGAGTTGGTCATGCAGCTTCACTGACTTGATGGTGAACGAGTTCTCAAGATTTTAAAGCACATACAAAATTCTTTTGTGAAAAATAATTTTACAGCTATAACGACCATATTTTACTCTTAAATATTTCCATACATAATATGTGTGTACCAAAAAACGTAAAATGGTTAAAATTGCTGTTAAACGTAACATACACTTCACTGCTTATCAGGCCTATGTGTAGCACAAGCCTGATGTTATAAGAGAAAGGGTTAAATCACAGAAAATATTATTCCAGTTTTGAATTCTGAATACATTTCAACTGATGTCTTTATCCAAGAATTTCATAGGAGCACTTGTATATTTCCAAGGAAAAGACTCATTTGCACTCCATAAAATAAAATTTCAACTCAAATTGGACACAACAAAGCAATTTTTGTGTCAATGATTTTAAACCTGAATGAACAAATTCTATTAAGACAACAGTTTAAGATGCAAAACAGATTCCCTGATGAGAGTCACATGGTGATCCATCAAGAACAAAATAGAAACTATTTACATACCTAACATCATGTAATCTTAGTATGGCCTTAACTGAAATCAATGGTTCTTACTCTAGGAAAAATATTAAAAAAGTTGTTTACCATAACTGTCACTGGCTATGAATCAAGGTCAAACTATATACAGTGTTTCTATTATTATAAGTCAGGTCAAACAGAACTGAACCAAATTTCTGGTGAATGTCAAATGTCAAATTTAGCAAACAAATTTAAAACCAACAAACAAATAATTAAATTAAATATACTGAACATATAGTTTACATTATTAGATTTTTGTTTTAATGTTTTCTCATTTTGACAAAAGCATCAGCTAAACAGGCAAAAAGGTCAAGATAACAAAAAGCTGGAATCTCTCTCTCTCTCTCTCTCTCTCTCTCTCTCTCTCTCTCTCTCTCTCTCTCTCTCTCTCTCTCTCTCTCTCATGTATATTGGGCCATATTTCATTTTGATGTGATGTGACTGATTTTTTGCATAGCTTTAACAATTTTTCAGTAATATCGCTACAATGTGTGCAGTGTGGCAGTTTATAATGATGTCTAGCACAGGGGCATCATACTGCAGACATGTATCATGATGTTCCACCAGTCACGATATCCTGACACCAGGCTGACCAGTCCTAACAATAACCTCTTAATGTTGAGCGCCAAGCGAGGAAGCTGTTAATACCATTTTTGTAAGTCTTTGGTATGACTTGACTGAGGATCAAACCCATGACCTCCTGCATCTGAAGCAGATGCTCTAACCACTAGGCCACCAGAGGGGTTTTTAAAGAATAATAGATAATTACAAATAAATAAAACAAAGTTTTATGTCCGTTTATTCATAGCATTGTAATGGACATTTAGCCACTGCAATATGCTTCTGGGAGGGGACTGCAACTTTTGCTGGTGGGACTCTTTTTTTACCAAGAAAAACCATATATTAGTGGAGTGGGAAAAGAAAAAAGTGTTTTTGTACCCCATATTTGTTGGCCTATAAGTCGATACAGGGTATAAGTTGAATGAGCAAATCTGGTAAATTTTTCATGCTTTAGCCATGTATAAGTCGATGCTAAGTATAAGACAAGGCCAGATCAACACCTCAGCTTCATAATATTCCACACAGCATTGCAAATTTTATTTTATCTGTAACTCAGTATCCTTTCCGGCCTGGATCATTAAAATGCAGCTAAAAGTACCTGTGTTGTTTTGCACAAGTATTTTAAATGTATCATGTACTTTTAGCTACATATATTACGCTGACCTGAAAATTTATTGAGCTACAGATAGGATCAAATTTGTGACTCTGTGAATTAAACTATAACAACTTCCAGTTTCATAAATATTAAAAATATCAATGTATGCTATTTCAGATTATCAGCAATAGGGAAATTGCATCATTCATGCTTAAATGCTTTCTCCACATTTTTTTACATATGTATTCTGTCACATTTTTCATCTTGCACCTAGTGATCAATATATATACAACTTAATGATAAGAGTAGAAGTGAGGCATACCTCTTGAAAACACTAATCCAACTTTGAGAGGGATACTTCAAAAGGCTTTCTTACATTTCAAGTGAATAGAGTAGAAAAATAAAGAATTATTAACTCATTATTTTTTCTATGGAATATTACATGACAAATACAATCAGAACCCTTCTTTAAACAAGATGTAATTCGCAAAGATAAATGCCACTTAATATCTGCTAATGATACTCATGAGTAAAACTAAAACATGGTACATCAATGAAACCTTCTACACCATGAGGGAACTTTTCTATCAGTTACTAACGGTTTACATTGTCTTTAAGTCATGAGAAAGAAGCAAGTACTACTAGCATTCATCATGATGTCTCTCAAAAACAATAAAGATTAAAAGAAGTTTATTAATTTGTTTACTGAGTTTGTTAATATTCACTATAAATAAAAATTCTAGTAACTTTACAATGTCTTTATTATGCAAACTATGATGGAAACGAAAATTGGTTCACATTTTACATGTTCTCTGTTCCGGAGGTATCGCTAAGATTTTAAAACTAGGAGTCCAGGACTCCTCATTTGGTAAAAATAGGATTCCCACCAGCAAAAGTTGCAGTCCCCACTAAACCAGACATCACATACTTTCTTTCTCTTGTCTACTGTCACATCCGAACTATCAGTTTTAGCAACTTTAGCACAGTTCTGAATCTCATTGAAATCTTCATCATTTTCCCATTTAAATCCAAAATCTAAATTTGCAAACAGCATTTTGTCAAAGTCAAAGTCTTTTGATTTCAAGTTTGCAGGCAATATTTTTATGGCAACAGCTGGGAATGAAATCAATAACAGTGATCGTGCTTGGCTTCGCCAATGACAAAATTACGATTTCAATTTACATATTGGCAACAAAATATACCATCAGGCAATATTTTTGGCAACAACATTTTTGGCTAATACAAATGGTATATACAGTCTCGAGTTTTGTAGTGGAGAAATTCAAAAGCACCATGACAGAAAACAGTAAACATGTATAGAAAAATGCACTGGAATCAATTGTTACTTAAATCCTAATTTCATATTGACAGATCAACCTAACAGTACATTATTATATGATAATCTGCTTATGCTTATATCTGGCCTTTATACTGTATGCTGTAATATAATCAAAATAGCCATGAGACTGACTAGCTACAATTGACCACCTCTGAGGACAGAAATGTGAAATTACTACAATGGATCACATGACAGCAATTGAAAAAAAGAAAAATAAAACAAAAAAATAGTTTTGCTGCAACTTCAGTGAAAACTGATTACCTCTGATGTACCAATATATACTAAGAATTTTTTTATATAAAAAAGTTATCTTCTACAATTATTTGACATTGCAGCAGCAATAACAAAATGGTATTTGTTTGGTCCTTCAAAAAGAGCCTTTAGCGCCACCTTCAATAACACATGCACCTTCACCAAAGCAACCCCGCGACCTTTGATCAAAGATGTTAGCAACAAACTAAAATAAAAGCATTGCTTTAGTTTTCATGGTGATTAGAACATATTTATTTTGCTGCAAAACTTTCCTCTTTGCAACAAAAACATGTGTACAGGACTCCAGTGTGGGTGATTTTCTACATCCCAAATAAAAAAGTTGCATCCAAATATGCATAATTAAGTGTTTCCAAGATTTCTGTGTTCATTATATATTTTTTCTCTATATTAAAATCAATTTACATATTGTTTCATTACTAGGTACTCCAGGCTCTACTTCAACTTTTATACAGAGAACCATCTGTCAAGTCATTTGTAGATGACTTTCAAAAGTGGAATATGGAAGGCACTCCACTTGGTTTTCGATAATCCACATGTAAGTGGATGTGCCTTCCACTGGAGCCAGGCTGTGTGGCAATAACTTCAGGAGAAAGGTCTTCAGGTAAATATAAATATATTTTTTATATACCACAGTTATAGTCTATTTTCATATTTAGTTGATTTGTGACATGTTAAGTCTTTAGTTATATCATCATCAGTTCTTCACTATTTAAACCATGAGATAAGATGGTTCATGATGTTCATTTGTAAAATTTGCATTATTATGTTAATGATCTCATTACCTACATCAATATGAAGGCTAATATGCATATATATGTATTGTTTATTTATAGATGGCATGCAACAAGCCAGATATTGTTTTTAAGTTTTGTAGAAAGATGTTTGCTTTGTCCTTTCTCACAGCTGAAGATATCCCCACAGCTTTTGAAAATTTAAAAGGAAAGGTCAGAACCTCCAGGTTCGATGAACGGATATATATTATTGACAGGTGGATATCAAGCTTAATTTGGCTCATATCCATGTGGAGTATCTTTAGAAAAATGGTACAAACAATGATGTTGAGGTCTGGCACAGTTGATTGAATTGCAAAAGGTGTTAAAGTAACCTTGGGTTTTATCTTATGCTCAGTCTGCTAAACAAAGAAGCCCAAATGATACCATTTAAAGATGGTATCTGAAGGAAACCTGACAAGACACCACACTAAGTAAATCCATACCATGCATAGAAAACATTTTAGGATTTGGAGTACACAAAGAAGGATATCAGTGTCAACGGTCTAAGAATGTGTGGAAGCATCTCTGGACCACAGAATTGAAAACAGTTGCTTTTCAGAATCATTGATCAAACTATCCCTTATATTGGTCAGTGATCACAAATGTTGATACATTCATATCAGGTTTTGTGTGTGTGTGTGTGTGTGTGTGTGTGTGTGTGAGAGAGAGAGAGAGAGAGAGAGAGAGAGAGAGAGAGAGAGAGAGAGAGAGAGAGAGAGAGAGAAAGAAGAATAATGCTGAGCATTTTGTCAGTGTGTATTTGCTGGAATATCAAACTCCTACCAGTTAAGTTTATTGTTTTTTATTTTTGTTTTGTTTTTTTTATTTATTTAAGTTTATGTTTTATTGTATACATGTGTCAACTGAAAGCTTGTCAGTACCAGTCAACATCATCAATCACAGTTGCTTCATTGATCCATACAAATTAGAAACGAAAAAGATTGCTAGTCTTAACTATAGTACAAATTATTTTTGTTCCCTTGTAAGCTTTTTTAATAAATATACACACAGGCTAAGATATGTGTACATCTGATGGTGTCTGTCCATGTGTGTGAATCTCTCTTTTTCATATGAGAAACAAAACAATTGCTAGAAAGGGATAAAGTGAAACAAAGCAAAATACATTTGAGCCTATAAACACAAAACTCACCAGTTTGAGAGTACACACGAGCACACACACACACATATTGTGCTTGACTAACAGTTCTTTTTGCTGGAAGCTTTGATTTCAAATTATACATACTTTTCATACATGACATTTTAGAATATGTTTCTCAAGTCTGGTACAATTGCTCTACTTTAGATACAGGCAGATAGGAGAAAAACATTAAATTGGAAGCAGCAAGGGTATTTTTAAACCGAAAATGGTTAATAAAACTCTTTCACAAGAAAAAAGAAGAGATTATGCATATTGTATTTAGTTATAAATACTCAAGAGCTTAACAAAATCAACCTTGTTCCACAGGAGATATGACACACATTAGTATTGTCTACGTAACTCTAAAAGCATCACATCCATCTCACTATACTTCTTTTTTCAGGCATCATTTCTCCCATGTAATATTTTTCTTTGGGATGGATTTCCTAAAGATATCCGAAAGCTCCTAACAATAATAATTTCGAAAGACATTTACCTAATTCAACAAATGTTTCAACTTCTATTCTAAACCTATTCTATTTTACAAACTAATAAAATTGAGAATGAAACGGTGTCTTCAAACCAGTGCACACGTTCACAGGTAGGAACTAATTATTTTACAGAACTGATATTCGTTCTCACTTTGAAAAACAAAATACTAAAAAGGAAAAGGTGACCTCCCTTTATTTCAGACATTAAACTCATTATATCAAAAATTAATAAAATGATTCATGAACCTCAAGTAAGAATTTTGAACTATACAAATAAAAACAAATTATAAGAATTGTCCAAAAATATTTTGTCTTAGTTAACTAACACATATGTAAGTTATAAATTGTCTTGGGCCGAATTGTCTTTGGGCCGAATTGTCCAATGGCCGGCTGAAATTGCCGGGACCAACGCCTCAAGTTATTGTTCTTTACGCCAGTTTTTTTGGACGATCACCTGTATAGATAAAAGCTTTTAAAATCCTAAATTTAAATTGAAAAATGTTTCTTTTAATGTGTTATGAAGATAATAAGTAATGGCGTAATAAACTGAAAACATCGAAACTACAGAAGAACACCCAAAGGCAGTCATTTCTCACATGACTTGTAATAAAATAACCACATCAGTAACAAAAATATCGAAGCGATTACGGAGTGAAATACTAAAATAAATAACCTTACCAGCAGTATGCTCCTGTTTGAACCTAAATTGCAATGGCATGTTGTGTTTACACACAATGAAAATAAAATCCCCCCAACGTCTTCTATATACCAAACCAATGATGACAGTCTGTTTTCGTTTGTCAGTGACGTAATAAACGGAAGTACAGCATTTAATTTAGCTTTAGTCTGGTTCCCTGACCTCTCAACTATGTTGCTCTTGGTTATGAGGCTCATAACAAAGGTGGCGATCACCAGTTATTATGTACTTTTGAGAGAGTGATGTATGTAAGGAGAAGTTGTTTGTATTTTAAACATGCATAGTGGAGAGAATGTTGGCATACCTATATGCTACTTTCATGTAATGTGGCTGAAATTTCTTTGGATATTGTACTTTTGGAAATTTTAAATGATCTTAGGACACTAACTAAAATGACTGCTTCCTTGAGCTCCAAAAATCAACCTGAATTTGTCTAATGTACACTATTCTTGGCAGCTATTAAAATATCAAAAATGAATTTTGTCACACTAGACAATACCAGCTTCTAAAAGTGCAATGAATGAATGACCAAATACATGAAATGTAAAAAAAAAAAAAAAAAAAAAAAAAAAAAAAAAAAAATTATCAGCTCTATTTTTAACAATTTACCTCTGAACCTCTGAAGTTCGAGAAGTGAAAATAAGCAAGTAGAGCTAGCTCTTTTTGAAAGATGCACATCTGGAGTAAGGCCAAGCTGTATACTCTCCAACCCATATTACACCCATCAATCATACATCAAAATGAAGGGAATTAAAGGTTCTTTGAACAATACTTAAGATATACAAAGTCTTTTTTAAATGACCAGTATAACTAGTCAGAAAACCCGGTATAACCCTTTTTCTTTAAAATTCTAGCCCTATGCTAAATACGAAACTGTAGAGCGCCACCAAAGAGCAACGTAGTGGAGAGGTCATGGAACCAGACTAATTTAGCCTCAAGGGCAAATGGCAAGATAGAAGTTGCAATTCGGAGATTGTAACCTGTGAAAACCGGTATATGAGTGTTGTTGGAAAATGTATTGATTTAGATTTTGTTGTTACTATTGTCTTCGATATTTTAAATTGCTTGTCAGCTTAAATTTTTCATCTTTCAACTAACTGTTTATTGTTCATTCTGATATATTATTTAAGTAACATATTACAATATGAAATTGTATAAATTATCACACACACACACACACACACACACACACACACACACACACACACACACATGTCGCTTTGGCTTGTAGACTTTTAGGGAATTATACACCGTTTTCAGTTTCCGCAACTAGTCTATACAAGCTGGTTGTATTTATAGTTTTAACACATATGGAGACAGCCATGTAAAAGTTTACAAACACAACGTTTTTGTGTTTATTTGTTTGTCGTATATATGTTTTGTATTTGCCTTTGAAAAAGACTCATTGAGAGTCGAAAGCGCTTAGGCTAGTTAGTTACTAGTTTCGTACTGTTCGTCGTCATTTTATAATCTTTGAACATTCAGCCGCCAACAAATTTTGGGTGAGCGGGATATTTTTCAGACAGTCATGTTACATTACTGTGCCATCGAATTTCTTTTCGACACAACAATGGATTGTCTGCATTAATGATTGATGGAGTCCATGGCAGGCAACATGGAATTAACCATTATGAAATCTATGTAGCATTGTGTATTTTGCGGGTAATCCTAACTCTTTTGCTCTAATGCTGGATGTTTCATTACACATTTGAGTGTCCAAAATAGGACAAGGTCGTGGCCGAAATGGCTACATTGCCAACGATAGTTTTGCAATAGATCTAAACTTGCCATTACAGTTAAGTCAGACATTTATTTATTTAATACTGCAGTATTCATTTTAAAAAAATCCCAAAGGAAATAATGACAATACAGTATGAGTAACATATTTTCGGAACTCTAACCCAGATAGCAAATTATTCAATAAACACGTTTAATTACAATCATAGTAAGGCTTCGTCCCGTTCCATTTATAATAAATAGTAATATACCGACTCCCTACAAGATCAACAAAGTGCTCAAAACGTACACTTCTCTAAAATTTGTAAGACGATTGTGTATTATTTCATTTCCCGAAATATATCTTGTAAGAAAGAAGGGGATAATAAAAGTATGTTCTGATGAAAATAGAAAAATACACAAAATCCTTATCTATCTTATGACTGGGTTTTCCTACCATTTCACTAGGTTTTCCTACCATTCGACAATTGCGACAAGATATACAATATTTAGAAACATAACATTTTAGTTTCAGTCAATAGAAATGATTCAAGATCTTGTGGTAAGTTTTATAATGACCAGCCTATGGAGTTTTATGGGCTGGACTAATAAATGACTGTCGCCGATATGATTATTGTAATTATGGCGGTTTTGTATTTTAGTTTCCTGGTATAGGTCACGGCCTTCTATCCCCAAGATACAAGATGTAGCAAATGAGTCCTGTGGATGACTAGCAATAATGTTTTATTCCACTTTTATTGTCTGTAAGTCCTCAACCGAACGGTTCCTTATTTGTGTTCGAATTTGTCGGGGGTTTTCCATTTTCGCCAGTACAGTCGCAAATTCGGACATTCTAATTATTTTATCTCGATAGACACCAAATACAGTTTATTAATCTTTTGTGACTGTTTAATGTCGCTTCTAGCAGCTGTACATATACATGTATTCATGAATGCAATCGTATTGAAAATAATTTACTAGTACCACCAGTGACACTGGTATCGATATAATTCCATTAATAATTCTGATTGGTGCACACAATGATCAGCAGTTGTTGTCGCGGCAAGCAGCAGAGAGGCTGAACCCTACAACTTTTTAGGGACCTTATTTTTGAAATCTAATGGTTTCAACGAAGGCTAAAAAAAAGAAGTTTTTGCCTTAATAATGAAAACTTCTCTAATTGACCAAATTGTTTTGCTCGATTTTTTCACAATCTGGTCACTTCGCGTATGTCATTAAGCGTCTCTGCTGCTATATATTAAAAATCAAGAACCAAAGATTTTATCCAAACCTACACGATACCTTGATCTTGGATCATGTACGTTTATCGTTATAAATCCAAATGGAATAGCTTGTGCTTGTGCTTTAGAATTTTTTTAAAAAAATTTAATCATATACATATCCCCTGAACACCAAGTACATGAATAATAAATATTTTGCAAAGTATAATTATCGACGCCATTAAATACAATCAAAATATTACAGTTATCTCTGATCACCTTAGGTATCTGCGTGTATCTCTGAGTAACATAAATCACGTCCTTATTTTTATGTCTACCTCGAGAAAATATTCTAGCTGGATTTAATTGTTTGTCCAGCATGACATCATCGTACACTACGAGGTTAATAATGAATCCATCTAAGTCATCTACGGATGGAGCTTCATCAATATCGGTAATAAAATCAATGATATCATTTTTGTCTTTGTCCAGTAATTTAGCATTTTGATTAAAATCTTTAATTACTTCGTAACATCGTTGATCATCTACAGATGGCGCTACTAAATATAACTTATTCCACCTGAGCCATCGCATTATCAGATTAAGTAATAATTGTGTCTTACCAAATTCAGATGGACCTATTATAATCATTCTGATAGAATTTGGTAACGCTGGATGGTGCCTCACTGGTTCTTGTTTTCGTGTCGCAGAAAAGTCAATTATATCCATATAATAATAATAATAATATGAGTTTATATTGTGTTCGATGTAGAGCAACAACCCCCACATTTGGATTGACAACGATAACAACACAAAATAAGTGACGCGCAATTACGGGTAAATGTGTAAAATGTGGTACAAGCAAATATAAATTTCTAGCGCGTTGTGGTGATATTGCTGCATCGCTAGGGAAATTGCCAGTAACTCCATATGCTATATACCCGGCGAGAAACCTCTTCCGGGATATAATTATTGTGGTCCTGGAACTCGTCTCGATATCAGACTCGATAACCAAGATCAACAAAAACCTGGAGAGATTCCAGTAAATAAGATAGATCAAGCGTGTCACATTCATGATGTCGCGTATAAAAGTAAAGATTTGCAACAACGGCATCTTGCAGATGTAAAATTGATTCACACGTTAAATTCTATAATTAATAAATCTCTCAGTTAATCTATCACTAGATTCTTAATAAAATCTGCTATGAAAAGTAAAAAAGTGATAGGGGCTGGTAATTAATCAACTGATTATTATAATGGAATCTGTTTATTATGCCCCGAGAGGATATTGGAGAGGTAAGGCAGCGATTAGCAAACTTGCCGCTTTAGCAAAAGTTTCGCGTGATGTGTTAGCACGACAAGCAATATGACAAATTTTTCTAAATCCACCTAAAAAATTAAATTCAATAAGTACATTTCGATGTCACTGTTCCTAATGAAGTTCATCAAGCGGATATCTTGTTTTTGCCACACGATAACATCAAAACAGGTAGACGTCAACACACATACAGATACGCGATAACTGTCGTTGACGTTGCGAGCAGATATGAAGAAGCAGAGCCGCTTTCAACAAAAACAGCAACTGAAGTTGCATCTGCGTTTAAACAAATTTTTCAGCGAGGACCCTTACAATGGCCAAAACTACTACAGGTTGATCCTGGCAAGGAATTTCTTGGTGCAGTATCATCGTTGATGAACAAGCACAACGTTAAAAGTAGACAAGTACACGCGGAAATTCATCGTGATCAGGCAATCGTTGAAATATTTAACTGAACACTTGCTGAGCTGTTATTCGGTTATCAATATGCAAAGGAAATATCTGCTGACTTTAAGACAAAGGATATATCTCGTGTACGGGTTGCGAAGTTACCGAGTATGATAGCTGCACTGAAAAAGGAAGTTACTCGTGCAACTTCTATGAAACCGTCTGATGCGATCACAAAAAATATATGCCGATAAAACGTGAATCTATTTCTCAACTAGTACTAGGTAATGTTATGGTTAGATATTTATACGAACCCAGGGAACTCAAAGGAGACAGAAAAAGGGCAACTGATCCTATTTGGAGTGTGACCACACAAAATATTCAGCGTGAAAAGGTCCACAGGTTGATCTGCAATCTACCGATTAGATTCAACTGCTCCTCAGCGTGGATTTGTACGCGAACAATTACAAATAATTCCTGAGGGTACGCAATTACCACAAAGCACACTTTTATAAACTTGCAGCCCCTCGACGTCGATTACACTCCAAACAGGTCAGCATCACATTCTCACGTGTGCGACCAAGACTACTATTAATTCTATCAACGGTAAATTGTCTTGGGTTATTGTTCGAATACTGCCACAACATTATTGAGTTGCAATTTGCGCAATCATTATTTTGTCGTTGTATTAACATCATAATAAATTCCACATCGATATCGAACTCGCGATTATTTTTTTTTTGTCACAATGCTTATAGATGACTAATTTTTTTTATTGATATCGACACTGTTAGTGATTTATTCGGTTATTACGCAATCTATGATAATCCGTTTAAGTTGAGACATTCTTCTAACTCGAGATACCGCGAGATAAACTAAATTTGTCCACAGAATACGATCATCGACTATCCAAACACTAGTATCAGTGATAGTTAATCCCTGCGAAGACTGAATAGTTATAGCGTATCCTTACGTCCATGGCGATTTATCCATGTTTAATGCGCTCTTGGCAACATCGACAGCGACAGGGACAATATCATTGAACACAAGATTTTGTATCCGGACACTTTCAGTGTCTACACTAGGAATCTCAACATTAATATTTTGTTGTCTAGTATCTGCTGGGTGATAACACAACGGTACAGGTAACGTTGGGAATTTTTTTCTTGTGAAACGTAAATAATTTCTTTTGCAGTTCATCACAAACTATTTTTCTTCTGGCAACTATCAAATCAGCAGGTTTCCATAAGGTCCAACAATAATTCTTGGATGCTTCTGGAATTACCTCACGCATTACTTCACATTGTATTTTATCTGGTTGTAGTCGTATTAATCTTTTAAATTCTTTCATAGAGTCATCAATAGCTCTATGGTCATTAGATATTTCTTCGTAATAATCTACACATCTTTTCAGCCACACATGTAGAGACTGTCCAAGAAATGGTGGCGGTTGACAATGATCGTCACACATAATCACAGCAGTATTCTTTAGTAACAGCCAATCAAGAAATATTTGTAATACCTCCTGAGACACCGTACATATCTCATCCATTATAATAATTTTAGGTACATATTTTTCACCCATTCGTGATGGAGTCCATGTATCTCCACACCATCTAAAGAAACTATGATATGTATACGATTTACACCTCGTTGCTTTATTTTCCTGGCGAGTTTGTGCGTTGGTGTCAAAACAATCATATCTAAACTCATGAATAAGTTAATCGCGCGTGTTGTTTTACATGAACCTTCACACCGATTAAGATAAACGGTCTTATGTCTAGATACATGATCATACACGGATGGTGCAGATGACTTTGATACTTGATTATGATTTCTGTAATATATCTCCGCAATTTTATCATCGGCAGATTCACAATAACTAAGTATATTTTCTTGTTTTTACCTTCACGTTCCCCATTTACCATTACCGAGTTTTTTAATAAATTTTTATATTTTTGTGTACATAAAATGAATCCGTAGCAACTCTAACTGCGTAACGAGGAAATCTGTTTATCATCGATAATAGATTTAGCGAGACATAAGCTAGCATCGAAGATCTTAAA
Organism: Potamilus streckersoni; assembly: GCA_016746295.1. Classification (NCBI taxonomy): domain Eukaryota; kingdom Metazoa; phylum Mollusca; class Bivalvia; order Unionida; family Unionidae; genus Potamilus; species Potamilus streckersoni. Next base: position 1,118,233 of record JAEAOA010001383.1, on the reverse strand, counting down.
TAAGTAAACTGCGGTGACTCACTATCAGTATAGCTCACAATGGTACCTAGTTTTGTTTCATCTGATAAATAAACATTACATCGGCTTATAAATGTGTTTTCCGCCATCGTATCAGCGATTATAATAAAATCGAGTTCAGCATCGTCGATAATCAATCTTGTACACGCTCGTTTATGATCATGTGATCCTCTTTGTGTAAACTTTCCGATTATTTTTCTGCCGAGATCTTTTGCAAGTTTCTTATCGTGTTTAGCGTCCAATACATCAGGTTATGGCAACCAAACTTGCTTTTGTACGCGATATGATATAATAGCTTCAGTTACTTTAAACGATACTAAAATTTCAGCCTCAAACATATACCTTAGCCGAACTATTGGAACCCAACTTTTTTCTGAAAAATGTCTTCCAAACAAAAAATAAGCAATAGCATGAAGACCTTATCTAAACTCGAATGATTCTACATGAGCAAATCTTGTTAGGTCAAAATCAGGTAAGGGCCCGTTTGTCGCAACCCTGGTCATGTCATGTGTAGGATGTCCAAATCTCTTAAAGTATTTAGAACACTGTCCATATCCAAGAAAACTCCCAGGATAACATGATACTATATCAACTGAGATGACATCGTTGTAATTATACTTAGTATTCCGCAATCCACATTCCAGTATTCGATAAACTGTTCACGACATTTTCAAGAAATTATAATCGTGTCGGTTTCCACGAGTGTTTTTTTTCCTGAGCGAAATGAACAACAACCAATAGGTGCGGTAAAACAATTACTTAGCAATTGTCTAACTTTGACATCGTCAGAAGTATATTTAAGCGCAATGTTTTCCATTTTCTTCATGGAGAGATTCTGTACGATAAATATCTCCGTTAGACCGTGCAAACTGATCATAATTATCACATTCCAAACTCAGCAACAGCCACACAGAAACAGGGCTACTTTTACTGATATCACCGATGGCATTGGATACATCACCGTGGTAGAATTTAACCATTCTTTTTAGTGGAAATACAGTTACAGCATTGGTCCATGCATGTGCGTTATGATCAATGATTGTTATAGGGTTTCCATTTTTTATGTATTTGGCTTGTACAAAATCTCTCCAGTTAATGTCTTCACTGCTCCTGGAAATCTTAATAACCTTTCTAGCCCAGCAACGTCGCTGATAGATGCTCCAGTGTCTTTGACTTTTTCAGCCCATATATTTATTTTTTTACGTCTTTAAATTTGTCAAACCGTTTCCCCGTATCTCGTTTGTGAAGTGTTCTCTAACTCGCTCAGCTACACAATTTATTCTCGTATTTTTGAAATCAATAACGCCAGATTTATCATTCAATGGATAGAGTGCGTACACTACTGCAAGTACTGGATATGATCGCTCATAATACGGCTCGTCTATTCCATTCAGTATTCCTGGTTTGGAATTTTCACCAAGGATAATATTATTTCCTGACTTCTGGACGGATTCGCGTTTGTCTCGGATGATCCAAATATCTTCGTCGGTCTTTACAATAAAATTGTACTAAAATAATATATTTCCGAACATCGAGGTAGTCAACAATTTCTTATCCTCGTTTGTCATTCATTATATATGTGGTATTTCCAATCCTGAATGTGGACCACACATGAGCCCCACCATCGTGGTGAAACTCCTTCTTGGCTTCAGGGATGCATTTAGTTATATCCGCATTCGTTAAAGCTAGATCTTGCATTGAGAAACTAAATTCATGTAGCCTGTCAAGATCAAATCTAGCGGCGACAGGTTCAATTGCGGATAATTCCGGCATATTATAAATAAGACAAATATATATCTAAATTGAAGTATTAATCCTTTATATCTGATTCATCCAAACCACAATTCGTCTTTCGAATTCCTTTTAGTCCTTCTAAGATGCTGTTTGGGGATTAATTCGAATTGCTCATGAGCTTGCTAACATGTTATATGTGACCTCTAATCCTTCTAATTTCCCCATAATGAAGGTTACTACTCACCCAAACATGCCTCATTGCAAGCATAATTAGCTTATCTTCATGAATCAAATAAATGTTAATGTACCATTTTACTCAGAACATCATACATAATAATATGAAGATAAGAAAAATAATTGCATACATGTTTATATTTGTTTTTAAGGTGGCGCTTTACAGTTTCGTATTTAGAATAAGGTTAAAATTTTAAAGAAACAGGGTTTCACCGGGTTTCCTCACTAGTAAAGTTGGCTATTTAGAATAGACTTTGTATATCTTAGGTATTGTTCAAAGAACCTTTAATTCCCTTCATTTTGATGTATGATTGATGGGTGTAATATGAGTTAGAAAGTATACAGCTTGGCCTTACTCCAGATGTGCATCTTTCAAAAAAGTGCTAGCTCTACTTGCTCATTTTCACTTCTCGAACTTCAGAGGTAAATTATAAAAACAATAGAGCTGATAACTTTTTTTTACATTTTATGTATTTGGTAATTCATTCATTACACTTTTAGAAGCTGCTGTTGTCTAATTTGGCAAAATTCATTTTCCATATTTTAATAGCTGCCAAGAATAGTGTACTTTAGACAAATTCAGGTTGATTTTTGGAGCACAAGGGAGCAGTCATTTTAGTTAGCAGTGTCCTAAGATCATTTAAAATTTCCAAAAGTACAATATCCAAAGAATTTTCAGCCACATTACATGAAAGTAGCATATAGGTATGCCAACATTCTCTCCACTATGCATGTTTAAAATGCAAACAACTTCACCTTACATACATCACTCTCTCAAAAGTGCATAATAACTGTTGAGCGCTACCTTTACTAAATTATTCAACAAGGATTTTTAAGATCAGTTGTAACGTTTATAATGCTTCGATTGGCTATGTATAAATCGAATAAGATACCATTCAAGTGTTTTATTGTTTTGATTATTTGCTGCTTTACATTATCATAATAATGTTGTGATAATGAAATAAGTAAATTTCTGAAATCATTAAATATTTTATCGTATTCAGGCTTAAGAGTATTTAAAAATCTTTTGAAAAGCTTTACATCAACAGCAGAATAATTAAATGCTGATGCCGTCATAATAGGGATTCTTTCACCATCATACTCAGTAATATAATGTTCAATGTAGTCTAGATCAAATTCAAATATCAAGTTCCATGGTTGTTTTTTTTTTCTCGATATTCTGGATCATTAATAAATCTTTTTTCGTTTGTTATAAATTCATCTTTGGTTGGTTCTGAAACTCCATTACAAGCAGGTGCGACTTCCGGCCATCCTAACACTGATCTGATCGAACTCTGATAAATATCTAAGAGGCAATATCGAGAATTTATTTCAATCACAGATGATAGTGTTGGTTTGTAAACAGTAATCGCTATTTTAGATTCTTAATCAGTGATAGGTTTAATTATGCGTTGGAACTCGTCATTAATCTGTTCTATTTCATAAATGCCCATTGAAATTCCAATAACTTGCCAATCAGGTGTTCCATCCGGTTTATTCTTATTCGGAAATACCAGTAAATTATTTGCCGGTAATCAACCGAATGGTTTCGACCTGATATTTGGCCAGCTATTATAAACGCGTAATTGGGCAAATACTATCTCGATTGCTGGAATTTCAGTTGGAAAGTTAACGCTAAATTCAGGATTGGTTGAACTTACTGATATCATAGTAGTTTTTGATGGTGTCGTATTAGCGACGAACTGATGCAATAGTTAACGCGACTCTGAGATTATTGTTATCGTTATTATTTAATTCTCTTTGTTTCCGCTATTGTCACTAGAGAACAAGTCGCGTTCCATTATGAATGTTTCATCGTAGGTTTTCATTATCGTAACGAACTTTTCATCAGATATTTTACCACCACAGATATATAAGGAGAGATGCGAGCATAATTTGGTATAGGCGGCTGTTGCTGTGTGTCATTTTATCATGTACTCGAGCAATTTATCACGTGTAGATATTTTCTTAGCAATAATACTGAGAATACCCTGCACATGTCGTAGAAACGACAATCGTTAAAACTGCAAGAGCAGTCATAGTTAACATTGATAATAATACTCCGGTTCTAGCAACAACAGCAGAAACCGAGTAATCTACTATGTCAATAACAACCATACGTCTGCGATATTTGTTTTACTTTCAATGTGTATTCGTCAATGATATTTTTTAGTTCAGGCTGACACTTACACTCCTGATTATATACGTGACGTTGAACGTTAATAAGTTCCAGAAAAAAAAACATCGGTTGAAACGCCATGGAAATGTTGTAAATAAACTAAATTTTGCACTACTAAACACAGATAATCTATACACACCAGTAATTTCTGTAGTGTGTTTAAGAGTTATTTTCCGGTGTCCATGTTCCTTTTTCTGATTCTACTGTGTAAACGATATTTTTAATTTGTTTGTGGGGAATTTTAAAAAGATCAGTTTTCTGAACAATATTAGGAAATCCACTAATAATATCGTTAAGTTTTGCGTTAATGTCAAGAGATTACTAACAACAGTTGGTGGACTTCCAAAAAAATCATTTGTGGTTCTGTTTATGTTTAAACGAAAATTTAGAAACGTAACTATGTGATGGTATATTTGTAAACCAGTATCAATGTTTTGATCACGTACCATAAACGATATAAGACGATGATACGCACGTGCTACATGATTTTGATCGAAATATCATCGGTTGGTGCTTGATGTCCATTTATCCCTAATGAAACCTCAGCAATGCCGAGTTTATCAAATATCATTATATTTTCATTTTGATCATTTACTCGTGCAGCATCTTATAATGCAATAAATATGTGTCTTGGTGCAGAAACACCTTGCTGAGAAGCTATTTGCCATGTGAATAAAACGTTGATATTACTCTGGATAATATCATTGTTAACCATGATAACGTTGATTTACCGCCTTAACTCATAAAAGATAGCAACCGGTCTTCTTCAAATATTGATGGCGTCATTATATACATCCACAGGAAAAGTTTTGCAAGAATTACTTTGCTAGGATCACCAATAGGTTTCCATTTTGCATCATCAGTGCCTTTTCATACGAGTACGACTGTATGTTTAGCTCCGAAAATAACCTTTCTGACATTTCTACAGAATTCAAAGATATATGACAGTGGATTTACACATGAAAATGTTCTCCTATCACCTTTTAACATTGCTTGACGTGTTGCAAATCCTAAGTTAAATTCTGGATTCGGGAAAGGTAAATCTTTAATAGCAACAGAAGCAGGAGGATCAGCTCGATCATTAGGCCATCGAAAGACATGATTTCTACTATTAAGATGAGTAGTTGTATCCTTTGCAAACATCATTGATGGTCCAGCAGATCTTGAACAATCATCGCTGTATCTTGCAAGACCACGTATTGTTGTAGCAACGTCAACGTTTTTCTGAATTGATTTAATATTTTTTTCCGTCGATCATGTACGTAGCGCTATCGAACAACGCCATAATACCATTATTAACAAAACCAATTCTAACATCGGCTGCATATGCTTCTGGTGCTGCAGGAATAACGTTATTTAAAATGTCACCTTTGACTTCAAAATATGCTTCAGCGGGTAAGAAATATCTACTTGTATCCTGAACCTGTAATTCGATTCGTCCAAGCTGATCTGGAATTAGTGTCTCATAAGTATAATACTGATAATCGCGCACAGACTCATCTTTGAGAAGTGGTGCGTCCATGTCAAACGCGGTGTCAATTATGCGCTTGAACATCTTTATTATTATCGTCTTCATCTAACACGAAGACCACTTCCTGCTATCAGACTAGCGGTTTTTTTTTTCATTACCGACATTGGGACATCAGCCAACTCCGCTAGATTTTGATTAGCGGCTTGCGGGCATTACTTCAGTGCTAGCCAATTTCACAGGTTGAGGTCGGGCAACTTGTGGCTTGCGTTTTAATCGCGATAGTCTATCTTTGATTCCTGGGAATATTTTGTAGCAATATTACAAACAGCACCTATACCTTTTTCACGAACAACATCAATTGCTTTCATTCCTAGTTGCTTTGCAATAGGTATTGCTTTTGGAGCTATCCTTCTAAACAGACACTGAGTAACATCACATAGTCAATCTCCGTAGGTTGTTTTGTATACAGGTAGTCGAGAGTTTATTACCCTGACCATGGCAGGTATACGTTGAGTACCATGCACGATTATTTTTTATTATTAATTGACTTTATCACTAATTGTATCTATTCACTGTGGTAGTCATAGGCGATTTCATTAATGAGGGACCGATACACATCAATGTCCATAATGCCGCCTGTAAATAATCGTTTACAAATATCAGCTGCTTCATTAATGATTTCTGTCGAATTATTAACCGCTCGTTTTCCCCCGATGAGGATTTTTAGTCGATCGACATAAGCAAGGTCATTATTGGGACAAGTAATAAGACCACTCCCTAAACCACTTCCAGTTGCACCAAGAGCGTCTTGAATTTCTTCTTCTTTCTCTTCACTTGGTTTCGCTGGTGTTTCTTCTTGAGGTCGCTGTAGTAGTGGCATTGGATTCCGCGGTAATGGTGATCTGAGTTGCGGTGATGATAGTGGTAATTGCAATAGTCTCATTATTTCTTCTCGTTCTTGTTCTAGTTGTTGTAGCTTTTGTTGTAGTCGTTGTGATCGTTGTGGTGATGGCAATCACATTGTTGTGATAGTACTCGTTGTGATCGTTTTGGTGATGATGATCGTTTATAACCTCTTGTATATATTTATTTACAATTTCATCAAATTTGTTAAAATCTCTAATTTCTTTATTGGATCTGATTTAGGGCATACCAATAGAGATTCGATATACATCAATGATCCAATTGGCAGAGCTTAGAGATTTAACATGTTTCGGTTTTACATACTTTTGTCTTTCATAATATCCAAACGCGGCAATGTCAAAAAATTGTTTTGGATCCCTGATAGCAGTAATACTTTCAGACGTAAATTTATCTATTATCTTAGTTTTCGTTCTTGGTGGTTGAGGAAGTTGAACGGTTGGTGGTTGAGGAGGTTGAACGGGTGATGGTTGAGCTGCTTGAATAAGGCCATTAATATCAGCAGGCAATGTTGCAAGAGCTTTTTGTGTTGCCTCAGTTGCTGTAACAATTTTCTTCGCTGGTAATTCAATCGGTTTAAATTATTGTTTTGTATCCTCTTCAAATTCAAATTGAGATTCCTGACGCGATTGTAGTTGCTGCTTAAAAGAATCTCGAACATGTAGATATTTTTTAATTGCTTTTAGTCGCTCTCGAGTTAATTTAGCTGAGTGTGGTTCTCCAATACTCATTATGGATAATATTTATACTGGTTGTTTAATTTATAGCAGCAGAGAGGCTGAATGACATACGCTTAGTGACCAGATTGTGAATAAATTGACTGATATGCTTTTGCCTGCTGATCACGAAAATCACCTTCAAATTAACTTATCACGTAATTTTGTTTGAAATCTTTTGTTTGCGACTTCATGACATATTGTAAGTCTATATATTTCGCTCACGATATACGATGCCTTTTGTAACTCAGGCATGTCCAGGCATGTTCTCGGGGCAGGTTGCTTAACTTTTGTGGAACTGATACATTTTGGGCATGAACGGACATGCCTAGGCTGGATAGATGCTGCCTGAACAGGCTTTAAAACAGTGCTCATACGCAGATGATAGTCTGCATATTACGTTGATATCAGTTTGTATGTATTATATTGCAACTGTTTTCAAATCGTAGAATTGTCTAGTTTAAGTTACGTTAGAAGCAAGCCAGTTATAGACTTACGACGATTGGTGACAGCAGAAGTGTTTCGCCAATGACGCAACAATTGTGATATGTTCTGCTACTTTTGTGGCGAGTACACGCTTAATTAAGCCTCAAAGACGCACATTGACTGGACTTGTTAAGAAAGCACATGAACTGTACTTTGGTTGTAAGATTGGTGATCAAGACAAGGTCTGTTCTCCTCACATTTCTTGTGCAAGATGTGCTGTCGATCTTAGACCTTGACTCAGAGGTACTCGGTAGGCAATTCCGTTTGCTGTCCCGATGATATGGCGAGAGCAAAAGGATCACTTGACGGACTGTTACTTTTGCCTGACTAATGTTTCCGGTTTTTCTGCTAAAAAAGAAATCAATTGAATACCTAATTTTGCCTTCAGCCATAAGACCAGGGCCACATGACGACAGTCTTTTGAAACCAGAGCCACCAGAAAAATGGAGCTTAGACAAAACAGATAAAGATGATGCAATGCACTACCTGAGCACAGACAGTGACAATGATCAGAGATTTTGAGCTACACATGTCTGGTGAACCTTATCTAATAACACAGTCCGAATTCAACGACCTGGTGGGGGACTTAGGTTTGTCAAAGCAAAAGCAGAACTACTGAGTTCAATACTGCCAGGATGGTGTTTATTGTCAAAAGATAAAAACAAATTCTGTCTTTCGAAGCCACCTAGATGACTTAACAAAGCTTTTTACACAGGCGGACAACCGCATTTTCTGTACTGACATTGAATGGTTGTTCACATATTTGGGTTGCAAGTATGACCCACAAGAATGGCGTCTCTTTATTGATTCATCAGTATTAAGCCTCAAGGCTGTCTTGTTACACAATGGCAATGTCCACACTTCAATACATGTTGGCTATGGTGCACACATGAAAGAAACATATGAAAACATGGAACTGTTGAAGCACATCCAGTATATCAAGTACAACTCGAACTTCTGTGGAGATCTAAAGATAGTGGCTCTGCTACATGGAATGCATCTCGGATAGACCAAGTACTGCTATTACATTTGCGAATGGGATAGCCGTGATAAAGCGTCACATTACATTAAAAAGGACTGGCCACTCCGTAAGAGTTTGGTTCCAGGACAGCATAACGTGGCACATGAATCACTTGTTGATCCGACAAAGATATTTTTGCCTCCTCTTTATCTTCGGGGAGGGTGAACCCTACAAAGTTGCAGAGACCTTATTTACCAAAAATAAAGGTTCCAACAAAGGCTGAAAAATAGTCATTAACGTTAAACCAGCGCCTCTAACTTGTCTATACCGGTAATAAAGCGTTTTAGTTAGCTCAGTTTTGTTAAACCATTATTGGCTATTTTTTTCTACAAATTTTTAAGCGATTTCATTTACATGTCTGGTCACCTAATTTTTGTCGTTCACCCTCCCTGCTGTTATGAATTAAACAACCAGTATAGATATTAATAAATGAGTATTGGAGAACCACATTCAGCTAGATTAGCTCTAGAGCGACTAGAGGCAATTAGAAAATATTTACCCGTCCGTGATTTATTTAAATAACAGTTACAATCTCGTCAGGAGTCTGATGTTGAATATGAAGATGGCACAAAACAATTCTTTAAAATTATCAATGAGGCCAATATAGGTCTTCTTCCTACATTACAGAAAACCGCTGAAGCAACTGAACAAATAGAGCAGAAAGAACTAAGAAAACAAAAACGATTCTTAGAGAACATCTAGCCGAAATAGCTGCTACGATGCCAGTCCCGGAAATACCTGAGGATGAAGATCATCCTGGGGGTGTTCAAGCACCAGCCCCCGAACAAAAGAGTCATGCAATAAGTAGTGCTGAACTGATAATAAATTTAGTGAAAATACTGTTAATGCAATTAATAACCTTAAAGACCTATATCAATTAGCTGAGTTTGCTTTGTATGGTTATAGTCAAAGAGGTAAATTAATTAAACCTGAACACGCTAAAGATATAAAAAGCAGTAAACAATATAAAGATGTATTATATCGCATACGTATGAATGTTTAACGAGTTAGAAATGATAAAACATTATATCAGAATTATCTTAGGGCAATTGATAATTTAATCAAATCAAGAAGGCAGGAGGGAGAACAAAGCAAAAAACATAAACAAAACTCACCAAAACCATTTGAGCAATCACTTCGTGATTATCCAGAATCACTAAAATCTCGAATACCAATTTTATCTCCGAAATCAAGTAACAAAGAACAACCGAAACCAATTGAAGAGGAAAAGGAAGAATTTCAAGACGATCCTGATGCAACTGGAAGTGGTTTAGGAAGTGACTTTATTACTGATCCAAATAACGTTCTTGCTAATGTTGACCGATTAGAAATTCTCATTGGACGAAAATGAGCTGGTATAATTCCCCAGAAATCATTAATAAATCAGATATTTGTAAACGATTATTTACAGGTGGAATTATGAATATTAATGTGCATCGGTCTCTCATTAATGACTACTATAGTGACTAAGTTACTGGATTAAGTATGTAATTAAATATAGTTATCGTAATAAAATGATCGTACGTAGTACGCAACGTGGACCAACCATGCTCAGGCCAGTAAATTCTCGATTACCAATATCCAAAACAACCTACGGAGATGGACTAAATAATGCTCATGGTCTGTTTATAAGGATAGCCCACAAAACAGTACCAATTTAAAGTAACTGGGAATGAAAGGTATTGATATTGTTCGTGAAAAAGGTATTAGTGCTGTTGACAATGTTACTAGCAAAGTGTTCTCGGCGAACAAAGATATACTAGCACGATTAATACGACGAAAACCTCAACCTGTAAAATTACCTAGAACTGAAGCAATGCCTGCAAATATCAGTAAAATGTAAAATAATAAACCAAGCTGCTAATGAAAAACTAGCAGAGTTTGCTGAAAAAGAAAGAAAATATAACCGCTAGTCTAATAGCAGGAACTGGTCTCACTTCTCGAAGTGGTCATCGTGTTAGACGATGGCAAATATAAAAAGATGTTCAAGCGCATATCTGATACAGCGTTTGATATAGATCCACCAGTACTCAAGGACAAGTCTGTGCGTGATTATCAGTATTATTCTTATGATGCTCCAATTCCAGATCAATGTGGAAGAATTGAACTTCATGTTCAAGATATAAGCTTATGTTTTCTACCCGGTGAATCATTTATTGAAGTAGAACGTGAAATTATAAAAGCAGATAATACTGAATATGCTAATGGTAGTATTGGTTTTATTAATAATGGTATTATGGCATTGTTTGACAGTACTACATATATGATTGACGGAAAAATAATTGAATCAATTTAGAAAGATGTCGACGTTGCCACAACAATATTGGATCTAGCGCGATACAGTGATGATTATTCAAGATCGGCTGGACCATCAATGATATTAGCAAAGGATACAATTGATTTTCCCGAAAGTAGAAACGTAACTATTGGTTATGTAAGAAATGCCGCAGGACTCGCAGAAACTTCTGCAGTATTATCGATGAATGAAAATTTTAATTCAGGATTTGCAGTACGTAAATCAATGTTAAAGGGTAATAGGAGAGCATTTTCATGTGCGATTCAATTATCACATATCTTTGGATTTTATAGAAAAGAAAGTTATTTTCGGAGCGAAACATACACTTGTACTTGTCCGAAAAGGTGCCGTGAATGATGCAATCTGGCGACCTGGTGCAGTTGATGCTGGTAAAGTAGTTCTAACAAAACTTTCATTGTGGATGTCAATGAACACTCCCTCAATATATCAAGAAGATCGGTTGCTATCCTTTATGAGTCAAGGTGGTAAATCAGTAATATCATGGTTGACAGTGACCACAGATTCTACCGAAAGTAATATTAATAGTTTATTTACATGGCAAATAGCGTCACAGCAGGGTGTTTCTGCTCCAAGACACATATTTATTGTTCTTCAAAATGCTGCACGAGTAGACGATCAGGATGAAAGCATAATGATATTTGACAAACTTGGTGTTTCTGAAGTTTCATTGAGGATAAATGGACATCAAAAACCATCCGAGGATATATTCCTGAATTTCGATCAAAATCACGTAGCACGTGTATATCATCGTCTTATGGCGTTTATAGGGCGTGGTCAGAACATTGATACTGGTTTACAAAAATCACAGTTCGATTTTACAACCTTATATCCACTTTATTACTTTTCACTGGAACATTTAGATTATTTATCCAGGCAATCAGTAGTCGATATAATTTTTCGAGCTGTTGTAAATTATAGAGCAGTAGATATTATACTCAGTGATAAGACGATGTTACTTGAAGGTGTTGGTAGATGAATGAGAGTCGTTGATGCCCCAGTAGAAAATATGTAAAACATAATTAGATCATCTATTATAATATTATGTCATACAATCACGTGAGAGTTATCCGGGCACCTGGTCAGATTAACAGGCTACAAACAACATAAAAAATAACTGTGGAATAAAAATATCTCTAAAGCAAGAACAGATAAGCGGCTCAAAAATATTATCGTTGACCTAGAGTCAGTTAAAAAACTGCAATGAAGCACAAAAAAATAAAATATAGGCATCAAACTTATTCTTTCTGCGGACACCATCAAAGACATTGTTAAGACGGGTGGTATATTTCCACTTCTCGCAGCTATACCAGCTTTAATAGCCTCTGAAGCCCCAGCTGTTGCAAAGCAGCCGCATTAAGCGTTGTTGGAACTGCTGCTGGAATGGCATTAAAGAAAGCAACCGGACAGGGAATAAAAAGAACATCCAAAAAAGGGAAGAGGTCTCAGATTATCAGGGACCAGGTATTTGTGGTACTCATTGGGTTGGATATGCAATTGATTCACGTGGTATTATTTATTTCGATTCATATGGATTTACGACACCAAAATAATTTCTTCATTATGTCAGCAATTATACTTCTCCAATGTTGTATTCTACGTTACCAACACAAACATGAACTAATCCACTAATATGTGGTCGGGAAGTACTTAATGTACTTGATGCTATATCAAATTAACAAAACCACCTCATAAAGTCGTGCATGAATATACCACAATGTCACATTTAAACAGACATTGATAAATATAATGGTAGATATTTACAGAAGATCTTCTCGTGGTAAAGCTCAGCAGCAATGTGATTCATCTAAATATACAACTCTTGATAAGCTCAGAAAGGAGATTGACGATTTGTTAAATATTTCAAGTGTGGAGCAAAATGAAGTCTTTTTTTTAGGATAAACAGGGACGATTGAAAAGGAGTAATATACAACTGCCAGATGTACGTATACGAATTCCTACCACAGTTGTTGATAATAACGTTACTTTTACTAATCAAGGTAAAATACAAGATTCGGGTAAGTCAGTGAACGATTATGCCAAGAAGATTGGCGATTCATTCATTTGGAATATTATTATGAACAGAAATCAAATGAAAGGTCTTGGAATCCAACTACAGATAATGATGCTGCAACAAAAACATACTTCGACCATCAATAATCTAAGTGCGTACTATCCAACGGTGGTATAATGCGTGCATTTCTCAACATGAATAAAAATGACATTAATAATCTCAAAACACCAGAATCTGATTTTGATGAAGCAACGAAAAAATACGTCGATGATAAGGAAGTTCCAATCAGCAATGAAATAGGCACACTCAAAACTGATTTTACTAATGACATAGGTACGTTTTTAAATTTTCGCAGAAACATAAACAGAACTAAAAACGAATTTTTTTGGAACTCCACCAACTGTTGACATAAATCTCGCTTATATTAACATTGGAATTCCAGATATTGTTAAAAAAACGAGCTGTTTAAAATTCCTCACCAGCAAATTAAAAATGTTGTGTATATAATTACATCAGGACCTCTAGTGTGCACACCAGAAAATAAAACCATCAAACAAACCACGGAAGTCGCTGGTGTGTATAGGCTGTCCGTACTTAGTGGTGTAGATTTTAGAATATCCACTACATCTCCATCAACTGGTAATTTTTCTAGAACTGTGGTGTTAGATAAACTTTCTGAGAAAACATTTACGCTGGAATCGTCTGATAAATATATGTCCTCATCTAATTACTAGTGGTCTCTGGAATTTGTGTCCAAACTCATCAATTAATTACGTAACGTCATAGTATAATGAATGAAACTTCTACCGACGTTCAACGTCACAGATAGAATCAAGTATGTGAATTCCTGACCAAACTAACAGTGAAAGTAAGAAAAATATCGCAGAGGTATGGTTGTCATTGACATAGTTGTTTATTCAGTTTGTTCCATTGTTGCTGGATCCGGATTATTATTATCAGCGATAACAATGACAAGTCCAGCAATTCTAACGATTATTGTTTCAACCTCAACTACATATTCTTAGCATCATCGCTAAAAAGATATATACGAGCACAAATGATAAATTATGTGAGTATATAATACAATTACACACAGCAATAGCTTATTCTAAACTAACTTCGTGTGTTTCATTTTATCTTAGTGGTGGTAAAATATCCGACGAGAAATTTGCAACAATGATGAAAACCTACGATGAAGCATTCATAATCGCTACTGACGATAGCCAGAATGGAGATTTAAATAATAAAAACAACAACAACAACAACAACAATAATAATAATAATAATAATAATAATAATAATAATAATAATAATAATAATAATAATGTCTGAATTCTTGACAACGTCAAGAGAGTTATTACTGCCGATCGTCACTAATGCAAGTCCACAAAAAACTACGATGATCTCGTTAAGTTTGACCAATCCTGAGTTTAGAATTAACTTTCCAACTGCAATTCCTGCAAAATAAATAGCGTTGGCGCAGCTTTGAGTTTCTTATAGCTGGCCTATTATTAGATCAAATCCATTTGGTGTACAACAACCACAAATTCCATTAGTATTGGCAAATAAGAATAAACCTGATGGAACTCCTGATTGGCAAGGAACTCCTGATTGGCAAGAGGTTCGTATTCCAACTGGTAGTTATCAGATAGAACAGATTAATGAAGAATTCCAGCACAGAATTAAATCTAGCACGGAAGAGAATCCAAAATAACAATTGGTGTAAACGAAACAACACTATCGGCGGTGATTGAAATAAATTCCCCTGATTACTCTGTAAATATTTATCAAAGTTCAATCAGATTAGTGTTAGAATGGCCTAAAGTTGCACAAGTTTATCAAGGACCACCAGAACCACAGAGATCCGACTTTGTCGTATATGTTAAAAAATGTATACAACTTCCATATTATCCATGGCAAATACGTTATAGAAGAGGTGAAATGCGTTTCACACACACACAGATATATATATATATATATATATATATATATATATATATATATATATATATATATATATATATAGAGAGAGAGAGAGAGAGAGAGAGAGAGAGAGAGAGAGAGAGAGAGAGAGAGAGAGAGAGAGAGAGAGAGAGAATAGAAGACAGTTTTACAAAAATAATTAATGGCAAGAAGGGTAAAAGATAATAGTACTGAATATTGATGAAATAAATTCATATGCTAATAAAATTAGATCTGAACAAGAGTGTGTATTTCATAATCTACACAATTTATTTTCAAATAATAATGTTTCCTATAACAATGATTGAAAATTTCAAATAATGGAGTCAATACAACACTTGACTCAAGTTGCTTCAGGTCTAGAGTATGTGAATAATAATATTGGTATCAAAAGATCAATAAGAACCTATCCATCTAGCAGCAGGAAAAGTGGACCCACATATCTTACAGGTTATATAGTAAATGAAGACAGTCCAGTTCAGCGTGTTGAACTATATGTTTTGTTCGTAACAGTTTTTCTAAAACATTTTGGAATTACGCGGAATTCTTCATTCTTGGTTTTGACTTGACCGAGTTAAAAAAAAATCAGTTCTTGATCTTATGGATGAACACTTTAAAATATTATGTGATTCATGGAAAATATTAATCCCACCACCAACCATACTTAAGAATTAACATGGCACAGGACGTCATACCTCACATAATATTGTTAACATCACATCGACAATAGCACTGAATCTAGTTTGCGTTATAATTGATAGTAGCTACCACGTTGACCTTTCAAAATCTAACCAAGCCCAACAATGATATATATTATATTCATCTAGTATCCAAGTTCGCCCAGAAGGGCTCATTGTGTCTGAGCCAGTAAACGAAGTCTACTTGCATGTTTATAATCCATTATTGTCAAGAATGAATTTAAAATTCACAATTAAAAATGGCAATACTTTGGACCTTGGAGGGGAGACGTTATATATTAATTTGTACATATGGTCGTAGAGTAAATATTGTAAATAAACAAAGAAAAATGAGCGCAGCATATCTGAGTACTTCTATATTTTCTGACAAAATATTGATTCAAACGAAATCAGAAATTTGTTCGAAAAACAAGAACAATTTGGGTAAAAAAATACTTTTATATTCTCTGACAAAAGATTTTATCAATTACAGTCTCTATCTGCACATTTACTGTGAAAACAAACATATTTTCTCTCAAAAACGCACAGAAAAATTATTTTTCCAAAGTAATACAATATGTGATGAAGCACGATGAATCTGCTCAGTCTATGCTGAATAAATTAATCGTAACCCACCATGCCAAAATTTTGTTATGAGAAGTCTAGGTCTTAAACGCTCCGACGGATGACAAAAAAAAATCATGTTTAAAATGATAATTATGTTCATTCATTTACACTCTGTAAGAAACTAACTGTCAGTAGTAGTAATTCATAACAGTGATTGATATTACTGCAAATTTTGACCCCAATTATTTTTAACTTTCGTAACAAACCATGACTCATGCAGAAAAATAGACAATTGTTGCAGAAATTATCAAAATAACAAAATTAATTTTCTCTCGTCATTATATTTCATCACACACACAGAGACACATACACAGACACACAGACACACAAAGACACACACACATACATACACACACACACACATATATATATATATATATATATATATATATATATATATATATATATATATATATATATATATATATATATATATATACATATACATATATATATATATATATATATATATATATATATATATATATATATATATATATATATATATATATATATATATATATATAAAGTTTTAATGGTTTTAATTCTGCAAATTTTGCAAACTGGTATAACATCAAAATAAAATACCGGTAAATGCCTGAAAAATTATCCAAACCCAAGATCCACAGTTACAAATCTAAGTACGCAATTAAGCTGTTAGTGGGTAGTAATATGTAACGGGAAAATGGTTTTAATGCATCTTTTTGACTTTGATAATTAGCAAATTCACTCTGAATATAATTATGATTTTATTCGATATTTACTGCTCGTACATATTACTGGTTAAAGTATATATTAATTTTTCGAACATATATGCACTGATAGGTTTGTGGTCTAGTGGTTAAAGCTTTTGACTGCCGTAATCAAAGTCAGCAGATCGTGACTCGTGACAACCAGTGGCGACGGTGGGCGATATGATGCCCATTTTTTTCTTTATAATTGTGGTGGGGGAGCAAGTCGCCTTTGAGATTTCATGTACCCCGCCATGTTTATAGCACATTATGAGTGCGATTTTTGCATTCACCCACGGCTTTTAAATTTGGTGGGGTTTTTTTTTACATGAAATAGTAATGCACAGACAACCCTCTGCATTCCTTATATTTCTTATCGCATTACAAATTCGCTGGGGAGGGCGTGTCTATGCGCTTGTGCTTTCCAAAATAAACAGTAGGTTGATGTTAGCTCGCACCACTTGACAACGTCAAGGTACCTCACTGAAGGGTTCCCACATAAAGACATTCAGAAAGAATGTCGATGGAAGAAAAAGACTTGACAAGGAGCATGTGGACCATAAGAGAGGTCTTAATATTGAAGAGTGACCATGTAAAACAAAAAAAAAACAACAGAAAATAGATGGCAAACAAAAATAGGCCATACAAAAATAGGACTCTTAGGAGCTTATCTGCAAAGGCTCTACCAACTGAAGGAACCCAGGTGAAATGGTTTTTTTTAGAGCGAATGTCATTGCTGCAGTTTATTTTTGATATTTTTGTTTTATTTTAAAGAAAACACACACACACACACATATATATATATATATATATATATATATATATATATATATATAAACAATGAAAATTAAAACAATACTGAAAAAATGTCCGATAATCTTGAACCACAAAAAATTATGTCTGACTTTGAGTCATTACAACAAAGGAAATTCGAGAACAAATTTACATTACCTTCCAATTACCGATTTGTAAAATCTATTTATCAATCTGTGTTAGGATCCTTGGCCATGGTAATTGATTCACAGGTAAAGCTATTTGCAACTCTTGCACGCTCAATCGAAAAGATATGGACTGCGTTGTCTTACGAGTACGAAAGAAAAAAAGATGATAGACAATCGTGTAATGCAATTGAGAAAGATTATAGTATCTAATTCTGTAGAGAGTGAAAATGAAAGTGAAAGTGATAAGCAGAAACTTTGGCAATGATATATCCTGGATGTAATTTGCGCTTGCATAAAACAACTGTTAAAGAGCCACTTAACATTTGTAGAATGTTCTGTAACTTGTCTATGTTTTATATGCGGATTTGTATTTTTTAATTGTACCGATTGTCGATGTATGCTAAAATATCTGGCTGCGGAGTTAATTGTTGGGAAAATTATTGCTCGGCCTGTTTTCGTATCTGTAGATTTAATAGGTCTTTTTATGTATGTTGTACACGCTCCTGTATTTCTACGTTTAGAATTCTGACTTTGTGTGGTAATTTTTAAGTTAGATAACTCGTTGTTCTGCGAATTCCCGTCGACGTGGTGAACTACCAGTCCATTTTCAATCAATCCATAATGAAATTAGTGTATGAAACTATGTGAATAATAATTTTTTATTTCAATTAATATTGAATAACCAAATTTATTAAGACTACCGACTGTTTTTTTTACCCACAGTTTCTTATTATTCCATCTCTCTACGCCTCGTAGTTTGTATATATTGGATGTGCTACAAATTCTTTTTGTTTCATTTATGTAATAATATTATTTGTCTAAATCATTATTCTGAAATTTTTCCAGGTAATCCTTTTCTGTTTTACTGTTTGTATAGGAGCTTTACACGGCAAGGTATTCTTTTGTCATAGTATCGTTTCAGTTCTCTATATTTTTTGTTCCACATTTTAGACATAACTTTGTTTTTTCTCTGACTCCAATATCACACTGAACGTATGGTTTTGGTGCTGTACTTCCATGCTTGATATTTATTTATACATGGTTTTTTCACAATAAGATTTATGACCAAGTTTAAGCCAAATGCAATACAAAAATTAAATTTAAATATTTGTCTTAATTATAATATGGAAGCGATTATCCTCAATTGAACCATCTACTGCTAGAATTGATCTTGACAGACTACCAGAATATAAATTTAGTGTTTTGATGAAAGATCTAGCTTTAACAAATGCGGATATAGTTAAAAGTATACGTGAAGCCAAAAATGAATTCCGTGATGATGGCGCTGCTCATGTATGGTCAACTTTCAGGATAGGACATGTCGTTAATATAATGAGTGATAAACGAGAAAAGGTAATTATTAATCACCATGGTGATCAAAAATAATTCATTTTAATAAAGTTTATTGTAGAAAAAAATGATTATATTTGGATAATTCTTGATAAGTGCAACCCAGTAAATGTACAATCGGGAAAAAATGTCGTTTTATTGAAAAATAAATCCAAACCTGGAGTACTTACTGGCATTGATAAGCCATACTATGTACAAGGATGTCCGGTTACCGCAGTTGTCTATGGAATTTATTTGCTGAATGATAAACCCAATGTTGCGGATCTCAAACCTATGAGACTCTCAATAATAAACTGTGTAGCTGAACGAGTTACAGAACATTTTGCAAATGCGACGCGTGGTAATGTATTTCGCTAAACAATGCGGAGATGAACAAGATAAGATCTTATTTTTTATTATCGCGTAATAGAAAAGTAATTCCATCTATCTTACCCAATACGTTTACAACGTCGATGGATTTATCAGGCAAAATTTTGGTTGCTTTGTATTATTTCCCGGACTTGACAATATTGACGTTGCAAATATTGCAGACGAACAATGTGGTGATGTAACGAAAGATAAATATATTGAATTATATCATCAATCTACCAAAGACAAATACAATAATATTTCGTTGTTGCATTGACATATTTCTATAGGCGAAGTTTATGAAACGTATTTAAAAATGGACAAGCATTAATAAAAAATTGAGTTACTAAAAACGGTTTATTGAAACTCTAGCAGCTTTTAAGAAAAAAGTGTAAGAAGCTCGATGTGGGCAAGTTCAAGCAGAGGAAGAAACTGCCAAACCTTTTAAATCTGTGACTGAAGCAGTACTTAGCAATCAAACAGAATTGTATGCACTATCTGCAGACGAGCTTAAAAATTACAAAAAGGTTTGTTCGGTTTTCTCGGAGAAAGTTCGAAAGAAATAAATAAAACATTGCAGACGAACTTGTAGGCACATTGCTGATCATGTCGCACGACAGGCCGAATGTGAGAGATTAATAAACAACCCTCTTGCACTTCAACAAGCTATAGCAAAACTAACTGTTGATCCATCCGGGTCATGTAGGTTAATAGAAAATGTGTTCAAGCAAACTAAAGAACTAGCTGAGAGACAAAAGAAAAGAATAATTGAGGCTACCATAGAAATGATTCCTATTGAAGATCAGATAAGACGTTATAGAAAAAGCTAGAGAAAAAAAAAACAGAAAATGAATCAAATAATTTTTGTTAAATATTTGTTGAAAAACGAACTTGATTTTGACAATATTAGTGACAATTGCAACGAAATGGAGAAAATTTTGACAAGTCAAATTGAAGATATTCCAATAGCTGAAGATGCGCTTAAAGCACATGATTCGTTTCATAGAATGAGAGACGAAATTATTGCTACGGTTATATTTAAAACAATTCATCAATACCAAAATAAACCAGGAGGTTAGGGTAAACACCGGAATTTTAAAACACTGCTTATTGGTTATGAATATAAATGAAATAAAACATTACCAGAGGAAACCACTGGATCGAGATTTATATCAAAAGCAAAGTAGTTGACTGACTTATACTGTTGATATCATCCAAAGAAGCTGTTCATGAAATCGTAGAGATTTATAACGAAATTATTGATATACTAGATCATCTTATAGATCGAGCGGATTACTCTATTATGTTAATTTACATAGAGATCTTATATTACAATAATAATATAATGTCACTTACATCAACAACATAATTACTTGATTCGTCGTAAACAACAGCACACAGATCAAACATTTATGTTTATTACAACCTGCCAATACAACGTGATCCTGAAAAAAGTATAAGATTAGACGAATTTCCTGTGCAGCATGGAATTTTATGGCTAACGTGAAAACTCGATGAAAAGACGAATTTTTCATTTACTCCACGTGTGAAAGGAGATCCGACATTTAGAACAATTACAATTTTGCTAAGAGCCTACAACATAAATGATTCAAATAAGACGATACGCGAATTAATGACAAAATGTGGAGGAGATAATTTCGAACTGGTACCGAATTATAGCAAATTAACAAATATAGTGATCGATTTTTTTTAATCACCAAAATGTATCGCATCGCTGATCTGATTTGATGATCAAATTTACGGTAGTCATCTAAAGACCATTACATATGAAGGTGAACTGCCAGTAAGAATAATAGAAGTAAACACAATATTAATAAACTGCTCTATTGCATCCGGATCAGCCTAGGGTAGAATGGAACAGAGGACATATTTTTCTCCAGACGTTCTACCAGGATCTATCATGCAAATTTCTCCTAGACAAGTTATTTATTATTATTCTTAGCAAGTATAACAATGCAATTAACAGATCAATTAGGTAGACAAATAGATCTTGACAATAAAATTGTCGCATACTATTTACACCTACGTACTGTAGCATAGTCAATTTTGTGAGCGTATATGTTGTAAATAAAGATTCGACCAAAAAATATAAAAGAAACATCATAGGTGGACTTTTCAGAAACATATTTACAAAAATTGTAGAAAATGTTCCAGGAATAGCACTAAAGTAGCACCAATTGCACTTGACGCATGCAAAGCTTTTGCAATAGGTGTAGCCAGTTCAGCAGACACTGCAGCAGTAGGACAAATTACCTTCAACAATTACCTTTACCATCGGAAATGAAACGAGTACTATCACCTATTGCGCAAAAAAGCGGAAACAGAATGAGCTATGATAGCTACAACAAAAAAATTATTATCACCGCGAAGTGAAGAAATGGTATATAAACTAGAAAAGAAACAGCGCCGGTTGCTCATGCTGAATTATAATTTTTAATGTTGTGTAGCGATTATAAAATAATGTCAGCTAAAAAAAATTCGATCTTGCTGAAAAATATGATACCGACGACTCTGTAACATAAATCGAATACGTTGAATATGTGGATGAGAACTCAAACAAACCAAACAAAACTAGTGTTAGAACTTTTAGCACAAGAGGAGGACATGCTTCTACTGCCGCATAAGGCGGTGTTAGTAGTGCATGGCCAAATATTAACTGCGATAACTGGTGATATTGCAGCTGGAAGAGAAATTGCGCTTGTCAACAACGGTTGGAGCTTGTTTAAAAGTGCATGATATCAACTGGCCATTCAAGCCGTGCATGTTTCAATGCATTTACCTGTAACGAGAACAATCCTTAACATTTGTTTTGTTTAGTGATGATTATTCTAGACCAGTGGCCGCAAACATGGTGTTATTTAAAGATACGTCATTCGGGATAGCTGTTTCGAGAGACTAAAGAAAGAATTACTCTACCAGTTTAGTCTAACAACCTTGATAAAAAATAATGAAAGCCAAGTACACAAATCGAGAAATATACCTAACACCAGGTCAAGTGGAAAAATTATCAGCAGCGGTTGATAAACACCGTCTGTATCTTTAACGTTATCTTCGGAGGCAATGTCTCTATAGACTTCGAGTAAAACAGCGGTTAAGTTAATGTCTAACACAATAACAAATCGATAAACTAATCGCATAGTGATCGAAAGAAAACTGTTCTTAAACTCTATGTTTCACAAATAATGTCAATGTCCAATGTGATCGAATACCAATGCGGTCGAAAGTAGATTTTTTTGAACCAGCACTTTCATTGATGGCTACCAAACATTTTGCCAGTACTTGGTGCATTAGGACTAGCGGCTTTGTCAGGCGCAGTATCCGGCACAACGGAAAAAGCCGTTGAAGGTTATGAAATCAAACAAATCTCTCGGAGGTGATATAGTCGCTCAATTTTATGTAAAAGCAAAACTAAATGTAAACACCAACGCCAAAGTCGTCGAGGTAAAAAAGAAAAATAACAATACTCAATCGTACAAAACATGGAGGATTTATTCTTATAGCTCCACTACTAACGGGATTAGCGGGAAGTCTTCTTTCGAACCTACTAGGAATCCGATGTGCAATGACTCAGCCAGGTACCAGACGCCGTTGATGACAAAGTCATCGTTGCAGTTAAGTTTGATATAAATGAAAAATTGAATAACGTCGGATTTCGCAGAGTATGTTCTAAGGACGAACTAAATGACGTAACAGCAGGTGGTTAGTCTATTGCAAATATAAAAAAGTTTAATGATGGACCAGGCACTCACTGGGTTGTTGTTTATGATAATAATTATTTTGATTCGTTCGGACTTCCTCCGAGTGATCTCATAACAATATATTTTTAAAAATATATAGTAAAATAAATTATTTGTCCAATCAACTACATCCGTTTGTAGTTATTATTGTATAATGTTTGTCATACAAATGTTCCGAGTTCGAAGAACTCCGTCCCTAACAGCATCAGGAGATTTAATTCCGATTTTTTAAAGTATATTTTACAATTTGATAAGCAACGTTTCCACGCAAACGATGAGATTGTAGATAATGTTTATCTTATCAAGTATTATAAAAATGTCAACATACTGTCCCAAATGTAGAACTGAAACAGAAAATAAGAAGGAGACGACAGATAAACTAATAGAATAATGCTAAAAAAAGTATTTGTGATGTTTGTGGTAGAAAGGAGACTATGTTTTTGAAATGATTTGATGTGAATTAATCGATTTTCTCTTTATTTTAGTATTATTATGAAACATAGTAGAATAAAATGAAATGTAACTGTGATTGTTATAAAGATCTTTGTATCGAGCAGGATATAAGCGTCACGTACTGTAGATCATGCAACCGTAGTGAGGTAATTGGCAGAGGAATTGACATCCACAAATTGATTGGCAAAACCGAAACCAAAAGACGGTTGGACATTGACAGGCCATAAATATACTGTACCTTACAATCCTCTTGATAAACAATTTGACGTAAACGATAATCCATTGCCAGGACAATAGCCTTATAATTGAGTTGATGCCATGAGCCAATATATCTATCATCGTGGTATCGAACACCCAGACTACATTTGAACATAAAGTTCAAATTCAGATTGTGATAAAATAATGTTAGATGAATTGCGTGAAATGAAACCGATAACTATGCGATAACGGTTTAATAGAAGATTTGTTCAGGGATTGATGAAAGCAATATATAAACTGGGACATGAAAAGGAATTGTTTGACTATCTTGCTAGCATCTGAGCTACACAAGCTTAAAAAGTGTGTCCGTGACGTAAGGCAGTCGAAAATGCCGTTTATAATATCTGGGGGATAGATCTAGTTGATGTGTCAAAATCTTGCTCAACTTAATGTTGACACTGAGGGCGCCCCAAATAAGTACTTGCTTAATGTTATAGATGTTTTTAGTAAATATGCTTTTAGTGTATCTGTTTCGGATAAAACAAGAACGTCATTAGCAGAAGCGTTAAAACAAATAATAACAAGTACTGACAGGAAACAGAACACAATCTGGACCAAGCACAGAGCGGAGTTTTTCAATAAAATGTTTGAGCAGTGTTTAAAGCAAAACAAAAACATTAAAAACTATGTTACAGGAAATGAGGGAAAAGTGTCGTAGTTGATATAGTTAATTGCACACTAAACAAATATTTGACAGATAAGAAGCAACCAGGTATATCGATGATCTTTCTCAAATCATTAACAAATACAATTACACAAAATATCGAACTATCAAAATGTCACCAAATAAAGCAACTAGGAATCCGATATTGGTGAACAAAAATATGTTGTTGTTGTTGTTGGGCTTAACGCCATTTTTCAGCACACGATAGGCTATTCATGGCGGCCAGTATTAATGGTGGAGGAAGAAACCGGGAAATCACCGGAAAGAACCACCGACCCACGAGAAGCTACTGGCAAGCTTTCTCACATATCCACATTCGCCGAATCCTAGACTCGAACTCACGTAGACAGAGGTGAGATGGCAGTGATCCATAACGGACAGCGCTTTAGACCACTCGGCCACTCGGGGCCCTTAAATATGTAACGATAAAATGAACATAATGTGGGTGATCGAATTAGAATTTCTCTAAAAAAAAGTATTTGAAAAACAAATTGACTTCAAACTGGACTGAAGATATATTTTTAGTTGACAAAGCACTATTAACAATACTCGTAACGTAAAAGATTTATTAGGTGAGCCGATCATTGGTAGATGTTATGAACAAGAACTACACAACAAAAAAACCGAACAAGAAGTTTTCGTTAACGAAAAAGTTGTTAGGAAGAAATGCAATAAAAATTTAGTTAAGTGGCGCGGTTACATCGATAAATTTAATAGTTGAATTCCAACACGGTCGATTTTATCGACTGTGAAAAAATGTTTCTATAGATTTCGTCGTACTTACGTTTCATAGTTTACATTTTACTGGTTTACATAACGATATTGGATGTTGCCTGCTATCGTTAGAGATCGTCATTAAGTGATAATCTTGACAAATATAAAATTTAATTTTATATTTTTCTGTCTGTCTGAAATTTTGATGTTTAAAAAGAGTTTTGTCAGACGCCAAAACGATTGTTTCTCACCTACTGTAAAATTAAATTAAAAAATTGTTTTCGTAATATATTTTACGCTATATCGACTAGTTGTCAGTCTGATATAATTTATTTTATCAACCAAAGCCTACAATATCGTTTTATTCATCTTCGTTGTTAAATAAAATATCATTCTCTGTATCACCTAAAAACATATCGTTTGCAATGCATTCGCGAGTAAAATTTCTTGAGACAATATCTTGCTCGCAATCACTGCTGTAAATATCAGCAAGTCGTTTCATTAAATACATATGATAATATATTTTTTAATATAATTGCTTAACTAAAAAGGAGCTAGTAAACATAATTATCAGGATATCTGAAGATATTCTAAGAATTGTGTTGGCTTAAAAAAAACTGATCTGATTATTCCATAGGCAACAAATTTTACTGCTTTGGGATTAATATTAAATTGTTTTGCTGCAGCTGATATCGATTTAAATTTAATTTCCTCGTCTGTTTCGAAATTAAATGAAACAACAGGTTTGACTAGACATCTAAAATTAACACCACCACTGCCTCATTTTATTCTCATATTTTCCTGCTGGTTAACTAGTTCAATCTTTACGTTATTGATGTGATTATTAACCAAATGGTTAGGTATATGTCAGGTAAACGTCTTGTAAACAAAACGATGGCTAAGATAATCAATTTGATTTGTTAGTGTTCCTCTGACAGTTACCGTGAGACACTCAATATTATTCATACAACCAACAACATTTCAGTTTATCTTTTTCGAATAATTCCCTTATCATCTGTGTGATGTGTCGAATTTTGAAAACTCTTAGAAGCTTTGGTTAAAGGAATTGTATCAAAGTCAACTTAATTAAAGTAGAAAGGGCTAGAGATAGTTAGATGATTATTTTCATTTCATCTCTGAACGTCAAAAGGGAATTCGTTCTAGCTGACGTAACATGACCTAGTCAGATGCTATGGTACAAGAGAATGACATAAGACCCTTTCCCAAAATCGACCGGGAAAAGGGCAGGATATGGCTATAGATGATTGTTCAAAGTAATGATTAATTACGGCATGATTAGTTGTTTAATTGTCTTGTCAATCCTAAAATTCTACGGAACAGGTTTAGGAAACAATCTATTCCGATTGGTTAAAATGGATTTATGGGCGTAACTCTGTAAGAAATTAAAGGTTTTACTTTAGGAAATTCAGCAGTCTTTAATCTTTCGCGAGGAAAGTTAAACGATTCCGGGAGAGCGTGTAAGACGTTATCTCGTGATTTGGCAGTAAAGCGAGAGTTTTGTCTCATCGAGTAGGCAAACTCTACATTCTGAGTTCGTAAAAAGTACGTTTTCATTATAGAGTAAGGGGCCAGATAGTTGTCTCAGTTAGGAGACGGACTATGCGAGAGGTTCGTGGAAACGAATAAAAGAAACGGCAAAAGGTACGCAATCTTAGTTTCCCGATTTTAATATGTTATTTCATTTGTTCTATTTGCAAATGTATTCTTGATATGATGTATGTATGATTTCATTTTGCAGTATTTTAGTGAAATGCTAGTCATGACCTTTTTTCTTTGATTTTCTAATTATCAATTCATTTGGAGAAGTGGCAAGATTGAATGTAATTAAAATTTCATTAGATTAGTTGACAAGATTGCATGTAATTGAATCTTTAATACATAGGAGTGATTATGAATTTTTATGAATGATTTAAGGAATGATGGGTAATATTTCATAGTTTTATGGATTAACTCTCTCTTAAATGAGTATGACCTAACATTACATGTATATCCATATACTAGTTTGTAATATTTAGTTGATCAATTAAGTGTATATCTATATGCTAGTTTGTAATATTTAATTGCTCGAGTAAACTATTTTAGAATAGTTAGATCTGGAGGTCTAAGCCATATGTAACTTAACAGAGTAAGAAGTCAAGGGGGGGATACATACGGGTTCATACGGCTGAGTTGAATTTAATTGGCCACCCCTAGCGTGATCCGAATTAAGGTCAGGACAAGCATTGACCGTTTATGTAAACATAACAGTTAGGGAGCAATGAGTTAATGCGGCAGTGTTTGTGCCTTTTGTTTTCTGAGCCGAATTAATGTAAAAATATAAATATACTTGGGAATGTGACCTATTGTCTATTGCGAGACATTTTATTTATTGAAGGAAACAGCTTTCCTGGATTCACATGAGAAATCCCTGAACAATCAAAGGACCAGAACAAGTTCTACGCAGAAATCTAAGTCCAGAGACGATTGTTAAGTCAGAGTTCGACGGACAAGAGTCCAAGACGAAACAGCTAGACAAAGATCGGCAGAGCAGGGACGAACGGAAGTCTTGATGTCCGCATAAAATAGGTGATGAAGTCTCTCATCGTTGCACTTAAAGGTCACATCTCATTGGCAATAAAGATAATAATTTAACGTTGAAAGTAATTTTACATTTAAAGAAATTTGTATTGTCTTTTTATTTGAGCACATGTTAGTACCATTTTCCTCCTTTTGTAACCAAGTCATTGGATTTCTTTTCATTTTAAATCCTGTTGATAAACTGATTAAATTTTATATTTGTTCATTGAAAGGGGGCTCGTTTTGTTATTTCTTCAATATACTTGTTCAGTGATCTGCATTCTTCCTTCTATCTATCCACACTGGGTAAACTACACCGCGGAGATCATTCCCTAGCAACGAACCGTAGTGAAAGAGGTTGGTGTGTTTTGCACGCCGCCAATTTGTCACATAAGTGGGAGCCTCGTTCCGGGATATTTGAACAGTGGAAAAAAGCAGATCTGAGCATATATTGAAAGAAATACAACACAGTATCATTGGTAGATTTCTATTTATTGAAAATAAGAAACCACAAGTGTGAATTGAGTCAACACCTATTCTTATATGTTTGAAATTATGCATGATTTGTGAATTTCTTAAATGTTGCATGACATTGTAAGAAATTAGGATTCCGTACCTGAAATTGCTAGAGCGTGGTTGGTTGTCAGTATCTAAGTAACCCAGAAATATTTTGCCTTAGTACTCTTGCGAGAAGAGATCATTAAGGAAGTATCCCCAGGGTAATTTGCACATGTGTTGCAGACGATACGAATTTAGGGAGAATTTATAGTTTGGTACTGTCCGAAAGCCGTTTAAATTACTTGTGTGATTTTTAAATAAGTTTGTAGGTAAGACTTTACTGAGTTAGAATATTCGTTGATATTCATAGGGAAGTTGTTTTCTTGAAGGCAGAAAACAGGTTAGTGATAGCTAATCTAGGTAAGTGAGTTAGCGACAAGACAGATAGACAAGAATGGTAACTTTACGGCAACTTGCGCGAGAATTCAAAGCTCTTGGATCCGAAGATCTAGGTTATGAAGGGACCCAATTAGCTGAATTTGTAGAACGTAGTCTCAAAGAGTACAGAGAACAGCAAGAAGCCGAAAGTGAGAAGGAAAGAGAAAAAGAACTTGAGTTAGCTAGACTGCAAGCCGAGAGTGAGAAATTGAAGGCCGAGGAAAGGAATAAAGAGAGAGAACATACGTTAGCCATGGAAAGACTAAGGATCGAAGTGGAGTCTAGGAGGGGCGAAGAACTGAACGTACAGTTAGGACCCTCGAGCAGAAGAACTGAGGATAGACGTACCGTCCAGATAACCATGCCTATGTTTAACGACAAGGATGAAATTATTGACAACTCTTTAACCCAGTTTGAAAAGTTAGCTTTAATACATCAAATACCCAAAGAACAGTGGGCTATTAATATTTCGGCATTTTTGCAAGGCGCTGCCAAGGAGGTTTATCATAATTTGGCACCCGCTGAAATAGATGATTATGAAGCTCTCAAGAAAGCATTACTACGGCACTACGAGCTGACAGCTGAAAGTTTCCGTAAACTTTTCAGGGAGTCATCTAAGAAAGCCACAGAGTCTCACGCGCAATTTCATAATCGTGTACGCGTACTTTGCGATAAGTGGATTAAAATGTCCGGAGCCGAACTTTCATACGAAGGCATACGGGAAGAAATTCTAAAGGAACATGTCCACAGCACATACCGTAAAGACATAATGGTATTTTTGGCGGATCGTGATTTCGCGACCTTAGAAGATATTAGTGTAATGGCCGAGCGATATGAAGCTGCACACTCTCGTCCAACCACATGGAGTGGCAGGGATCGAACCAGCGTCCCAGAGGTTAGGAGAGGTAATGGTTTAACACCTATCAGGCGGAATGGTCAAAATGGTGTGAAGTTAGGGGCTGACAATCCCAGCCGTGATCAGTCCCGGGGCTCAGGTAAGTCCCAAGGGATGGACAAGATAACCTCTGGTAAGAAAGAGGAAGTTGTGTGTTATGGCTGCAACAAACTCGGCCATTTTCTTAAAAACTGTAGAAGATACCGTCCCACTGTAAATGTAGTAACCCCAGATACTAGTAAACAGAGTAATCTATTGGAGTGGTCCAATACAGCAACAGCTACAGTAAATGGCGTAGAGGTTACTGTATTGTACGACACCGGCTGTAGTTATCCAGCTTTGGTGGACAGCAAGTTTGTTAAACCTACTGATTATACAGGTAAGACTGTAGAGGTACAATTTGCAAATAAGAGTAGGGAATCCCTTCCAGTTGTTTATATCAATCTTGATTCGCCCTATGTGAAAGGACGAATTCAAGCAGCGTGCTTGTCAGGGTTGTCGCATGTTATTTTAGGATGTAGGTATGTATTGCCACAACCTAATCCTATGACGTGTACACCTGTATACGTGGGGTCTGTAGAGACTAGGTCTATGAGACGAATCGATGGTAATTGGTTATAGCATGTTATCTCAAGAACAATAAGCGTTAGCATCACCACGACAAAATTCTCTATTAAAAAAACTAAACAAGACGATTACCCTGGAGCTTCTGTGCCAGATTTATCGATGCCTCATGTATAATTTTCATTATATTTTTTTTAATAATCAGTTTCTGTCAAGCAGACTATTGTTTACTGATACTGACTCGCTCGTATATCAGGATATATATGATAACTGACAACAGTTTAATCTTTCCGTGACAGTAAAGTTCATGATGACACAAATAAAAAGGATAATGGTAAGTTCAAAGACGTTATCAAATGTACGCAGTATTGCTAGACAATGATAAAAAAACGAAAAGGCAACTGGTCTTCCTCGTGATTTTGTTAAAAAGTTTATGATATTTGATGATTTCAAGTCCGCACTCTGCGCTGATGGCACTCGCGGCGGTGTTAGTTTTATATGAGCAATTGCTATTAGAATGAATCATTATAAACTTGAAACAGATGTTATTATCAAGCGAGAATTAATCAATTTTTATGCCAAACGTTATTGCGAGAATGGAGTAGATACATTTGCAAATAGGTACTGTCACAATCACTAGTTATAAAATTTGACAGGTGCTGGATTATATTTGTTAGGAGGGTTGGAAAAGGTCTTGGATTATAATTGAGCTAGAAATCGCGTAGCTGAAAAATGAAAGACCTTTTGTAATAGAGTCTCATACATAGATGATAATTTATATTTGTTTGGAGGGTTGGAAAAGACCTTTGAGATAGACGTCTTCTAGCTAACAATTGTAAGTCTTGTTGGGATAGGGTTTCCGAGATGGTAATTCATATTTGTTTTCGAGGTAGATAAAGGTCTTGGATTACATTTTAACTAGAAGTCTCCTAGCTGAAAACTAAGCCTTGTTGGGATAGGTCTCCGAGATGGTAATTTATTTTTATTTGGTTTGTTGGAAAGGTCTTCAGCTAGAAGTCTCCTTTTCCTTTGCTTCTAAAGCATTCACAATGCTAATGTCTCTAATACAATACTTTACCGATAACGACACCTCCACCACGCCAATCTGCTTCGTTTGTGCTGTTCATTGCTAACTAATGTGACCGTGTGTTTTGCCCCCAAAATAACCTTGTAAACATCTCTGAAAACCCTAAATAAGTCACAGAGGGAAATTGTACAGAAGAACACCTCAATGAGTTGTGGCCGACGCTTTAGAAATCCAAGCTGGCAGTTATCATGGGTGGCAAGAACTACGTCTGCAAGAACAGCAATGTGCGTCTTGAAAGAATCATGACAAGCAAACACTGCTATATGAGGTCTATGACTGGCATCATTAGGTGAGTGCTTGATAAACTGATCCAGCATAATCAGCGCTGAATGTGGCGAGTCCTAGAATCGTGGTTTCAATATAAATGTTGTCGAGAATTGATTCGATTTCTTTTCCAAAGATGGAGCAATGTGTAATATTAAACAGCTCCATAATAAAAAAATTCAAAAATCAAATTTGGACAAACTGTTTACAAATAAAACTTTGACACTTGCATAGTAAATGTTACCGTTGTTGGCAAGTTTCCTCTCAATTTCTCAGAATAGCCTCATATGGAACAAGACACTCATATGTGTCGTGCACTTGTAGTTCTACGTTTTGTTGATCAGGGGCAATAGCCGGGTATCATATTCTTAAAACTCTATTTTGCTTCGATTCACCAGCACAAGCGGATCCATATCAAATGCTTGATCTGATATATCCTTGAAGTGAGCGATTGTTTACTCAGCATTGATTTTGTCCATTATCTCTGTGGGATAGCTTGCAGTCCAAATTCACTTCCCATTATCAAATTTGTAATATCATAGTCCACTATTCTTCACTGAGCGGCTTTTGAAGCATACAATCGTTGTTGAGTGGCTTCATTAATAATTTAACCAACCACGGCCGGCATAATTTCTGTTGATGGTATGGTGACCGCTTTTGATGGTGCTAGAGTATATAATCATTGTAATCGATCTCGAATTAACTAAACCGCATTCAATAACAGATTTTCAGCTGCTATACTTTTGATGCTTTCAACGACTCGCATTGTAAATAGTTTAGAGATTCATAAAGCGCGTGTTGACAATTCCTCGAGCACATCTTTTTGCGCGACTGTGACCAATCAACGAACAGCATCGCAAAAAAAAATTATTACACGTCAATGTACCGCCGTCATTATATGAAATATCGGATTGATCTCTAATGTTCAGCCGTGTCATTTAAGTTCAACCGCGCATAGTCCCTCTTGATCTACAAGGTAAAACAAATATCTGTCAACCGATCATTTTGACATGAAAGATACATGTCTGTATGTATAAAGGAAAATCGATCTCTAATTGAATAGTCAGTCATAACTTGTTTTAATTTTTGTACTCTGTATAGATCAGAACCTGCAATCGCTTCAGTCCAAAATATTAATTCATTTATTTCTTTGTTTTCTCAACAACTTTGGGTGTTTGTGCAATTACAGCGAATCTTGGTCCACATGGTCGTCAAAGCGATTTCACTCCGGGACCATACTTCAGACTTGACCGAGCACTTATTCCAACATGATATGCTAGTAAATGTGATTTAGAGTATTTATATAGTCATATTCTTCTGAATTTTCCACACTTAACAGTTAATGAGTCAAATTGCTATTGAACAATTTATATATGTAACAAATTATATAATTAGTCGTAAACACAATATAAACAGATCTTGATTTAAAATTCTACGAGAGGGTCTTGTAAATAAACCCGGACGCCATTTAAACAGTTAAATATTCACTTAGAATAAAGTCAATAAACATTTTGGAAAATGTGCCTTAAGTTAACCAAGATTAGTCTACGTAATCCATTGCACAACATAGCACCAAACTGCATGCCGCAGTTTGTAGCATCAAATTCAAAAATCTTTTTAAAATTTGAATTGTTTGGATATCTTCTATATTGTTTTTGTATCATTATATAATGCTAAAGCATTTAAACAGCTTCAAATGTATTTGGTGATTTAGTAAATGTCAGGGACTTTATACTTTATTGCACCATATAAAAAATTGATCTTTTCTGCTTAATAACTGGACCAAACTTGCATCGTTTTTATAAGATCACTCCTACGTTGATTTATTAATGTTTCAAATATGTGTCCGAAAACGTCTATAACCTCTTTTGACCCGCCTTGTTAAATATGTATGATGTATTCAAACGAAAACTTGATTTGATTTTCTTCCTCGCTTTAATACGTCATTGCTCTTTCAAAATAGTACTGTTAGCAAATATGGATATAAGTTCTTTCGAAATGTTATGATAGTCGATCTGAGAATTTTCTCCATTATATAAATGATAATTGTTCGATATAAAATGGGATTTCTCCTTCGAGTTGTGCTTGTGAATTGGTACCTTTGAGATTCTTGGCACAAGACTAAAGTTGTTACATATCGATTACAACGATTCCATTCCAATCTCGGATGAACCTCTACCTTGCCAAACGACATGCTTTAATGCCTAGAGGCCATTGAATGTCAAATCTGTAGTCAAAGATTAGGCATTTGTAATTGATATCAACCCGTCATCAACACACTAAATTTTCATATACAAAGCAGACATAGGTCTTCTAAATATAGCAATCAACAGTCATATAATCAGTGTAATTTTCGTATTGGTAAAAACAGTAGAAACTCACTAATTTAATCACATAACAGAGCATATAAAGCTAAATATAGATCGGGCAGTCACTATACTAAACTGCTATTGGTGTGTATAATTATAATAATCATAACATCTCTTAACCTTATACAGTCTCAAAGACGTGTGCACAGTTAGTGTCATGAATTTTGCCGGTTACAAAAATAAGTCACAACCTTTGTCTTGCATGACTAGGTTGCCTTGTTTGACCACTTCACTTTCGTGAAATATTAAACGGGTCGCACATAGCATGTGACTCCTTTGTTTAAACGAACAAATGTCCTGGGGAATATAATGCCGTAACCAATATCGGGAATAAAAATGCAAAACATCCATAATTAGGAACGATACTTTGATAGTTCACTAACAACTAGTAGCCATTGGGTACTTCAGGAGGTCTACATTTTCTTCTACTGATCCTATTTCCCCCAAAACAACAAACTGGTACTTGTGTAAATCCTTTGAAACAAAGGATCATGTTCCTTTTCTGCACTAAGTGATTGTCTTTTGTCGATCACCTGATCGAATAGATACAATTAGTAGTAAAAAATAAAATGATCACTGTAATCAACACCAGTAATTTATGGGTATAACTAGGGCAAATGGAGTTGTATAAGGATAAAAAGGGGCACTGTATGGAAATTTAATATTGTGGGAATATAGGGGTCAGTGTATTGGAAATATGGAAATAAACATGGATGGGACTGTCTTTTACAATTTTAATCTACATTAAATTTCCCTTTCTTCTATCTGAACAGGCCTTTTTTTCCCCCCCCTCTCTCTCTCTCTCTCTCTCTCTCTCTCTCTCTCTCTCTCTCTCTCTCTCTCTCTCTCTCTCTCTCTCTCTCTCTCTCTCTCTCTCTCTGTATTATTTCCACAATATCTTTCATAGCTGATACTTTCTTAACTCCAATTCCATCCAATTTTTTTTAAAACTCTAATTCCCTTATTTTAATTTCAAAACCAGAGACAGGCTTAAAATAAAACTCAAAAGCACTGTCATCAAAATTCCCCCCCCCATACTGGACCAATTTCTTTTATTTATTTATTTATTTATTTATTTATTTATTTATTTATTTATTTATTTTGCTTTGTTTATGATGCTTTTGCTTCTGAAATATCAAACTGTATGGCAAGTTCAAGTAACACCTATTCTGGTAGGATTAAAACAACGTGCACAACATTAGAAGATACTGTGAATGCTGGTTGGTTTCACATTTTTTTTGTTGTATGTGTAAGATTAAAATCTGTATCGAAGACAGCGAAAATTTAAAATGAAGTCAATTGAAATTTTTATAAACAATTTGTAATATTTCTTAACTGTACTAAAGAAATCCCGATCTCAGATTTGAGTTAAGGACATTGATTTATTCCTTTGAAAAAAACTAATCTACCTATTGTTTGTAAGACTGATTCGCTAAAAATGAAGTTAAGAGACCTGACCTGTTTATAGATCAGGGTAATTTTCCATAAAGATGCTTTGGGGGTAGGGTAATAGAAAAGGTTATTGCGGAATATGTTAAGTGGGAGTGTATATGAGGTAAAACTTATTCATATTTATTTAAACATCTATCTAGTGGAATCACTTTCAGTTGAGTTCATTTATAATTTCAGAGGATTTACTTCTTTAGATTATCCTTGGAAATTTTAGCGTGTTTACTGACTTTTGGTATAAAACACAACTTTGGGATTATTGTGAATTCATTTAAGGATATTCAGGATTATATTATTCGGATACATCACGATTGTTGGCACATCAGCTCATCCAAGACAGTTGGCACATTAGCACATTTAATACTGGAATTCTTTCGAAACAAACTATTCTTTTCTATTTATGATATAACTATTCGAATAATTTCGGATTAATTTCACAACGCTGTAAATTCCTTTTACAAGTTTTAATTTGTACGCAAGGGATTTTTTAAAAAAGAAAATTGCTAAGCTTGTTTGTTTCCCTTTTCTGTTACTCATTTAAAGAACACAGATTCACATCAGTGTGTTATATACCTATATTATGTATATTATCATTCATTATTGTTATTAAGGGTTATTTAGTTAATAATAATTTTGATACTAATTCACCCATAGATCGTAAGTTTGCACTTTAAAGATAATTCATTGATCTGACAAGGACATGAGTTCTTGAAAAGGCAAGACTGACCTTATATCTGACTAGCTAATTTTAAAACAGCTGATTTGTTTACGGTTTAGAGATTTTTTTATACTGAGAATTAGGTATTTCTAGTAATGAACATCAGCCTTGGAAGTTACTCATAGAGAAGATTCATTTATTTAATTTAATTATTGTTTGGAATTACATTGCTTGAAATATTCAGATTAATTGGAATAACAGCTGTCGCATAAATTATATGAATCAACCTAAAGACATTTAGATATTAAATATCTGGTAGGGAATTAGTGTGAATTCATGCAAAGAGATTTTTAATTGTTATGAGTCTGTGTTTTTTACAGTAAGTAACAGAAAAGAGTTAAAGACAACAAGCTTTATATATATATATATATATATATATATATATATATATATATATATATATATATATATATATATATATATATATATATATATATATATATATATATATATATATATACTTAACTTCGGGAAACAGTAATCATTTTTTAAAACAACAAAAATTGCTTAATGGAAAAACTTCTACAATGAACCTGATATTTACAAAACTATTAAATAGGTTATGTATTTTTCACTTAAGAAAGTCCAAAACGTAGATCCAAAAAAACATATTTACCTCTTCTATGAATAATAATCATGATATCTAGCCCATACACAGTGAGAATAATTAATCTATTTATTTGTTGCTTACATAAAATAAAATAAAAGTAAATTTTGGTCAAGCAGAAATGAACCCAGTTTTGGACAAGGTCAAATCCAGCATACAATGTTTCATTACAATAGCATGTAATTAAATAAAATATATTTGAAAAACTAACAAACGAATAATTAAAAAATTACATAACAAAATTATATCATTGATTCTTCTGTACTGTTGATACATCGGTACACTTTTTCATGATCCGGAATTCCTTCGAAACTCATTCTTTGGACCTGATAGAAAATATTGGAATGTTTATGATTTCATTCACCATACGCTATTTATTTTTTTTTAAAAAAACTCACATTGTGCTTTTAAGAAATAAATTATATTTTCAGTTTTACAAATGTGTTTGTTTTCGCTCTTTTTTCTTATACAGTTTAAGATCATGGAGATCTTAATCTTGTAGTTAAGGATTTATTCAGGCTCACTCATGTCTTTTTCGAAATCACTCTCGTTGTCTTGGAATAAGTCTTCACTTTGCATATGAAGGACACCGAGATTCGTCGTCGTAGTCTCTTGGCTTCTTCTTCTGGTTTTCTCTAGAAAAGAGTGATCGTTTCATCTAAATTTCAAAGAGAGAGAGAGAGAGAAAGAGAGAGAGAGAGAGAGAGAGAGAGAGAGAGAGAGAGAGAGAGAGAGAGAGAGAGAGAGAGAGAGAGAGAGAGAGAGAGAGAGAGAGAGAGAGAGAGAGATTATCGCCCTGAGTCTGTGTAATGCAGGCTGTGAAGAAGAAGAAGAAGAAGATGGAAGTGTCAAACCAAATTGCCCTTCTGGTCAAAACAAACTGCCCCTTCTAGTCAGAGATTTACAAGATAAATATTACTGAATTTGCATATACTTTTTTAAAAAAATATAATGTCTATATTAAAGTCAGTTGTTTGAAGCTGCTTTGAAGTTTACCCGCACAAGAACTCTCAAACACATAGCTGCTAAAACAATTCACTGAACTCAACGTTTATATCACAGTAGTGGGTACTACATAGTGCAGATACCGGCAGGAAAATTCTGTGTTTATGCAAGATCAGCCTGTACGTCTGCAACAGATTTTAGTATGCCATTCGTCGTGCATATTAAATCAACCGGATGTCGAAGAATGAAAATGGAGACAGACGTAATAAGTGCGACAGAATCTACAGCATTTAGGTAGTATTTTAAACAATTATTTACAGTTTTAAGGATTTCAATATATCTTAGTGCACCTTACTTTTTCTACAAGGTATCTATCTGGATTTGCAAACTGAGCATTGCGAGTTTGGGTCACGAAACCAGTAACATTGTTCATGGACGTTGACCGCGTTTCATTACCGATAACGTGCCCAATGTAAAATTTCAACTCGGGTTCATAAATTTGTTAGTTTTGTTTTTGTGAAGGTTAAATAATCAGAAATCACAAGTTATCAAATAAAATATAATCCTTTTATAGTTTTTGCTCATAGTGTAAACAACGTTATTACCTGGACACTAAATATTTCGAAAAATTGAGCTTTTTTAATTTTTGTACAGCGTATATGAAGACAAATTAGTTATGGGGTGAAGTTTTTTTTTTTTAGGGAGGGTTATATATTAAAGCAGCCATTAGTGAATATCAGCAGAATGCGGGAATACGTGGCCCATTAACGAACTCAGCCTACCCAAAATCGGCCCATTACGTAATTGGTCCACACAACGAACTTTAAAATAGCTTTCTCTACATTTTTAGTTATAATAAAAAAAAAACATTTTTGAGTAACCATCATTGTAAGCACATAGTGTTTTGACTGTTCTTCTCATGGTTAATCAGACACACAAATATTGGATACTCAATAATAGTTAACTACTTAGCAAATAACATGTTTGGATTAAATATTTCTTGTTCAATATCAACAGATTTGACAAACCCATACAAGATCACTAAAAAAATAAAAGCTTTGTGTTAGAAATGGACATTATTGGCTGAAGACATAATTTACAACTGTATGTGGTATATGTAAGGTCATATTTGGGAAAAGTGCCATGGCCAATTCACAATTTACACTTTTAATTGTTCATAATTTGCAATTATGAGTGTATGTCCTATCCAAAAACCAGATTATGTGATAAGCTGCACTTTATTCATGTTTTATTCAAGTGAAAGTGAAAACCAAAAGACACTGGTTTTGAATAAATCTATGAGACCAGTAACAAAACAAAGCAGATCTTTGCTTGTTATAAATGACTACTTGTATGAGAATTATTTTTTGACTAAATCATCTACAAATATTGATTTTATGATTGCAGGTTTACATTATATATTGTTACGTGATGGCTCGTTCTATGTAACAAACAAGAAAAAGTACAACAAGCTTTATAAATTTTAACAATGATACAATTTATTTTACTAGAACACAAAATTAATGTAAATTATTTAAAACAAGACTTACGGTTTACAGGAATGATCCAAATTTGGTTAAAAAATAATAAAAAAAAATAAGTCCTGAAAAGAGTTCTAAACACAGTCTGAAAGTATGATGTTCCGGTCAAAAATGGCGGTTGACCACATCAGACGAAGGCTAACATCAAATTCCAGAATTTTCACAATAAACAATGTATGTGTTGTCCCATTCCAATATTAGCAAGAAAATGTCCAAATACATAATGTTGTTCTCTAGAAAAATTATAAAGACGAAGTGAAAAGTAGTTCCTCTAACATGGCATGTTATTTTACGTAGACATAATGACAACTTCTTCTGGCACAACAAATTAGAAGTTGTATAACAGACTCGACTATGACAGTCTGTCCGTGACTGTTGATCCTCGAACAGGACAGTCTGTACGTGACTGTGTATGAATTACAATATCTCAAAGCATATATGGGAAGGCTAATGCCTAGCCTGAATTGCACGTGCACGAGGAAGCATGCAATTTCCCAATACTTCTGAACAATAAATTTGCTACCATAAACAGCATGTGCTAACATGAGTCACATCTATGACTCAAACATTTTTTTTATCAAAAACATGTTGAACGACATTAATATAATGAAATAAAATGAATTAAAAAGAGATTTATACAAAATTGATTTCTTAACACATACTTTAACTCCAGGGTCATAACAATATATATATATATATATATATATATATATATATATATATATATATATATATATATATATATATATATATTTCTCTAACATTTCCTCTGCAAAGATCAATACATTAGTGTATATAATTTTTATATTATTTTTTATTGCATAGTTGTATTTATATTGTGCTGATATTTGTTTGTCATAACAATATCAAATTATTTTTTAAACAGTAAAGTAAAAATGAATATGTTTATGATGGAACATGGATGCTGCAACAGCTTTGCTGTGAGCAGCCTAAAAACATGTACAAGGCAACAAAAAAAATTGATGGGGGAGGTCTTATTCTGCAGCTTGATGCTGCAGTGCTGGACATCATCATAACATTAAGCCTGATTTTAGATCACATGGTATTTCATGTCACAAACTATCTGATTTCCAACTGGAACATTGCGATAAAATAATTGAAAATTGTCATGTAGCAAAAACAGCCCTATCTAAGAAAGCAGATTCTCACGCTAGAAATAAATAGTAAAAAAGACACTGTTTATGTATGAGTAACATGGGCCAAAAAATGACCCTGGAAACAGCCATTCATTTCCACTTAGTTTTTACGAGTTTTTGAACCAATGTCGGGTAAAAATAATGCTAATGTATTGCTTTTTGCATTCTATACAAACAAAATTTACTTGAAAAATATATTGAATCCTGTGAAAATTATCATTAAAATAAAATGTAATGAAACAAAAAAAAAAATGACTTTAAAATTAACGCACAAGCAATTTAAATACATATATATAACAATTTTGTATTTTCCCACAGCATTATTTATTATGATGACTTTAACCAGGTATCTGCTGCAGAGTAGTTAATAGGATTAAAGTATTCTTGAAATTATTTTGCATCCATGTGCCTATATGAAACTATATGAATGCTGTTAAAGCATGACAAAAGCAACTTTATACACTGACCAGCATATTGACCATATTTGTTGCTTTACTTAGGACACCTTATTGAGCATGATATAGAAACTAGCATGGGATTTCCTAGAACATTACAGGCAAGAAATGAGATGCACTGGAATGTACAATATAATGCAGGGACTATTTTACATTTACCATACTTGACATAGTGACATAAAATAGCTTGGTACTCTACAACTGTAACAAGATAACAAATGGATTTCTGGATTTATTGCAAAGACAACGCCCAGCCCGACACATTAATCTTGTATTGGCCACCTTTATTTAAGTATAAATGCATCTGATGATCTGTTTGTAAGGTAAACTCCCTACAGAATAGGTATGTATGGAATTTTCCTATCCCTCATACTAAGGCTAGGCACTCCTTTTCAATCATGGTGTAGTTTTTCTCCCTATAGAGCAATTTCCTACTTATCTAAACAGTGGGCATTTTCATCCTCTCTTGCTCCTGTAGCAAAAACAGCTCCAAGTTCCGTATAGGACGCATCAGTCCTCAGCACAAAAGTTTTGTCCAAAATACTTGACTAAATTTGCAAATGGCATTTTGTCCAAGTCTTTTGATTTCGAGTTCGTAGGCAATATTTATACAGCAACAAACAGAAATTAAATCAATAACAGTGATCGCACTTGGCTTCGCCAGTGTTGCAAATTGTAATTTTATTTTCCTCATTGGTGACGAAATATACCATCTGGCGATATTTTTTGCGAGATTTTTGGCTGATACAGGGCTCGAATTTAACACAAATTTCTTTGTAGCCAGAAGGACTAGTATGCTGACAAATTTACTAGTCCTGCCAAATCTTTAATAGTCCTGTCCAAAAACAATATCACACACTTGTATTGAGATTAACAACAATATTATTCATAAATAGCATTATCATATGAAACATAGAATTACAGAATTATAAATCAAATCCTGCTTTAAATCATCAGTCCGTCAATTCACATTTCTTGTTTCTTAAGATTATCTGGATCCAATTCCAGAAAAGGATCCAGGTGTCCTTTCTCATCCTCCACCTGTACTTTGGGTCCATATGGGGTTTGTTTAGGTCTCCTTACCTACCTGAAACATTCCACAAATGTACTGCTGGTGATGGATAATTTGTTGGAATATCATTTGTATGGAACAATATAAAGAGTAGGTCCGACAGAACCCAAGGTAGCAAACATCATCTCCATTCACTCCTCACCATTTGTATCTCTGAGAAACCATTCTCAGCATCAGCAGAGTAGGCTGGGATTATTCGGATAAGGTCAATCAATGCCATAATATTCTTTCAGTCAGCAGCACATCATTTTACAACTGTGGACCAAGTCCAAGCATAGATGTCTTTGCAAGATAACAGAATACATTAAGAAAATTATAATCTGAATAAATGTACATTAAGAAAAAGGTAATGTGAATACTTAAATAATGTTGATATTAACTTTTTTAAATGCTAAGATGCTATGCAAAATAAAGAATTTTAACAAATCTGGAGTCAATAATGTTTCCTGTATTTTTTTTATAAATATTTGAATACACACATACTTGCTGTAGACTAAACTCATTAATATATCCCATTCCAATTCCACTACATCAGCATCCACACTTGCACCGACAAGAACTGACCGGAAATGCTCCACCAAAACAGGTTTCTGCCTTACACTTCCAGTGATGTAGTGAGTAAATGTAACAACCTGTTTATAAATCCTGTGTCTCCAACATCAACTCCTTTTATCTCATCCAGCTAACACATCCATGCAAAATCATTGAAGGGTCTTTGGTTCTTTACCATAGCCACCACTTTCACCGGTTGTCACCTGAGAGCAACATTGTCCCGGCAGGCGAAATTCGCACTTTTCGGAACATGTAGCTTCAATTTGGTGCAACACAGAAAAGTCAGTTTTAGCTTGATGAATAGAAAAATATCTCAGGAGTAAAATAAGCCATAGAGTATGGCCATATGCCTTCAACGACCGAAATAGCAGAAGGAAATCGAGAGTCATGGGTAAAACGAAGTATTTGGAAGTTACTGACCTTGTCTCTTGAATAGTATGATAGTGTCCTATGTCAGAATGGGTCATGGGGATACTCTGATATATTTTTGTAACTCTTTATGATTTCTTTTCTTCAGATTATTGGGTGTTTCTTTTCTTAGCATCAAGCTTGCGTCGAGCATCTATGGTTTAACACATTTTGTTAAATCTTCCCAAGATCTTACCGGCAGTCGATTTATCTGGTGGTATCTGCATAGCTGCTTCTCTCTGTTATTTTTGTGTTGCCCAAGCTTTTCATGCGCGTTTACTGATTCATTTTTAAAGTTCGAATAACCTGTTGCTTTTTGCTAATTTCGCACACCAGTTTAACCACATAAAGTTCTTTTCTTCATCCTAATTCAACCATTCCCTGTCTTTTGTCCATGTCGTCTAAAACGTTTGATTATACTTTTCCCTATCATAAGAATTATTCCTCTCTTTAATGTCATTTTCATTCAACTTTTGCTTTTTTTCTGGTAGCTGAATACATTCTATAAAATGCCACATTTTGTCTGTCTTATAAGGAACGAATTATGTCTTTGGAAATACGAGATGTTACAGTATAGCTGATGCTAATTATTTAAAGTAAGAAAATGAATATGGGTGTCCTTTATATAAGAAAATCAAGCAAGAAAAACCATTTCCAAATGTGCTTTTGCCTCCCCCCTTCAATGGCCTTCCTCTGATAAGGACTTAAGTGCTTGTTCTGCTTGATCAAAGGAGTGGCT
This sequence comes from Potamilus streckersoni, assembly GCA_016746295.1. Classification (NCBI taxonomy): domain Eukaryota; kingdom Metazoa; phylum Mollusca; class Bivalvia; order Unionida; family Unionidae; genus Potamilus; species Potamilus streckersoni. The sequence goes on along the minus strand of JAEAOA010001383.1, from coordinate 1,074,307 downwards.
ATTGTGAACACTGTTACAAAATATTAGCATCAGAAGATGATGTTAGTTTCAGCTTAGAAAAAGTAAGTTCCCATCAAACGAACCCATCTTATTCGGCACATTCTATATAACAGTTCCAGTTACGGTCTTTTTAATAGCTAAAGCTTGGTAAATGTTCCTGATTAATTGGACAGTAGTATATTGAAATTAATAATAAGGCAGAACATTTTCAAATCTTAGATGCCCATGCTCAGAGATTTTAATATGTACAGCATTCTGCTTGATATCTCCACGTCTATTAAATTATTTGTCCATTCTTGTAAGGCAAAAATATAAAATCAATTCTTATCATCATATAAAAAGTAGTTGTATGGAAAAGATGTGTCAATAAAGTCATCATAATAAATTCATCTGATTTTTATAATTATTTTGATGCAAGTGTAAAATATATAGTTTTCCGTTTGACTGTTGGAGTGTTTGGATAGCAAGCACCCACCCACCTACCCCAGAAAACAAAACCTGTAATCAAACAAACCTGCAAACTTTAATTTCTTTGAATAGCTTTTGCAGTGTTCTTTTATGTGGTATACCTTTTTGTAGTTTATTACTGTGGCCGAGTGAATAAAGTGTGACACCACGTCATTTTTAATTTAATGATCAGATTAATCGGGATCATTTACCTAACTTCTGTTGTTAATGAGGGTACCATAATTAGCACTGTTAAGCGAATGCACAAATCGGATTTCTTCTTTTATAGAAATGCACCTTTCCGAGGTAGATATTGATTTCATCTTCTCCTGCTGTGTTGACAATGTTTACTGATTTGATTCTACGGGACATCTGCCGAAGTCAAATATTTATTAGGGAATGGTGTAAACGACGTTGACTTTCGATAACCGAAACTTACTAGCCCGTTGGACTATTAACATTATGAAAGTTACTAGTATGACAGGAAATCTACTAGCCTTGGGCTAGCAGACTACCACTAATTTCGAGTCCTGTGATAAAAATAGTATATACAGTACAATCTTGGGTTTGGAGAAATTCAAAGGCATTTTGACAGGAAGCAGCATACTTGGATATAAAAATGCACTGGAATCTATAGTTGCATAAACAAATCCTTATTTCAAACCACCCTAACAGTGCATTATTATATCGTAATCCGCTTATGCTGATATCTGGCCATGATACCGTATGCTGTAATATAATCAAAATAGCCATGCAACTGACTAGCTACAATCGATCACCTCTGAGGGTGGGAATGTGAAATGACTACAGTTGATCACACAACTGCAATTTAAAAAAAAAAACTAGTTTTGCTGCAACTTCAGTGAAAACTGATTACCTCTAAAGCACTGATATACACTAAGAAAATTTGTAAAAAAATTGTCTCAGTTTTCTACAATTAATGTTGCAACAGCAATAACAAATGGGTATTTTTTTGGTCATTCAAAGAGAATCTTTAGCAGCGCCTTCAATAATACATGCACCTTCATCAAAGCAAGCCGGTGACCTTTGATCAAAGTAGTCGGCAACAGACTAAAAAAAAAGCATTGCTTCAGTTTTTGTATTGATTAGAACATATTTCTTCTGCCACAAAACTTTCCTCTTTGCAACAAAAATGTGCACACAGATCACTCCTATATGGATGATTTTCTGTGTCCCAAATCAAACATTTGCATCCAAATACACATAATTAAGCATTTCCGAGATTTCTGATGTTATATATATTTGTGAAGGACCTTTCCCTCAAGAATAAATATAACTTCCTGCAACAAGTTCCTAATAGCTGGACCAGAAGCAAGAAATTGATAAGACCCTCAAATGTCTTCACGACTTTACCACATTCTACCCATTGCTGCTAGCAATTATATGTCCTACTGATGAACTGGGTGAATGTCTTGCCTCTCAATTTTTATTGGCAGATGAAACTTTACAAGTGCACTTGTTTCTTTTTTTGCCAGCTGCAATAAAAAAAATCTTTATTGTAAAAGTGACTTCTCATCTGTTGTAAATAAGTAACATTTCATCATGTACCAAATTGTTACAAATTTAAAATCAAAATGTGTTGTTGCACTCATATCAGTATGTAAATTGAAAACATGACAGTCTGGAGAAGGCAAGAGGCAGAGCTACAATTTTAAAATGCAATTTGGACAGGATGCTAATTTTAGGACTGCAGTTGGTTCAGGGTGAGCATTGTAGGAGGAGGTGCAACTCAGAAGTGTGTGTGGGGGCACCTCTGAGCTGCAGCAATGCTATATGCTGCTATATTTTCTTCAGCTTTTAAATTAATGAAACATTTATGCACTTAATTACATGACAGATTAGTTAATTAATAGTGACCAAAAGAAATCAATACATTGATTCAGAAATTCTTATTTTTGTTATTTGCTTCCAGTATGGTAGTGTCTATGCAGTAATATTGTTAGATGCAGCTTAAATGAACAAATGTAAATGGAGTATTTCCTTGGCACTTAGCCACACAACTTTCAACAACTTATATTTGCTTTACAGTGATGATGGCGTTTCTGGAAGCAGCTGTGAGCCAGAAGGAGAATCATCTGAGGCCAGGTCCAGAAACCGGAAGGAGAAAAAGAAATCAAGACACAAACATAAGCACAAACACAAACATAGCTCAGACAAGCACAGACACAAACACAAGCACAAGAAACACAAACTAGACAGAGATAGTAAAAATGAGCCAGATTTCCTTGAGTCGGGGGCAAGGAAGCGAAGACGGCTTGATGAAGAGGAAGGCTATGACAGAAATTATGCACAGAAGTATGGAGTTGATGATAGTGATTTGGACAGATTAGAGGCAGCAAGAGCAGCATTGCAAGCAGAGTTGAATGGCGTTACAGATGACCAGGTAGATGTTATGCTAGAGGGAGCTTTACAACCTTCTCTGAACCAAGATACACGGATGCATGTGACTGGTCAGGAGGAATATATTTCAGAAAATGAGCAGAGTTATAACTCTTGTCACTTACGTGGTTATAGAGTACAGGATAATATCATGAAAGGTAGAACACCAAACTTCCAGGAGGAACCTGAGGCAGAGGAGGATGCAGAGGTGTTGAAGTCCAAACCTAAAGTGTCAAGTCGGGTTGAAGCTGTCAGTATGAATGCAATGAGTATGATTGCTCAGGGTTATGGCGGGGCTAGTGACTCGGAGGAGGAGGGTGAAGTAGAACATGATGTATCTGAACCTCAAGAAACTTGGCAAAAAAATGGGGATAGAAGAGATAGGAGGTATTCCTACAGTGAGAGGGAGGTGTTTGAATACAATCAAGAATTGTATGAATATGCACTCAGTGAGGTTGATGACTCCCATCATTCTCAGGTTAAAGCTGTAATTGACTATGGACATGGAATAGACAAATACAGGGACTCAGACAGAGATAGAAATAGGAATAGGGGGAAAAGGGAGAAAGATAAGGAAAGGCACAGAGGCAGAGAGAATGAAAGAAGGAAAGATAAAGAACATAGTAAAGATAAGGAGAAGGAAAAAGTAAAAGAGAATGAGAAAGAAAAGGAGAAGGCCAGAGATAAAACACGTGCTGAGGAGAAGAGAAGACAAGAGGAAAGACGTTCCGATAGGAAGAATAGTTCCAGAAAGGAAGAAAATGATGTTAAGAAAGAGCGAGAAAAGAGTGAGAGTACAAGAAAATCTGCTGATAAACCAACAGAGAATGTTGTAGAAGAACCCAGTAGGAGGTAAGATCCTCTGCTACAAAATTGTCATTTCAAATCTCTGTCTTACATTTACATAACTTCTGTGTTTTACATTTACATTTAAATATATTATAATCAGCTGTCAAATAAAGTAACATTGCAAATGATAATAAGAATCATAAAATGATCCAACCCTGCCTAATGACCACCCCTTTATTGAAAAACCCTGCTATAGACTACAAAAATATAAAGAACTAATTTATTCTATATTTATCACATTCTCCATATTTTGATAGTATTCAGCAGCCAATAGTGTAACATATTTTTGTTAGAATCACCACTACATCTAGAAACATTTAATTTATTTAGAGATTGAAATAATGACAAAAGACTTGGTTTATGCAGATACACAGTTTGTCATTTAATTATTAATATTTTACTTTAGAAAGAAGTCATTACAAAAAGCATAATTATTTGTTATAATAATTGCTGTTAGATAATGGGTGTATACAGAATTTTTAAAGATCATGGTTTAGAACAGAAATTCCATGATGTAGCTCATTTGGGATAACCAAATATTAAAAACGTGTTAATGTTAATAAGAGTTACAAAGTCCAGTGCCCTTATGGTCTTATATGCAACACTGAGTATGTGAACATTGTATTATTACTACTTCTCAATGGATAGTCATATTAATATGGCATTTTCATGGAAAGACATAAAATCCTAAATGAAATTGGCACTATTCTTACTTCAAATAAGGTCTCCATGATGACCATCTTATCTTCATCTTGTTGTTTGCTATTCCTCCTTTTGATTGTATGGTCATGTCAACATCGAGTCTTTAGAAAAGGACTAGTTGGTCTTGAATGAAAATAGTGCTGATCTGATGGCCTTTATGGCTACCAGATAGTTAGAACATTCCACAAAAACAAAGTGATATTTTCTTGATTCCTGGAAATTCGTTTTTGCCAGTAGAGCAATTAGTCCCTTCAAAGGATTATAGTTCTCTCACATTTAACTAAGTAGTCTATTTTAGATGTTATGTCATTTTTTTGAGCAGGGTGCAGTCAGTCCAGCCTCACGGAGATGACAGAGACCGCTTGTCACGGGAGAGAAGATCATCTCCTTCTACAGAGTAAGTTATTAATTTATTTTGATAAAAACAGTCTAATACAGTTGCAAGAAGTCACTAATGGGCCTTGAATAATTACAATTCTTGTAGACATAGCAAGATAATGACTGTAAAACAACCTGGCTAGCTTTCTCACATAACCACATTGGCTGAACCCAAGACTCGAACCCATGCAGACACGAAATGGCGCTGATCCGTAAGAGTGGTCACTTTAGACCACTTTGCCACTTGGGCCCCTCTGTCAAGAATTGTTACTTTGTTCTCAAAAATTGCTGGACACATTTTGACCACAAGTAGCAAAGAGCAACCTGACATGTAAATTTTTCAGATTTGTCCAAATCATGCCAATCTGCCATCAGTTATTACTAAACTTTTGATAGAAAGCATCCTGGCAAGATTTTTCATTTTTGTATGCTGATCTGCTTTAAAATATAGCTGTTGCAGAAAGTAAAGTCACTGACTGCTAAATAAAAGGTTAAAAACCTTCTAAGCAACATATCTAAAAACTGTTGAATAGAATTGGACCAGAATGTGACAGAAATCATTTTGGAATTAACTATTTACCTTATGCAAGTGCCTTTTGATGCCTCTACACAATTCTCATGGAAGTGCCTTTTGATGCCTGCTGTAAACATCAGCCATTTTAAGCAGGTTTTCATAGCACCACCTTCAGGGAAAACCTCCAGTTAGCTACTACATTCAATGGTGTGAATGACCATTATGTCAAATCACGCTGTCACTGTTTATGCTCTGGTCAAAATCTGCTATTTAAAGTAACTTGGTCGTATTATCCACTCCCCAAAATGGAGGTTGCATATTTCATTCAATACTTACTCGAGTTTTCATGATTCTAGAGTCACAACTATGAAAGCTTCAATAACTTAGGTGAAGGCTCTGATACTGATGTGGGCAGCAATTAATTTTTTTAAATTATCAAATTCAGCTGACTTACAGATCTAGACACAGATATAGGACTTGTAAATTTCGGGTATGAGAAATGGCAGCTATAGTTGGTCAAACAGCTTCACTGACTTAACATTGAACGAGTTCTCTCAAGATTTTAAAGCACATAAAAATACTTCTGTGAAAAATAGTTTTACAGCTATAACAATCAGATTTTACTCTTAAATTTTTCCAGGCATAATATATGTGTACCAAAAAGATAAAATGGTTAAAATTGCTGTTAAACATAACATACACTTCACTGCTTAACAGGCCTATGTGTAGTGCACTGCTCTGGATAACTTTGCTACATGCATATCGAACGGCTAAAAAGCCATGCACTGTATGAGCGAAAGGGTGATGTCTTTTTAGCACTTCGATCCGCATGTAGCAAAGTTACCCAGTGCAGTGCACTACACATAGGCCTGTTAAGCAGTGAAGTGTATTGTAGATCTGCTATCAGATGTAACCCAGTACATAAAAATAGAAAAGTCATGTGAAAACTTCTTCAAAATCTTTAATAGAAGACCAAACTTGACAGAAATCTACCAGGCATAAAGACATCAAACTATACAAAAGATGCCAATCCACTTGTAAATGTTGCTACCATTACTGAAAATCATCATGATGTAGGTAAAATTATATATCAGATAATAAATTTGTCCAAAAGCCACAATTGGGCTGTCATACATATTGTAATGGCTGTTTTCTTTTTAACTTTTAATCATGCATGGCTAATTTCATCTGTATATTCCAGCGAGATAAATCAGTAAAATTCACTTGATTCAAAATTTAAAAAAAAAAACACAGGCACACTGCAGTGTTATTCAACAGTATTTTTTATCAAAATTTTTTGTAAGCACATCGGGGCAAAAGGGGATGTGGGTTTGTGGCTGGTCCCTATGTCCATTGTGCATTGTCTCTCATATTAACAGTCGTGCTTCAAAGGCTGTTTATCCCAAGAAAAATTATTTTAAACTTTACAAATGTCATTGGAACAGTTTTGACATAAAAATTTCAGTCTAAAACATTCTTTTATGAAGAATTTTTAAATTATTAGAAGTGAAGCTATTAAAAGTGGTTAAAACCCTGTAAATGACTTCTTTTAAAAGAACAATTGACTAAAGTCTGACTAAACTTGGTATGAAGCATCCTGGCGTAAAGAGCTTTCAAATTGAGGCCAAACCACCATCAGATATGGCTGCCATTAATAATAGTCAGACACGCACCTTTAAATGCCTTTTTCTCCAAAATCACAGGTCTTCTTGTGTCTGTATAATAATACTCAGCAGATCTTAATTCGTAACTCGTTTTTCTTTATGAAATGATATGGGCACAAACCTTGTGCATTCCTAATTCCTAGCTCCTATTTTCTTCGCAATTCCATATGCAATATTGAATCATCTGTTACCTCTTTGATAGTAACATCTATGTCTATAATCACATTCTTCCACAGAACCAACTACTTGTTTTAAAGAGCTGCTGTTGGCCTACAGCACATGTGCATTTAGTTCTTTCATCAGTACCAATCTTCCTACCAGTACCAAAGTGTTTCAACCAACTACCGAATCCAGATTTAATAGCGTTTTAGATCCATATACAGATTTAATAAGCATTTTAGATCCATATGCAACATCCAAATCAGCTTTTAGCTTTGCAAAGGATTTTCCTAATTTTCCATATAAAAAGATTTATAAACATTTTTCAAAATGGACCCATCTGCCATTTTGCCACCACATCTACTGTATATATGTGACATAAAGAAAGGTGACATCACTAAGTCACGTTCCAAATTTAAATATTTTTAATTATAGGCAGCAAATTTTGTGTTGGCTTCCTTTGTTTTCAAGATACTGAATTTGTTCTAGAACTTTTCAATCAACCATTGTATTTATTATATATTTATAGTCTGATTAAAATCATATCTTCACTACCCGAATGAAGATCTGAAAGTGATCACATAGTTATCATGTTCTGGTGACCTTGAATTAGCATCTTTTAGAAATTTGAAAGCAAATTAAATCGTTCTGCACACATTATCTTCAGCCATACTGCACAGTTTCTCAAATGCAAAGGTACAAGTTTTCATCAGATTGGCAAATAAAATGAGCACTTATTGTAATTACGTAGGTCACTAGAACATGACCCCTAAGTGCACAGAGATCTGTTTTTAACCCATTAACCCCTGGAGGTTTTTGTCGTATTTGCCTGAAATGTGAGTAGGAAATCGATTTTGGGAGATATTTCTAAATACATCTTAATACATTGACTTCCAAGACATTTTCGGTTAACTTAATGCCTATTTGTGTTAGAAACATCGATTTTCATTTGCTCTTTTGCCTGAGCATAAGCAGAAGGGTAAAAATTGGAGTTGGTTGGGGGTTTTTTTGCTTAACAGACCCATTTTATTTTGTCGAGACCACTCCTCATTCTAAATGCCCATTTTATCCTACTTTTTGCAAAGGTTCCCTTGTCTGTGTGCTATTCAGACTGGTCTGTCTTAGATCTGAAGCCAAAAGATCTAAAATATGGACTCAAAACCAGATCATGACCTCGGACGAATTTTGGCTGGAAAAAACTCTGGTTCAGAAAGTGATGTGTTTTCCTCAGTATTTTGAAGTGCAACTAGAACATCCATATTATTTTCTATCATCATAAAGCTACATCAGTCTACCTTTCTGTAATACCACCCACATGACCTTAATGCTACCGCGTTCAGAAGTAGGCTACCACCTCCTGCTCCTTAAACGAAGCGCTAGGGGTTAATGAATTAATCAGATTCGTTTTCATGTTTACATGTATATGCAAATATTTCATGGAATTTCATATTTCAAGAAAGTTTCTGTTTATAAATTGAGATTTTTTTAAGGAATAGATTAATTTGTTTTTCTGAATTTTGTGGCCATATTAGAATTTGTTTTGTTCATAGGTAACATCATGCTCATTAACCCATTCTATCCTGAGAAGCAATTCTAAATTCACTTTGGTAAAACGGAGCATCACACAGCAGCAGCAGAAGAAATTTTTATGACCTTCACCATGTTTACAAAAAATGTTGTAACATTGTTATTTATTTTTTAAAGTATATAAAACTATGTACCTCTAAAAAGGTAATAAAATTGGCAACACAGTGATATATGTTTTGTTAAAATTTAATAATGTACAACCTCACAACTGTATTTTGAAATAGGGCTTGACAAACAAAAAAAAGAAAAATAATATTACCACGAACTTCAGTGAATCTTTTCTCTGTGAGGATGAATGAAATGCTCCAATGCACAACTAAATACTAGGAACGATTTGTTGAGTTCACGATCTAGACCATGTACTTTAGCCTACAGTTTCTCGGGAAAATCCTTGTCCACAAATTAATCCTAGAAACTGAATCATTAATATATATGTCAAAATTTTGAAGTCCACATCATCACTATGTCAGTATTCTTCTGGGTGTTGAATAGTTGCCCTTCAATCAATTTAAATTGTGGCTGCAACCAAGGAGAAAATTAACCTCAGGCATGATCATATATAAATTCTTCAAAGTTAGCATAATTGTCTGAATCGCTGTCGAAAAGTGGATGCAGTCATGCACCATCTCTTTCATCAACTTCATTTCCATCAGTTAAGTCAATATTATCTTCAGAATCATCAAAATCTTCAACTTCAATGTCTCTACCTTTGCTAAGAATATCCATGTTTACATCTGAGTTGTTGTCCATCATTTTATTGATCGATTTTCAAATCAGCTGTTTCGTTTTTAACGTTTTTTTTTCTTCATTTTTTTCTGCACATGCGTGCTTTAACCATTTCCTGTCATCAGTTAAGAAGTACACAAGTCTTTGTGATGTATAACACGTGTTTCTAGAGAGACTACATAAACACCTAGTAAAACTATGAAAGTGTATTCCGCATACAATGGGAGTCTACGACCAGAAGTCTAATCAGGATAGAATGGGTTAAGTAGCTTACTATTTGTTCCATTTATTTATGTTTTTTGCAAGAAAACGTGATTCATTAATGGATACTCATTATTTGATGTTTTCTTATCAAAGTCATTTCAAATTTACAGCAAGTCAAACCCAAATTATTTAAGTAATTATATCTCATGTATCTGAAACATTTTTAGAAATAGCTGTAAATTTTAAGAGGTTTGCTTGACAAGGACATGTTGCATTTAAAAGTGCATTGGTCATGGCTCCCTTTACATTAATGTTTTCAATTAAGTTTATGAAAATTTAGACATTTCCAGTTTAACCCTTTCATCACTAAGTAACTTTGTAGGCATAGAGTCCTCAACACTAAGTAACTTTGGAGTTGTAAAGCAAAATGACTTGTGGACTTTGAAACAACATAACTTTGCCAATGTTAAAGATATCTGGCTGGATTAGGTGTCAAAATCAAGGTTAAAAATCAAATTTTATGACTAATTCAATAAAATGTGCATATCTATTACAACTGTTAAAATGCAGGTACAAACAGGTAACACAACAGTTAAAATACAAGTAATTATTTTATTACCTCTTAAAAACTTCGAAAAGTTTTCAAAATTTGTTCAATTGACCCTAGATGTACTAATAATCACAATAGCAACACAAGTCTTTCTTTCATGGTGTCCATAATATATAAAATTCTATAAAATTGACCAAAATGATCTCCAAAGTGAGATCTGTCCACACACCTATATCGCCTCTGCCACGTTTGATCGTCACATTAAAGTTCGTTAAATGGACAATTTTTCCAAAAACTTCATCTGAATAGAATATTTGAAAATATTCCGAAGCTTTCATGGAGTCATCAAACACTAAAAAAATCTGTAACAAATCTCTTTGGTTTTCCAGCTTTGTCCAAACAAAATCACGTGAAGCGTACAATTTCTCTGGTTCAAAACCTTCAAAGTCATCGTCATCACTGTCACCCACAAGTGCATTCCATTGTCTCTCCATACATCTTCTCTCATTTTCATCCAAATTTGCCAGGTCAAAATTATTTAAATCCTTTGATAACTCTCCTCTTAATATTCCTTCAAACGCTGCCATTTTGGCTACAAATTTCGGCAATCGGAAAACACGTTAAAAGTTTTTACTTTGTTCGTTATTTCTAGTTGTATACAAGCTAAACTCACAAGATCATCCAAATATAACATCTACAAGATGGAAGTTATTAGAGGTACCCCGAAAGTTATTTAGTCAGGTACTATAACATTAAAGAAGAATACTGCCCCAGACCGAAAAGTCGGACCATAGTGTTTACGGCCATACTTCCCCATGACCATTTTTCCGGTCCGCAGTGATGAAAGGGTTAACATCTTTTAGTTTTGTGTTGCATTTAATCTTTTTATGAGGACCAGAAAATTTTGATATTTTTAATAATCCAGCAAGTTTTTGTGTAACCTGTCTATTACTTGGCAAATCAATGGGGAAACAGTTGGCACCTTTTTATAGTCAGGTATCATTGTCAGACTGCACCATGGCCTAGTGGTTAGAGTATTTGTCTTGTGTGGGAAGTTGTGGGTTTGATTTATTTCTTCAAATTATTTAATAGTGATTATTTTCTCTGGAAATACAGGATGCACATACAAATAATATTCTTGTTCAATGTCATTTTCACTGGGCTTTATAGTGAATTTTATCCTGGAGTTTTACTACTGAGTTTCAAGTAATGACTGTTGCTACAACAACATGATACTGGCCAATTCAGGTGCATCAACACCTTCAGCATTGGATTTAATTTGGATTTTCACTAAAGTTTATTGAGAACTTTTATTTTTAGGATTTATATCTGTAATTCATTGATTACTTTTAGGATTTAATTCACTTACCACAATGCATTGAAAAAAAAAATCATTAAAGCATTGGAGAGGATTTCAAACATAATTTTGTCTGGGTGAGGGAACTGTTTGGTCTGTTTGATATGGCAGCAGATTTGCTACCCCTTAGCTGCCTTTACCTATTACAGCTAAATGGCAATCACATGGGCCATCTGGATTAGAATGATCAGGTAATGTATTTGCAGGGAGACCACTCTGGTGGCCTAGTGACTAGAGTGTTCACCTCGGATATGAGAGGTGATGTGTTCGAACCCCTGCCTAGTTATACCAAAGACTTGTAACATGGTATTAAAAGAGTTAGTGTCAGGACTGGTTCACCTGGTGTCAGGATAATGTTTAATGGGTGGGACATCATGCTATTGTCTCTGGCATGATGCCCCAGTGCTAAATATCACTTTAAAATGCCACACATAGTGATATGATTGAAAAATTGTTAAAGCCACATTAAAATTCCAAATCACACAGACACACCCACACACACATTGTATGCCATTTACAAATAAATACAGATGAATAGGAAAAGATGTTTTGCTCAAAAGATTGATTGGGTTTTGTAGTGGTTATAGTTGTGTTTTGGAAACATTATTTATGACTCCAGCCTTTATTGCTACAAAATGGAAAATGAATCATTGCTGAGATTTGGAAAACTATAAATTGTTGTAATATTGATGTATTTGTATTTCCTTATGGATCCAGAAGAAGGAGAGAAAGTGGATCAAGAAATAGGCAGAACCAGTCAAGGTTATGGAGGAGAAGTACGTCAAGAAGTACTCGGAGAAGCAGGTCACGTGATCAAAGGAGGCCAAGTTCATCTCATGGAGGAAGACGGAGTCACTCTAGGGATCGCAAACATCGGCGACGTAAAGAAGAAATAAGGGATAAGTTTGCAGGAAGTTTGTCAGAGGGGCTTTATTTGGAGCAGCAGGAAGTCTCATCTGATGAAGAGTAAGTTTTCACAATTTCATTAAACTGAAAAATTTCAAATGTGACTGTTCTTCATTGTCTATTAGTGTTAAATATAATTGTAGAGAGAATTTGGTTGATTATATATCTGAAGACATGTCCAAATCTTTTGCACCATGGTTATACAAGCATACCTTTACCCTCACCCCCATTTTCTGAAATATGTACCCACCTCCTCCATTATCTACTTTTATTATAAATTTATTAGACTGGCCTTTTCACTTAGCATGAAAAAAATACCATATATTTCAATATATGTATTGCTCACATTTCCTGTTGATAATCTAGGATAATGCCGGAATTATTAATTTTTGGATTCAGGACAAGATTCCTTTACTGAGGTGATCATTGGTCATATGCTAACATATAGAGGATATTACATTTTTTTGCATAGATTTAAGAATTCATTTCCCACTTCACAAATGAAATATTTTCCTTATATCCACTAAATAAAACAGATTTTCTTTAGGTTACATAATTTTTAAGGCAAAAACCTTTGGTTTGAATGGCTTTATTTCTCCATTCTGTGTCAGTGCCATTAATGGCTGCATTACTACATTGATAAAAAGAAGTTTCATACTTTTGCTGCAATTTTAGCACAGCAGCATTTTGTAAATTTAGATCGAACATATGTATCAGATTGTGCATTTTGTCATATTAATGAATTTGAAAATTTGTTAATACATTTAATGGCACGAATTGATAAAATCAACATTGCAAGAGTGGTGGTAGTTGTCCAAGTATAAAGGAATGGTCCAACAGTCTTCAGATCACATCATTAAACAACATATTGGAATGAACATGAGCTTGCATTTGAGGATGTTGGTTTCAATTTTTTTTTTCTGCATTCAGAAGTGAAGTTTTCTTTGTTAGCAAATGTCTAGTAAAATCTGGAAGACTAAGATTAAGAGAAAGATATTATTTAGGGCTTGCATCACACATTAACTCCAGAGACAAATAATATAAGGTATTTGATAACTGTATTGTTCACTTGATGCTAATGTTATGTGGTGAAGAGATAAATATCTACAGATCACCAGCATGCCTCGGCAGGGACATCACTGACAAATCTATGGAAGGACTGGTCAATATTACTGATTGACTTATGATCAGCCAATGAAGATCACCCATGGAGAGACTGAGATGTCAAGAGTTATTTACAATCAGATACCAGTTCAAGAATTAGTGTGTGTGTGATTTGAATTTTTTTTTAGCTTTAACAATTTTTCAGTCAAATCACAACAATATTTGCAGTGTTAGACTCATTTACTGTGGCTGAGATAATCACTTACACATACACACACTCTCAATCTCTGTCTCTTCGGTAAGCATTTTTACATTATTTTTTAAACTCACAATGAATGTATAGTATTTACTATTGGAAACGTGATTTAAGAACATATCATTTTTTAAAATGCTACATTTGGTTCCTAAGGTGTATAAATGACTTTGTCTATCCTATCAACTTTGTTAGAATACATAAGAATAATATACATTAGAACCTGACTTTTTGCCATAAAATTATGGTTTCTCAAGACAGGTGGTCTCTCATAACAGGTCACAATGCTATATAATCATTAAATTTGTGTTGAGAATATGGTCTCTCAAGACAGGTGGTCTTACATAGCAGTGGTCTTTTAAGACAGGTTTTGCTGTATTTATCATGGTTTAGGTTAAGTTTTCAGATTTTGTACTGATTGGTCATTTATAATTTCTGTTGGTAATGTTTTGCATTGTTGAATTATAAAATGCAGGAATTAATTTTCATATAAGGTAGTTCTACAGAAAGGCAATTGAATGATATGCTGTGAGGCACATTTTTTAATAATTAGAGGTGGAATTTGGACTTATGTCTTTATACATAGTTAAGAGTTAGAGCATTGTCCATTCAAACAACTCATTACCTCATTAACAGTTACACAAACTTTTATAGGATCATTAAAAAAGCATACTTTCAGCATGAACTGCAACAGAAATGAGGACAAGAATGTATCTCTAGATTGCAATAATGTAGTATTGAGTAAGACAATTAGATTCTTTGTGTAGTTTTCATACAGATTATGAGGCATTGTCATTATATTAATATTAATTTGATTTGTTATTATCTAATCACACATCTTTATTAGAACTAGCAATTGTTTATATTTAACTGCTTCATCACATGTTCAGAGTAATAAAAGGAAGAAAATTGCTCTCAAGAAATAATGCTGGAAATAAATTAGTGCCTCTCTGTATCCATCTCTCTTTCTCTGTCTCTGAACTTAGCATGCCGCTATCATAAACAAATCCTCTCCCATTTTATTGAGACCAATTCCACTCCATAGTGATCATTGGGTGTGATACCATGAGAAAATGTGGAGTGAAAACGATTATTTGCACTTTGCATGCATGCAATAATGTTTACAAAGGATTAAATCAAGGTAATTGGTGTTACATTAGACACTGACTTGAAAGATCACTCTTTTTGCCATAAAATTATGGTCTCTCAAGACAGATGATCTCATAACAGGTCACAATGCTATATAATCATTAAATTTGTATTGAGAATATGGTCTCTCAAGACAGGTGGTCTCACATAGCAGTGGTCTTTCAAGACAGGTTTTGCTGTATTTATGATTTTGCAAAGCAGTCATCACAGTGTCATAAGTTGTATTGTGCCCAAATTTCATGGTTGATGGTCACATTCTGCAAGTGGTTGTGCATGATGATTTTATGTAATAAAATCAATTCATGTATTACAGTTGTAGTCATACAAGAGAGGTGGTCACTTATTGCCAAGGTTTCTCAATATGGGTTTTACAATATTCGTTAGATTGACAGAATGTAATATGTTTGTAGGGTTGATGTACCAGATCCAGATGAAGAGGAAGATGAGGATGCCATCATAGAGAGACGGAGACGAGAAAGGGAAGCACTGTTGGAGGTAAGGAAAAAAAGTCATGCACAGACATATTTGGATTTGCAGATGGAAATGTCATGAATATTTTTTTATTTCCAAATTCGTCACATCAACATTTTTACCAAAATGCTGATAAAATACCTCACTTTAATTCATACAAATAGGTAATTGATCTAATTCCTTATTACTGTATGTTCCTTTGAGTGAGGTTGTTTTTACTTTTTTTTTAAAAAAATATTTTTTTATTACCACTGATAATTATCAAGATGACAACATTTTGAAGCTGAGAAAAACTTCTGTTTGGCTCAAGATGACAACATTTTGAAGCTGAGAAAAACTTCTGTTTGGCTCAAGTCACATTAATGTCTGGATGCCATAAAGTAAAAATGGTATTATTGCTATTTGGGGTTTGCTCTCTCAAATTACGAAATGTATTTGAATGGGCACCAGGCTACATTTGTAAACATGGGACATTTCATGTAATAGCAAGAAGATGCAAAACATCATCAAACACTCTCAGTTTAGAAGGAAAATGAAGTCAATTTGATGAAACAAAATCAGGGAGAGTCCTCTAATCCCAGTTCAAAAATTTTACATCAGAAAGATTGAAATAAATATTGTCATCTATGTATTCCTTTGCAGTGGGATCATGGAATGGATGGAAAACGATTGTTACACAGTTAGCTTGTAGCCTGATTTTATTTTGTAGGTTTTCTAATGATTATTCATTATTATTTAAGATAACATTAAGCTAAGTTTTGTCACATTGATTCCATAATCAAGTGAATATTACCTTTTTTAGTTATTAATTTGATTACTCCGTTAACCTAGTTATTAGAGCATCTGCCTCAGATGTGGGAGAGTCATGGGTTTGAATCCCAGCTGAATCATACCAATGACTTTTTTAAAATGATGCTAACAGCTGCATCGCTAGGCACTCATCATTTAGCGGTTGGTGTTAGGACTGGTCGGCTTGGTGTCAGATTATGTGACTGGGTGAGATATAATGCCCCAGTGATAGACATCAATATGAACTGCCACATTGCAGATATTGTGGTGATATGACTGAAAAATTGTTAAAGCTACGTTAAAAATTAAAATCACACACATGCACAGAGTTAAAAATTGGAGGTTTCAAACAAAAATAAATACTGCCCTAGTCCAATGATGTAGTCACTTCATTTGGAATATTGTTCTTGGATGTTGTGTGGTGATAATATGTCTGATTTTGTTGAAATTGACTTTTAATTTACAGATTTTGCATTTATTTTTATATGTGTGACCATTTGTAATTTTTTGCAATCTTGTGCACATCTTAGGTGGTGCTTTCATTAATATTTCCCCATTCTTTGTACTAGCATTAAGGTATGTTTTACCTTTTATTGTTTTGTTCTGGTCATTTGTTTGTTTTGGTAATTTTCTTTCAACTTTTCAGTATGGCACATAAAATTCATAATGTGGCAGTAAAGAGTCCTTGTGTGACAACCATGGCACCTATTTGTAGACAGTTGTCCATTCTGCAGATTATGGGCAGATGGAGTGATTGACCTAGCAGAAAGTTTCTGCTTTTGTAGAAGTATGAAGAAAGAAATCGCCTCCTCTCTTCTTGTGGTCCCAATCCAATACAGGCATTTCAAGGTGTAAGGGTGTCAGGAACTTAATAATGCCAAGATGGATAAGAGGCGCTTCTCAATGCAAGGAAGTTACAAACCATTCTGCTAGGGATTAGGGACGCTTTAAAATGCAAGAAAGTTGCTGGCTTGCTGCACTCTGGAGTGATCAAGGTTACTTCCACCCTGCATCCATAGTTTTCAGCAGATAATTGAAGGGTCCAATTGTCATCATGGCCTTCAAACCTTCAGCTTGATTCAGGAGCATTTCCTGTAGGTATCTGTTGGGGACATGGACATATATCCCATTGAGTTGTGCACCTATATTGCCCTAGCTTGTATGCCACTTTTTCTTTGTAATCTTATGAAATATTTTAAGGAAGGAGTCATTGTGTATAACTGCCTTGTAGCAGCTCAGAAAGACTGAAACTAAGACAGCGAAACATTTGCTCTCATTGTCAACGGCACTGTCGGCTGAACTGCTCCACTTGTGTATGGATATTGCTTCGGACTTCTAAGGTTTTGCTGCATCACAGCAAAGAACTAATATTACCTGTGCTCTTCAAGGATCTTAGGTCACCTACCTAAATGCTTGAAGCAGTGATCCCTGACATTCTGCCAGAGCCTGTTTAAAATTCCTCTTTGCCCCCATTTGCTTAACTGTGGTGCCATATAAACCAAGGCAGAAAGCCCGTTGACTTTGCCACTCTCCTTTGGGAGGGACTTAGTAGGCTCTAATGAGTCACTTTATATTTTCTGAATTTCTCCTCTTCACAATATCACAGTAAATGCCACATAGCTGGTCCTTAAAGTTTGAAGAAGAGCCTGACATCTGCTGGTTTGGTTTCTGTAAGTGGCTGATTGAGCCATTGTGTGAACTCTATGTGGCACACTTGTTTGGGTACACTTGATCAATAGAGGATGTGCCGCAGTTCATGCTGATTGAGCTTCGGTAGCTCCATTATGAATGATTCAGTGCCAGATGCAGCAGTCCTGTGCAAGATCTCAAGACTCGAAGTCAGTGTTGAAGTGTTTCAAGAATAACTTAAGGGAATATTTGAAGCATTTCTTCTGACCACCCTGAGATCGCTCTCCCTCCTTCAGATCTGATGAAGATCTTTGGTAGTTGCTCTTCTAACATCATTGTAACATGGCATAACCATCTTAACTGTGATTATATCAGCAGAATATGGCTGCTTCGAATGTGTGCCCATTTGAGAACCTCATTATCTTGCACCATGTTGCTGTAATCTTATCTTCATCATATTTTTCAGGCAGCCCATGCAAAACTGGTTCTGCTTCTTGGCATGGCATCTGTACACCATCTAGGTTTTGCAAGCATTTATCAGGGGTCAGCAACACAATGCATGATCCATAGGGAACTTTGAAAACCTCAAAAAGCCTTGAAAAATGAAAAAATGAATTGTTCTCTCGAGGCCTTGAAAATTAAAAATATTGTCTATGTACCTTGAAAAGCCTTGATTTTCATGAAACCAAAAGGAATTTATAAATAGTTTTTGTTTTACAGCATTTTAAAAAAAAAAGAAAACTGGAACAACAACAAAAAAGCAACATCTCATTAAGTTTGTGCCAGAACAGAATTTTTTCCACAATTGGCCACTGCGCAGTCATACATTTTAAACTTCTGATTGTATGAAGCCCAAATGTAGCAGTGGTTTAAATTTGAATCATTTGATTCAGTATCGCTGGCTGCCAATTCCAGCTTTGGTGGATAGGTGAAGAAAAATAAAAAGTTTAGATTATGTTTTCTTTCTCAGAGAGCTTTGCCAAATGTAAATTATGCCAGAAAGATATTGATTTGTATGCAGTGGGAGAGAGTGCTCCATGGTCACATGCAGCTGAAAAAATCCAAGCTCTTGTAGGCCTAATGGTGCTTAATACAGGCAAAACAAGAAGCCTTCAGCATGAAATCATTTTTGATGAAAGAGGTATGTCTGTGAAAATACAAATTCAAGTTTTAAAATAGAAACTGTATATGGTCTCATTTATGTAACTAGTTCAATCCAATTCTATTTGCATTGAGTGGAAATAGCACAGGTGATAATTGCAATGAACAACATGATTGATCTAAAAATATAGAATACAGCTAAGCTGAGAGAAATATTAACATATTTAATATGAAATAGTTTAAAATATCCATATGCTGCTTTTCAAAAAGTAGTATATAAAAAACAAATATCTTGTTTCTTATGGGGATGGAGGAAGATATTGAAAAAGACATTGAGATAATGACAGCTGATGACTATACATTGACGGCAAAGAACCATAGAAAATTTCCCATAATACAGCATCAAAATAATTTGAGAAAAAGTGAAAAGGACAAAATCGCTGAACTTGGAGCTCTTGAAAAACTGCTTCATGACAAAGCTACAAGAACTGAAAAATTCACTCTAAAATATTTTGGACTTTGTAAATAGTGTAGAGAGAATAAAAAATGAACTTTGTTCAGTGACTACATTATTCTAATGCCCAGATGTAGGGTGTTTGATATTAATGGGAATGATATCAATGATCATACTATTGACTTCATGTTTTATTTTTGTTGTCTTAAAAGTAAATTTGAAAGAATTATTCCACGTATGGAGTAATAGCATTATTTTGTGCTTATATACAGTTTCATTTATGTATCCTTTAAAATTAATGTAATAATGAACCTTGAAAATGTGATTTTGAACCTTGAAAAACCTTGAAAACATCTTGAAAATTTGAAAAATTTTCTACTAACCCAGACAATGGCTTTTTAGATCTTAAATTTTGTTTCAAAACTGATACCACTGTGCTTCTTCAGTTCATCATTTTGTACTTCTCATTGCCTTCATCACTTACTGCTTGTTTCTTCTCCTAATGATGATATAGTCAGTCAGATGCCAGTGCATTGATCGTTGGTGAGTCCAAGATATCTTGTTGCTGGTTTGGCAGCCGGAAGACTGTTGGTGATTAGGAAGTCATGTTCAGTGCATTTCCTCAGTAAGAGGTGTCCATTGCTTTTGCCAATGCCATTATGGCCAATGACATCTGACCATGCCTGGTGATCTGTGCTAAATCTAGCACTGAAGTTGTCATGGGTGATAAGCTTGTTTGCCATTGGTATTTCTACAATAAGAGACTCTAGGTCTTCATAAAATTTGTTCTTGATCTCATTCGAGTTGGTCATAATGGCTGCATTCACACTGATTTTTTAAATTAACTAGTTTGACAGGAAATTAGTTTATCGTGAAAGAACATCACTAATGCTAAAATATCCAGAACTGAAAACGACAATTTTGTGTCAATTTAATAATTAGGTATATGAATGTTTTCTTTCTTTTCACAATTTGTTAAATTTCCTTTGTATTTATTTTACATCAAATTTCGCATTTATATTACTGTCACTTTTCATAAAAAAAAGGTCTGGAAGAGCTATAAGAATTTTAGGATATGTTATTGTAAGTATTGCTGTTAATTCACTATTTTTCACAAGGTAGTAATTTTCGTGGATTTAGTGTTATGAATTAAAGCAATTCTCATGTATTTAGTGGTATGAATTTAAAGACTTTTACAAACATCGACCTTAGTCCGCATTCCATAAAATTAAGAATTGAAGATAATTTAAATTTATACCAAATGGAAATGCATGAACCCACACTTATTGTGTGGTTATTTTTTGAAGATATATACCTTATAAAGCAGTAACTAAATTCTATGTCATCTATTAAAGATGATTGAAATTATCTTTTTATTTCAGGCCCTGAATTTATTTTTCTACCTTTGAGCATTGACTTGCAAATTGAGAAATAAAATTAGTCAGCTTTTCAAACCTGGTTACTTGTATACTAGAATATGAAATTTTCAAGGAAGTGAACAATCTATTACTCATCAATTTCAGCAGTGTGTTTTAAATAATATAATGGTTAGGCAATCAGCCAAAACTTAGTCTATGTCAGATGAGTATGATTAAATAGCTAAAACTTAGTCTGTATCAGACGAGTGATTAAATAGCTAAAACTTAGTCTGTATCAGATGAGTATGATTAAATAGCTAAAACTTAGTCTGTCTTCTATGAGTATGATTAAATAGCTAAAACTTGGTCTGTATCAGATGAGTATGATTAAATAGCTAAAACTTGGTCTGTCTTCAATGAGTATGATTAAATAGCTAAAACTTGGTCTGTATCAGATGAGTATGATTAAATAGCTAAAACTTGGTCTGTCTTCAATGAGTATGATTAAATAGCTAAAACTTAGTCCGTCTTCAATGAGTATGATTAAATAACTAAAACTTGGTCTGTCTTCAATGAGTATGATTAAATAGCTAAAACTTGGTCCGTCTTCAATTAGTATGATTAAATAGCTAAAACTTGGTCTGTCTTCAATGAGTATGATTAAATAGCTAAAACTTAGTCTGTATCAGATGAGTATGATTAAATAGCTAAAACTTGGTCTGTATCAGATGATTATGATTAAATAGCTAAAACTTGGTCTGTCTTCAATGAGTATGATTAAATAGCTAAAACATGGTCTGTCTTCAATGAGTATGATTAAATAGCTAAAACTTGGTCTGTCTTCAATGAGTATGATTAAATAGCTAAAACTTGGTCTGTCTTCAATGAGTATGATTAAATAGCTAAAACTTGGTCCATCTTCAATGAGTATGATTAAATAGCTAAAACTTGGTCTGTATCAGATGAGTATGATTAAATAGCTAAAACTTGGTCTGTCTTCAATGAGTATGATTAAATAGCTAAAACTTGGTCTGTATCAGATGAGTGATTAAATAGCTAAAACTTGGTCCATCTTCAATGAGTATGATTAAATAGCTAAAACTTGGTCTGTATCAGATGAGCATGATTAAATACCTAAAACTTGGTCTGTCTTCAATGAGTATGATTAAATAGTAAAAACTGGGTCTGTATCAGATGGGTATGAATAACTAGCAAAAGTTTATTCGTGTCTGATGGGTATGAATAAATAGCAAAAACTTGGTCTATATCAGATGGGTATAATTAAATAGGAAAAACTTTGTATCAGATGAGTATGATTAAATAGCAAAAAATTGGTCTGTCTTCAATGAGTATGATTAGTAAAGATTTGGTCTATATCAGATGGGTATGATTAAATAGCAAACAATTGGTCTGTATCTGATGGATAGGTATAATTAAATAGCAAAATTATTGGTCCAGTGGCTATGATTAAATAGCAAAAATGTGGTCTGTATTAAATGGGTGTGATTAAATAGCAAAAGCTTGGTTTATATCAAATGGGTATAATTAAATAGCAAAAATTTGGTCTGTATCAAATGGGTTTGATTAAATATTGAAAACGTAGTCTGTATAAGATGGATCAGATTAAATAGCAAAACCTTGATCTATGTGAAAAGAGTATGATTAAATAGCAAAAACTTGTTCAATGCCAAATGAGTATCAAATGAGTAAGATTAAATAGAAAAGACTTGGTCTGTATCAAATGGGTATAATTAAATAGCAAAAGCTTGGTCTATATGAAATGGGCATGATTAAATAGCAAATACATGGTCTGTATCAGATGGGTATGAATACATAGCAGAAATTTGTCTATATTTTTTATGTATTCCATATTAACTTGTTTTTCAGTGCACTAGTCAAGTATGCCAATAATATATTAAACATGGACTACTGAGCATAGTCGGGTAACTAACATGGTTGCCTGTCTCATTGGTATCCTAATTATGAGATGGTTCGATTCTTTCAGATGTGCTCAGAGCAATGAAATTATTTTGTGAGATGTCAGGTGAACAAAACTCCCACCTGGGGAAGATTATTCAGTTTTCCAAAGCAGTAAAGTTGGCAATAGGAACTGAAATGTTTGTTTGTCTGCTATAGATATTTCAGCACTTATTAAAAATGCAGATACTTTAAATCCCAACTTGCATTGTAAAAAATAACCAACATTATGAACTATCCAAGTCTTAGATTTGAACCGTGATTTTTGTATTTTATTTTCAGAAGTTAAAAAATGAGACAAACAGTAATACTGAATGCACTGCATCAACTACTGACAATGAGGGTACTGCTCAGGTCTCTCAGGGGAGTTTAGACATGTGGGAAGCAATTGATCTTGATTCATCAAAACGTTCTAGTAGCCAAAACTCCTGCAGTGACCAGACTGATCAGAGTCGTGACAGTTCTGTCAGTCGGAGCAGCAATGGTGTTGAGAGTGACTATGACAGCTCCTCTGCCTCAGACAGTGACATTGATGAGGAAATTGACAAAAGAAAACAGATATTTGAGGAAGAGAATACAGAAGACTTTGAGGTGTCTATGGAAAAGAAACGTCAAGCAATGAAGCTGGAAGGAGGTAAAGTATATTATTCAGTCTCTTGTACAATATGGAGAAGTGTATATTAGCTGTTTTAACTTGCCCTAGTTTATTGCATAATGTCACTTGTGCTGTGTAGACAGAACATCTCTGGTAGTTTAGATGGTCTGGTTTCCAAAACTGATCCAGTCATGTATTTCTCCTCAAGACAACAAAATTTAAAGATTGATGCTTAAGCAATTCTCCAATAAATACATTTTTTGATTAAATTATATAACGATAACTTTTGACCACATCAGATGTTCTCTGGATTTTATTGTTCAATCCCTTCCATTTTTGTCTCACCTTCAAGAAGAAACTTAGAAGCAGTTCCATGAAGAGGGATGTTTTTACATAACTAAATGAAGTTTTCTCCTTGTAACGGCAGTGTAGATGGTACAAAAACCACACACACACAATTGTTCTACTCCAAATCATTTCTGGTTACAGCGTCCAATGGCAATTGAGATCTGTGATTGAGATATGAAGATATGAAGAGTGCATGATCTGTCTTGACATGTCTGACACATACTTCCTTCCTACCAATTACTACAGCTCCAGTCTTAGATCTTGGGCTTAAGAGTTCAGGACATTAACCTCACTGAAGGCAATGTTAACCTCACAGGGCAATGTTCCAGTGTGACACACCACAGAAACAATTGCCAAGTTTGTTTGGGGTTTTTTTTGTTCACAATGTAAATAACTTCACTTCCCTCATTGCATGGTAGATGATCATTCAATTTATGGAAGTTAAATAAGCTTGTTTCATCTCAACATTTTTTCAGATCGTCTAGGTTTGGAGCCCTTAACATCTTAGTTCTTCCATTCAAGTGCAATTAATTGAATTATTCCTTTAGTGAATTCAGCCAAGACATTGAAGTCAGACATTCACTAAGATATTAGACCATGTTATATCCAAGTTCAGAAGGTGGCATCCCTGGATGACATACTATAGAAACATTCAGAATGTATGGTGATTGGTTCTTGGCATGTGTCACCTTACTTCCCTCATTTGCAGTTCAGGGTGGGTAATAAATGTATAGAAGTTGGACAACAGTTTGTCTGTCTGTCTAGATATGGAAACTCTTATCACATTAACTTGGCATCTATCTCCTAAACTTCAAATGTATAGTTCATGTGTTTGAGAAAGTATCTAGGAAGACGTTGTTTTAGGCAAGGAAGTTTCTTACAGTTTCTTGGCCTGCTCAGTTTGGGATGGACAGTGCCTGTTCTTCAGGTTTGAGAGCACACTTGCAATGGTCATTGCATATGGATTCTTCAAGAGGAGGCTCTAAATATCAGCCACATGGAAATAAAAGCCACTTTTAATGCCTTCCTAAACACAGTCCTGACAATGTCAGACAGTTTGGTTGTGGTGATGTACCTCTACTTTTAGGCAGTACTTATCAGACCTTTGCTTCACAGTAGTCATTTATCACACAGCTTTGAAATGCTCTTGAATTTTATGGGTAGCTGTTGAAAGTCCTTAAATTCTATGTGGACTTAAAAACTTGAATTTTATGGGTAGCTCTTGAAAGTCCTTAAATTCTATGTGGACTTGAAAACTTTAAATTTATGGGTAGCTCTTGAAAGTCCTTAAATTCTATGTGGACTTGAAAACTCTTTGAATTTTGAGAAGTGGCCTTTAAAGACCATGCATTTCACATGATCAGAGCTTCCTTCCCCAAAAGGAATTAAATTTAAAGTAGTGAATTTTTGGTCTTACATATAAAATAATGTACACGGGTTGTCAAAATGTGAAAAATACTATTATTGCATATTTACCTTCATATCCACACTTTTAATTGCATCTCATATTATACATTACTAAACACAGTCGCTGTTAATTTTTCTAAGCAGCAGAGAGATTTTCTATCTGCAATTTTGTTTTGATGGTTTGATTTTGTTTCATAATAGGCATTGCTTTTTTAGCTAAGAATGGGCTCATGTGCATGGGTAATCAAATCATGGGTGTGAAACCACTTTCTTTATTTTGCCATTCACTTGAAATAGTACCAGAAATGAACGGGTCCTGTTTAGTTATATATTGACTTTAGTGCTTCAGTGTGTTGTCTATGAATAGTTATAGTAAGGTTTTATCTGGAACAAGGAAATCAGGGCGAACAGTATGCTTTGAAGTCGCTTGTATATTTATTCCTATGTACATGTATTAGGGGTTGTATTGCTAGAAATCTTTTTGCCTGCAATTTTACACAAAACTTGTAGAAAATAAAATAAAATAATTAAGTGGTAGTTGATTAAGCATTTTTACCAACTTGCAATTATAAGACTATAATCTTGTTACTGCTGTCAGTTAAAATTAATTACAATGAATAGCATCTGCTGTGCTTTTAAAGTCATATGCCAAAATACACTACATGTATCTCAATCCAAACACAAGTATTTATATTACAATTATGAATAGAATGGGCATGAATATAATAATTTTTATACATATACAAAATGTGTTGATAATAAACATTTAACACATATTTTTCAACTTGAACATAAGGCATTGCTTAACCCTTTCATCACGGCAAACCGCATATGCGGTCCAGGGGAAGTAAGGCCGTCAACACTATGGACTGAGTTTTCGGTCTGGGGCAGTGTTCTTTGTTAACGTTATAGTACCCGACTAAATATCTTTCGGGGTATCTCTAATAACTTCCATCTGGTAATGTAGATGTTATATTTGGATTATCTCGTGAGTTTAGCTTGTATACAACTAGAAATAACGAACAAAGTAGGAACTTTTAACGTGTTTTCCGAATGCTGAAATTTGTATCCAAAATGGCGGCGTTTGAAGGATTTTTTTAGAGGAGAGTTTTCGGAGGATATAAATAATTTTGACCTGATAAATTTGTTTGACAATGAGAGAAGACGTATGGAGAGACAATGGAATGCACTTGTGGGTGACAGTGATGACGATAAAGATGACTTTGAAGGTTTTGAACCAGAGAAATTGTACGCTCCACGTAGTTTTTTTTTTTTTTGGACGAAGCCCGAAAACCAAAGAGATTTGTTTCAGTTTTCTGACAGAGTTGGGCACACCTGAGAGTTATATGGCTCCAGGAAGCTTCTGATTATTTTCAAATATTCTATTCAGATGAAGTTTTTGAAAAAATTGTCCGTTTAACGAACTTCAATGCAACGATCAAACATGGCAGAGGCGATATAGGTCACTTAGGTGTGTGGACAGATCTCACCTTGGAGATCATTTTGGTTCATTTTATAGAATTTTATATATTATGGACACCATGAAAGAAAGACTTGTGTTGCTGCAGTGATTATTCACTAGTACATCTAGGGTCAATTGAACAAGTTTTGAGAACATTCTAAGTTTTCTAAGAGGTAATAAAATAA
Source organism: Potamilus streckersoni (assembly GCA_016746295.1). NCBI lineage: Eukaryota > Metazoa > Mollusca > Bivalvia > Unionida > Unionidae > Potamilus > Potamilus streckersoni. The sequence continues at coordinate 1,047,582 of JAEAOA010001383.1, read as the reverse complement.
TTGTATTTTACCTGTTGTTACCTGTTTGTACCTGCATTTTAACAGTTGTAATAGATATGCACATTTTATTGAATTAGTCATAAAATTTGATTTTTAACCTTGATTTTGACACCTAATCTAGCCAGATATCTTTAACATTGGCAAAGTTATGTTGTTTCAAAGTCCACAAGTCATTTTGCTTTACAACTCCAAAGTTACTTAGTGTTGAGGACTCTATGCCTACAAAGTCACTTAGTGATGAAAGGGTTAAAACTTAAAGCACACTGGGAAATAGAGCACATAAATAAGTTAATGCAGATATATATATATATATGTTTCTTGCTTTGGTCTTTTCTCCCTGTTTAGCTATCTTCTTCTCCCTGTTTAGTTCACAATCTTACCTGTTCTGACAACAAGGAGAAGTCACTTCTCCCTAAATTTAAGTCTAGCTATACCCCTGATGGGGTTGCAGCTCATTCCACATTGTACTTGTTCTTTAAAGATATTAAGATAGTGTAACATGTTTGAAGAAGACAGAAGAAACCAATTTTTAAGTAAAGTGTTTCTTCAATAATATTGTACCTGCCTGATAATAATATGGTCATGTCCTTGCATCCTCCTTGCTGTTCCAGTAGCCCATTTGTAACTGAAGTATGGATTGGATTCAGTGCCAGTCTTTTTTTTCTTAGTTAAGATCACTCATGTTTGACTCCATCTGTGTAGGCAGACAACTTTTATCTTTTTATAAGGTTAAAATCTAGCTTAGGAGGACTGCATTTGTGAGGTCATTTCATGCTGATAAGGTATTATGAATTGGTAAGAAATATGGAGGTAACAGTTTGACCAAAAATGTTTTTCAGTGTCTGTCAAAGAATCTGAAGAAGAAGTGAAGGAGGAAAATGGAGAAAAGGAAAACAAAAAGCCTCGTGTCTTTGACATGTTTGCTGAAGATGCAGGTCCTATAGATGGTGACTTTAATGTAAGATTTTTGTGCTGGGGAAGGAAGAATGTTGGTATTGTTGTATTTGCTATAAAATCGTTAATTTTAAGAAGCTGCTGCTTTCTATTATAACATCATCTTGGAGTGTCATAATTGTTTGTAAAAACTAAAATCATTTTTGAGTTTGTGTTTAATCATATTAGCTACCATTATTTCAAATCTTCTCTGTTGCCAGGCAGATTTTGACCATATGTTATTGAGTGACCAAATATAATTGACTATACTACACCTATTTGTCAGTTCTCCAGCCTTTTAGTTGAAGGCAATAGGGGACAATGGACATGTCGTTAGACATTTGTTCCCATGTAACATGTAATTTTTATTTCTTGTATAAAATTTATACTTGAATTATTTTTGTATTTTGAAGTAATTTGGTTTTCAGAGTCCAGGTCTGAATAGACTTGCTACAAGGGGAAGTGAAAACCCAAGCCTTTTAGACAACTGGGATGATGCAGAAGGATATTACAGTAAGAATTCCTACATTGTTCTAATCAGAACTTTTCCCCTCATGATTGTGCTTGTACACAATAATTGTTTTTTTTATCCCCTTTTTGTTAGTTTTGTATTACAAGATAGTTGTGTTTTTCCCATAGACAGTTATTATACATGATGGTTGTTTTTTCCCCATATACAGTTGTTTTATAGGAAAGTTTTTTGTTCTCCATAGAAAGTTGTAAATTTTACAAGTTACTTGCCTTTTCCACATATGCCAGAAAGTTGTTTTACAAAATAGTCATTTTTGTCTATAGATAGTTGTTTCACAGGATAGTTGTTTTTCCCAATAGATAGTTGTTTTATAAGATATTTGTTTCTCTCCTTGACAAGAGTCATATTTCTCCATAGTTATTTTACCAGATAGTTCATTTTTTGCATAATGTTGTTTTACAAGGACAATTTTAAAAATATTGCTTGTGATCTGTAATCATAAAAATAACTCGCTATAAGCAATTGCAATCAGTTATGTTTACAAATATAATCAGCCCCAAGCCTTCTAGGGAACTCTGAAAAATGAAGGGTGCTGTACTAGCTAGACATCAAGGGGACACAGGAGAGGGGGGGTAGTGGCACTGTTTAATGGCTGAATATTTGTTTTATAATCACTTTGGGAATACTTGTTGAGAAACAGCTTTAGCTAGTGAACTGTTTGCTTTTATGTATAAACTTTACCTTTATTTTCATGATGACCAATCTCTGAAAAACAGTTCCCAAGAGGTTTTAGCACATATATGTGTGCCTTATCTTATTGTGTCCATACAGAACATTGAGTATTACATCACTGCTTTTTGCACAACAAAACAAGATTACTTTTGTTTGAAAAGTAGACATTTGTTTCATGAAGACAACATCAACGTTTAAACTTAATTTTTTAAAATTGTTCTTACTGAAATATTAGTGCCATAATTTCATTGCAAGAAATAGTGAAACCTATGCTTATCCTGGAGTCAATCTCTGAGTGCCAATTTAGGAATTTTAAGTTTTTTGCAAACTTTGGAACTCATTTCTTTATAATGAATTATGATGGTAGATTGTCCTATTTCATGTTTGAATACAAGAGGGAATTTGGCATTTATGATGGTTATACTGAAACCAAATTTAAATATACAACAAAAAAGATGTCACCTGACAAAGCTGTGTTATTGTTATTTATATTAAAATGTTGTCACTGATAGGCATTAATAGCATTTTTACTGTTAAAACTTTTTAAAGGTTCTTATTTATAGTTTATTGAGAATTTTTTATTGTGAAGAAAATGTAAGAAAAATACAGGGCATTTTATTATACATTGAGAATTCATGATGTTGATTTAAATTTCCAGACACAACCATCAGTTTTTGATGATAAAACAAGCAATTTACCAGGGTTTTGTTTAGCAGTTGTGATCGTGACTTCATGTACAACAACTAAGGGTAAATTCTTTTGGCATTTTTTATTACAAAAATGGGACCCATGCCTGCCTCATATTATAAGCAGGTTTGTGAGCTATCCTGGCATAAGTTATCGAGGGAGCAGTATATTTTCTTGAGAAAGAATAAGTTCTATTAGTACACCAACTGTTCTGACAGTGAAAAGTTAATTCATTTGTTAATATATGAGAAATTTGATAAATTATGGTATTGTAACTGGGGTGACTATGTATACCATATGACCTGATTATAATTACAGTCAACTGATAAATGTAGATATGAATATCCCCTCTGAAATTTTGGATTTTTTTTAGCAAATAGAGTAGTTATGTGTGTCCTTTGATTTTAAATTTTTCCCAGTTCGGACCTAAAGACTCCTATTTTTTTTTCATGTGGTAATGGAACTTGTGCCAACAGGTTTTATCATAATTGTGATTTAGTATGACTTACCTGTTTTGAACATCCACTCCAACTTAATAAGTTTTAATGAGACTTAGCTGGAATTTTTCTTGCAACAATCAAAAGTTTGTTCAGTGCAGGTCTGTAGGCAGTATTCTAGGTCAAAATTATATTTTCAATGACTTTTTTTTTAGAAAGAGCTGAGTCTATTTTGATCAAATGTTTTGTTTTTGTTAGGGTGTATTGTATTGAAATAATTGTTGGGCTTCCCAGACAATTGTGTGGTTTAGCAAACATGGAAACCCATTTTTCACTTATTAAGAAATGGTCTTTTGGATTTTAATAGACTTTGCATCAGTGTTTCTTAGTTAAATTTTCTATGGGATTACTACCCTGTCAGTAAAGTAGCCTTCATAGTGACAAGGTGGCCTCCATGGCAACCAGGTGGAAATTCTATAAATGATACATATCTCTCATCAAGTGCAATTAGCATCACTAATATAGTCAAGTAAAAGAAAATAACTAGCTTTCTATCACAGACTTTCATACCATATGTGTTAAATCAAGTCATAGCATGAACACTTTCACATTATTAGAAAATATACCAAATACCCCATCTTGTCCATATAAAGTTACTCATAGTAGAAACAGTAATTGCTCATTGCATGAACACATTCACATTAATAGAATGTTAAATACTTGATTTTGTCCATCTAAAGTTACTCATTGTAGAAACACAATCATTGCATGTACACTTTCACAATAATAAAAAATACGCCAGATGCCCCATTTCATCCATCTAAAGATATTTAAAGTAGAAATACAGTTAAACAATATCAGATACCACCAATTTATATCATTGTAATTATAAATAAACATTACCACGACATAAGTTTCTTCCAACCCAAGGCACCTACCTGCCTTCTTACTTTGGTCTTTTAGACAAATTTATGCTAGGTGAGTGATATCAGACCCAGTTGGGTCTTTTGTATATGATGATGTGCTCAGCAAGCTGTAATTTTTCTCCAGGGGTTAGAATAGGGGAGATACTCGACAAACGTTATCAAGTGTATGGCTACACGGGACAGGGAGTGTTCAGCAATGTGGTGCGTGCCAGAGATGCTGCAAGGGGTGCACAGGAGGCAGCTATTAAGATTATTAGGAATAATGAATTGATGTAAGTATTTCTACATATAGTAAGATGATCTGCTCTGAATGCTTATCTTCAGATTATTTTTGGCAAAGTTTGCCAAAGACTTGAATGTTTATTATCACTTTTGAAAATATTGGGGTATTTCTGTTTGTAAATAGTCAATCTAATTTTTGCCTTCAAAATGAAGAAGCTTCAGGAATGAATTCTTACAATATTATAAGCATTACATAATGACCTTATAGGGAATTGAGATTATTGATGTACCCTTTCATCAGGTTCAGTTACATATTCAAAGATTTGTTCTGTTAAAAAAAAAAAACTTTTTTTACTTGTAACATTGCTTTCAGGAAAATAACTCTATGGTTTTTCTTATCAACTTTTATTAACTCAAAGATTAATAGGTGCAGATAGCTTTATTACTGTAAGTGATTTTTTGTAAGACTGTCTCTTGTATTGATTTCAGTGTATTTTCTGTCAATTCCTTGTCTCTTTAGAGGCAAATTGAGCTCCCTGTTCTGTCAGCTTAAGTTGAATTTTGGTATTCTAGTTACAAATTAATGTTCTTCTTGTATTAAGATTATTTTTTGTCCTGCCCATATTTTTGTAGTGGCAAAGAAAGCTCCATGTTGATCAACTCCGAGTTGATTTTCTGTCAAGTCCATATTGCTGTAACGGTTTGAGTTGCTATTCAAAAGAATTGTCAAGAGGAAGACATTTGGGTGGAGATCTCTTACAGAGATTTGGGTGTTTATCTCTTACGGAGACCTGCACAAAACTGGCAGATTCTGTGATAATCATAACTGCAAGTCATGCTTTTTTGCATCATCTTTATGCTTTGTTTCACCTAATTATTTCTTATGGTCAACATTATATAGATTACACTTTTTTACATTAAAAAAGTAATACAATTATGTGCTTTTCATTTAAATTGTCAGCTCTTTAACCTTACATATAATGTAAATTTTGAGAATATTGTAAAAAAGAAGACTGATAAAAAGGAAGACTGAAGCGTATGGATAGCATCAGAGCACATTCATCCATGCAGACTTTCATGTACTGTCCTTTTATTTTGTTGATTGCAGCACATTTAATAAAAAACAGACTGGTTTCTTAAGTTTGAAAGCTTTCCACCCTGCTTTCATTTTATTAATGAAGAGAATTGTTTAATGGACTAGTCTGTAGTACAAAAATGGTTCCAAATGTTAAGTGAAATGGGCCTTACAGGTGTTAGTTAATGATGAGTGGAAAAAATTTTAGAAGAGAGATATCTTTCTTTAAAACCAGTTGGATCATAAAAAGGAAAAATCAATTTATGAATTTAAAAGGAAGAATATGAGAACAGTAATAGAGCACTCGTGTTGAGCACTTCATTGTGCTTGTTGCAGAATTTTTGGAGTTGAAGTTATGATCACTCAGAAAAAGTTAGACATATAAACAAGTGAAGTGTGTTGTATATAGAATTTTTTGTAATTTGCCTTCATTTTTCACGAGTTAAATTTTGTTTTAGTATGATGCTGCTTCAATTTTTTGTAATTTGTCCTCTCTTTTTTTCAAGTCAAATTTTGTTTCAGTTTTTGCTTATTGACTAAGTATAGAAATGTGTGGATTTATTATCTGCAAACTGAGTGGTTTATTAGTATTGGAAGTAGTGCACACATCATGCTTGTCAAACACTCATTGAGTGTGTATGACACTGATTCCATTAACAAAATCCTAGCAAAAAAAATAACATGCAACTGTAAAAAATTTAAGAGTTCTTTTCATGTATGTGTTATAGACACAGCATTTCAAACATCAAACAATTCCATCATTTTGTTTTTTGGTATAGGCCAAAGTTGAGAACAGAATGTGCTGTATTACAGTTCATTAATTTGTAAATGCTTTATAATTCAACAAGATTCAGATTCCTGTCAGCAGTACTGATTCAAATGTCTGTGTTTATGTCTGTTACGTATTCGCTTGTTCAAAGTAACAAAAGAAAATAGTGGAGGCAACAAGCTTTGTAAGTTTTAACAAAGATAATTTTATTTCCATAGAAAACACAGTAAAAAGGTGAAAATATAAAACAGAATTTACCGTTTGTGAATAAAAATTCAAACATTTTATTCTAGAATTGTGAATGGATGACTCCTATGGATAAGTAGTTCTAACGGAATCTTTTTTCAATGATAAGTTATTTCCAAGATGGAGGATCATGATGTCAGATGAAGTCTTTAAACAAATGACCATAATTTCAGATTGAACGACAATTTGTACTGTTCTGTTCCAATTTAGAATGAATTTCACTGAATGTTTTTGTCTTAGACTTCTTGTGTAGTTCTCCAGGAAATAAATTATTTTCAAAAGGTAGATGAACTTCTATAGCTGTCATCTATAACAAGGCATATCTCTAGCTTCATATATGTAATGAAAATTTAACTCTTTTCGACACAAAAAAAAATATACTCTCCTTTTTCAAGGTATATTATACAACTCATTTAAGCACAAGAAATATACTTCAACAGGTATAATGAACAATTGACTACAAAAAAGCTAAGAGATATTTTTTGACTGACTGCTTCGCAGAGACCTAAGTCTTTTTAAATTAAACTGAGATGTATTACATGCTGCACGCGCATGGAGAAAGCATGGTTATTTTATCATCTGACAATCGTATTTACACAATATAAACACATATACTCAGAAAAGACCTTGGCTGTAGCCAATCATTTATATCGTTTGTTTATCAAACCTGGCTATCTGAACAACTCTCATGAAAGCTGAGAATCACATTTACGTTCTAAATAAATAGATCTGAAAATATCAGATCCCTTGATTATTACAATAAAACACAATATCACAAAAGTAAAATAAAAATAATTTAAATTATAACACGTAAGTAAAATATGTGGTCATAACACTCATATTTATTGCTGCTGCACATTCAGCAAAACAAGATTTCTAGTCAGAAGTTACAGTGTACCAAGCTGCGTTCTAGTGTAATTAATATTTGGATAAAAATCAAATTATTTCATGTTTAAATCAACAATTCTGCCAACAGTTATAATTTGACCACAAGCCTTACTTTAGCAACCTGTAAATTATAGATTTGCAGAATAGTAGCAAACATTATGAAAATATGATTGTTGTGATTCAATGGAATTAGGGAACTTGTCAATTTTTATAGAAGTACCTTGGATGCTTAAAATTGGCCATATTTTTCATTTAAATGCCTGCATGATCAAGATGGTGCTTTTAGTATTATCTAGAATGGCATCAAATGTACAAAAAACACTGAAGATGAAAGGGTCAATAAATCCTCTTAAAGAGATTAAATAGTCAGATATATCAAAAGTTATGTTCAGATTCTTAAGAAAAAAGCAAGAAAGGAAGCAAATATGTTATTGGACATCTTGTCATGTTGATTTGTGTCTGTCTAGTGGTGGGAGAGAGAATTTCCATTGCCACTCAAAATAGAAAAAACCCCACCCCAAACCCTCAAGATTAAATGGGTGTGTGTGAGTGTGTTAGATATGATAATGTTTATATATCCATTTTGGCTATAATGAGAATAACAAATGCCTTTAGATTTTAAAACGAAAGTGTATGTGTGTGTGTTAGATATGGTAATGTTTATATATCCATTTTGGCTATAATGAGAATAACAATTGCCTTTAGATTTTAAAACGAAAGTGTATGTGTGTGTTAGATATGGTAATATGTTTATATATATATTTTGGCTATAATGAGAATAACAAATGTCTTTAGATTTTAAAACGAAAGTGTATGTGTGTGTAGATATGGTAATATGTTTATATATCCATTTTGGCTATAATGAGAATAACAAATGTCTTTAGATTTTAAAACGAAAGTGTATGTGTGTGTAGATATGGTAATATGTTTATATATCCATTTTGGCTATAATGAGAATAACAAATGCCTTTAGATTTTAAAACGAAAGTGTATGTGTGTGTTAGATATGGTAATATGTTTATATATATATATTTTGGCTATAATGAGAATAACAAATGTCTTTAGATTTTAAAACGAAAGTGTATGTGTGTGTTAGATATGGTAATATGTTTATATATCCATTTTGGCTATAATGAGAATAGCAAATGCCTTTAGATTTTAAAAAATAAATACTGCATTGGCTATGCCAGGAATAAAGCAAAACAGCTTATACTACTATTTTCCATTGAGGGCTGTGAGTTCTTCCTTTCTAAGCCCTTTCAGGTACTTGGTTAGGTACGGTATCATACTCACTTTACACCCTTGCAGTCCTATGTTCTACCCCCACTCTAGCATGTGCATGTATTGGTGGTTACCCATTTTGTGTTAGTGATTTCCTCCATGTTTTCTGGTCTCTGCCACCATGAAAGACCACATTATACTGACATAAAAAAGCACATTTGTATAAGTTACAATAACTTGTCCAACAATCAGCATAAAAAGGTTTTCATCACTTTAAACTTGAATTTTTCAGGCACAAGACAGGACTGAAGGAGTTAGAATTTCTGCGAAAGTTGAATGATGCTGACCCAGATGACAGATTCCATTGTGTGCGATTATTTAGGCATTTCTTCCACAGAAATCATCTGTGTCTTGTCTTTGAATCTCTCAGGTGAGGGAATTTCATTTACTGTGTTTATCTTTTATTTTTATCTACAGATAATTTATAGTGGTTTAGTGATCCCTTATAATGCATTATAGAGGAACCACAATAAACATGTCATGGCAAATGAAACATGGGATGCATGCAAGGCATTTGTGTTAGAGACTGTGAAAGTCATGATAAAATAGTTTGTTACATGCAGAACCCTATTCAGCCAGAAAACTGAGATCTGTTGAAATTATTTAGAATGACAGATTTAGAATTACCCACCTTAATTAAATCCTTGTAAAACACATTTGTTATACTCCAGGCATCTGTATACACTAGGTTTTACAGTACAGTTCATATGGTTGCCTTTCCCCACTAAAAGGTCATAAATTGAGATAGAGGAATGATATGATTATTTGTACAGCCTGATGAAGAATAACAAAAGTATTTTGCAGAAATGCATACCAGAGTGAAAAAATAAGTGAAGGCCAGGGAACTACCATACCCATCTGACAGACAATATGACATGTAAATAAGTTATGGTGATCTCCAGTATACTATTTGACACTTGGAACTAAATATGTGACAGAGGTTCACATGATACATGCAGGCAGGTGTTTACAGCCAGTTTATAATAATTTACTGAAATGTTGGCACAGGTTTTTCAGATGTAAGTGACTGTTCCCCCTAATTTAAGCAGAGCAGTTGTCACAAGTCCACCCATGTATAAGTATAGCCTTTGGGACTGTAAGTCCACATGCATGTAGTATTATTCAGATCCAGTGAATTCAGCATACCGTAGGGTAATGTCCACTTAACCATAAAGGCCAGACAGAAATTTCAGAAATATTGATCAACATGCCTGGAAATCAATTGCCTGGATTTGCTCTGGTCGTTAACAGAACGAATTCACTGGCAAACTGCCTCTGCCAATTTTGACTTGATTGATTGTGATGCATGTCTGTGTACTACATCTCTCAAACTGCATCATGTACCACATTGGGAAAACTGCATCACACCATTGCTTTAAGGATGACATTGTTTGGCTCACCATTGTTGTTTAATGGCAAAATTGAAGAAGTTTGGAGGCAAGCAGCTCATGAATGATCTCTCCAACTTCTTGCTCCACATGTATCCTTGTTTAACCAAGCAATATGGATATTTTATGTTTCAAGTACCATTCAGAACCTTATGCTAGCAGTCATTAGCTTAACCAGTCTAGGAGGCACCCTTATAGGAAGGGGGGTAAGAAACCAAGTTTCTCCACCCTCAAAAGTCTCTGATATCCCACTGCTAATTAGCACCCCTAATGCCCACAGTCTGCTGGTGGGCACCAGATTCTTGTAGTTCTGATCATGTTAGACCAGTCTCTCTGCAAACAAATGGGTGATCCATGTCATTTTGAAGTGGCTTCAAATTTCATTTGTCCATCTCCCATCTCTTTCTTTCCTTGAATAATAGATGTGCTGTCAGATTGTGAGAAGTATGATATCCTTCAGCGGGAGTTAATGTTACTCATTAACAAATGGATGGTGGAGATTGTACAGAAATGACAATCTCATGGATTCTCTTCATGGCTGTTCATTATCAAAGAGGCCTTTTCTTCATTGGTGCTGCCAACTTCAGTGTACAAATCAGACATTCCCAGGAGACAAAATGTCCTGACTGATGACTCTCCAGAAAGGATCAAGTTAACACTATGGTAGGTCCCTTGATCTATCGGTTTTTCATCAGATTTTTGAGCTTTGAGGTAGAGTGATAATTGACTGTTTTAGACAAGGTGGAATCACTAGTTGCCCACATTTGTCTCACCCACTCCAGACCCAGAAGCTTGAGTTGGATGTTGTCAGGACAGCCTTGCATGAGAAAGAATTTAGACTTTTGATTGTAGAGAGACTTTTGAGAGCAAGAATACCTTCCACACTGAAGGTTTATGAGGGAAAGTGTTTTTCAGGGACTGGTATAAAGTCAGTAACATCATCCCTTTGATGCTGTGAGTGCCCTAATCCCTCAGCTTGCATTTTTTTCTCTGGCTCCTTAAGAAGAAAACATTAACTCATGTTACTATCAAGGGCTACTGTTCCATGGTACATATTGAGACATCATGACTTATTTTGATTTGAATAGACCAGATTCTCTCACCTATTTCAAAATGGAATCTATCCTTGGTTTTAATCTGGCTCATTTCAGAGAAATTAAAGCTGTTAGCCCAGACCTCACTGAAGTTGTTACTATACAAAATATATTTCCCGATAACTTCAACCTTGGTATAATGGATGAGCAAATTACATGCCCTTTTAGTTAACCTGAACTGTCTGCTGATCAGACAGTATGGTTTGGTTATCGTCATGACACAAGCAGGCTTTGTAGCCAAGAACTTGCTAACTTACCTCTCATCTATAGATAAGTCTAGAACATCCTCTCCATACCCAAAAGCACTACTTGAGGAACACAGAAACGTTTTGTGACAGCCACAAATTACTCTTGTCATGAAAGCAGTGGGGTATATGCTTAGCAAGCTCTGATGTCTTGAATTATCACATGAGGATTTCAGCTGATGAGATTAGAGCGATCTCTGCTAGATTCATGTTACAATCTAGGACATCAAAGAAGCTGTTGGCTGGCATGCAATCTCAACATTCTCAAGTTTTTATCTCTGGAATTAATTTAGCTCCACAGAGACAAACCTGATTCTGGTGGGTCTTGTGGCTGCAGACAAGATGCCCACGAGATCCAATTATACTAAGACAGTCTCTTGGCTTTGCTGGATTCATCAGTAAAGTTTGATGGTAAGAAAATATCAGTAATCTTAATCCAACAGAGAAGTTACAGGTCATGTTACCATAGGCTGTTCTGCTGTCAGTAATACACGGTATTATTGTTCACATAGGAATCCAATCTCTCTTGTCTAGAGGTATATGCAAGGTATTGGAAAGATGTGTAGCATTACCTCCAGTTACCTATTGTCCAAATGTTTATGTGAGCTGGGACAGCAAAATTTTCAAGTAAATTATAGTTCTTTAACAAAACTTACCTGATCATGTTACTTTAAGACCATCCCAAACCACTCCACTAGGCAAACATCATCATTTGTACTTACTAAGCTTAAAAAACAGGCAACACTAAACAGTCGCATAGGGAGGTAATGAACAAGAGTTATTGTTTTTTGTCAATTTTAGTTCTTGATTTGGGAGGTAGCAGGCTTATATTCACAACGTTAAAGTGATCAAGCAAGTATTCATGAAGAAATAAAATTTGCTACAAAACTTTTAATCAATTTTATAAACCATAATTGATCTAAATGTAATTAGTACTATTTTTAGTCTGCTATACAGTATTTCCCAAAATCTAAACTTAAATTATAGTGTTGTTTTTTTTAAAAACTATAAAAAAAACATGCTTTTCATCATATAATGAGACTCCCTCATTTATAACAAGTTACAGCATGAGTCCAGATATAACACAGTACCATTATAGATTCAGTGACCAAATTCAAACCATTGTACTTTGTAATAATATGGATTGCAAGAAAATAACATGAAGATTGTTATTATTTATTTTCTTTGAAATTATTATTTGACTAATTTTGATCATTCCTACTATGGTGTGGTATATTACACACATCCCTTAGTAACATAGTTTGAGATGTAAGTCATGTCAGTAGTTATGGATCCCTGTTAGGTTGTTAAAGAAAGGAAGAGCAGTTTTGAGAGGAAAAGCAGTTTAGGGCTGTTCCAGACTTGAAGGTATGGGAGGATTGGAATGTAGAAGCAAATCAGTTGCATATAAAGATAAATACATGCAAGTACCTGTCAGGCAGGTTTAAAGATTTGTGGTATGTTAGTTACTTAAGGAAGTGTGACATACCTTTTAAAAAATTTTTTTATTGATTTAAAACCATCACTGTAAATAACAATCCTAAAGCTTTTATATCTCATTCTTGGCAGTATGAATCTCCGGGAGGTCTTGAAGAAGTATGGAAAGGACATTGGACTACACATTAAAGCTGTACGGAGCTACAGTCAGCAGCTTTTTATGGCCCTCAAATTGTTAAAGCGCTGCAGTATTCTACATGCTGATATTAAACCTGATAACATTCTGGTGAGTTTTGAATCTATAATTTATTGTAATAGTTTTAGAGATTGCACATTTTTTGCAGTTTTTTTTATCTTTAATGGCATAATTGTCTTGCTGTGGCAAAAGCTGATATTGGTCATTTGAATGTAGAAGAGCAAGTTTTGAAAAATTGATGGATTCTGTAGGTTTATTATCTTGCTTAATGTTTTTATTGGAGACAGAGCATTATATTTCCTACATCATTGACATCTGGACATGTTGGCTATTTATGGGGTAGACTACATCAGGACATCTAGACATGCATGCTCTGTATGGAGTAGACTATTATATTTCCTACATCAGGACATCTAGACATGCATGCAGTGTATGGGGTAGACTATTATATTTCCTACATCAGGACATCTAGACATGCATGCCGTGTATGGGGTAGACTATTATATTTCCTGCATCAGGACATCTAGACATGCATGCCGTGTATGGGGTAGACTATTATATTTCCTACATCAGGACATCTAGACATGCATGCTGTTTGGGGTAGACTACATCAGGACATCTAGACATGCATGCTCTGTATGGGGTAAACTATTATATTTCCTACATCAGGACATCTAGACATGCATGCTGTGTATGGAGTAGACTATTATATTTCCTGCATCAGGACATCTAGACATGCGTGCCATGTATGGGGTAGACTATTATATTTCCTACATCAGGACATCTAGACATGCATGCTGTGTATGGGGTAGACTATTATATACATGAGGACATCTAGACATGCATGCTGTGTATGGGGTAGACTATTATATTTCCTGCATCAGGACATCTAGACATGCATGCCGTGTATGGGGTAGACTATTATATTTCCTTCATGAGGACATCTAGACATGCATGCTGTGTATGGGGTAGACTATTATATTTCCTACATCAGGACATCTAGACATGCATGCTGTGTATGGGGTAGACTATTATATTTCCTACATCAGGACATCTAGACATGCATGCTGTATATGGCGTAGACTTATTTTTCCTACATTAGGAACATCTAGACATATGCTGTGTATAGGGTAGACTTATTTTTCCAACATCAGGGACATCTAAACATGTATGCTGTTGATAAGTAAAACAGAGTATCAATTTTCCTACATCAGGAGCATCTAGACATACATGCTATTTATATGGGAGACAGTATTGTTCTTCCCACATCAGGGACACCTAGACATGCATGCTATTTATATTGGAGACAGAATTGTTGTTCCCACATCAGGGACACCTAGACATGCATGCTATTTATATTGGAGACAGAATTGTTGTTCCCACATCAGGGACACCTAGACATGCATGCTGTGTATGGGGTAGACTTGTTTTTCCTATTCAAGAGAAATCTGGAAATGCATGCTATTTATTCAGGAGACAGCATTATTTATCCTACATAGTGACAGACATGCTTACTGTTTATAGAAGAAACAGAATATTAAATTTTAGAAAGGCTATATATATATTTGTTTTCATTATTGAAATACCTAGAGTCTTTAATATGGCTGGCTGCTGCCATATGTAATTAGTTATAACTAATAAAATATCATGACAAGCTGTAACTGGGACTTAATAAAAACATACACATCTGACTGGAGTCAGTACATACCTTTTCAGCTCATGAAAAACAGCTGTGACTGATGAAAATAGCAAAGCTCCATTAATTATCCTGTTTACTTAGATGTAAGACAGCTAGCATTATTGTCACTTCCCTATTTCTACAACTTAATTTGTACTTGGAAACTATATTGCCTGAGTTGTGCTGATATGCTGACATGAATATACATGCATGCCTACCTACCTACCCACCCACCCACCTACCTACCTCTGAGGCGAGTAATGACATCACAAAAAGACATCATTTTTTGCCTGAAAATAATGTTAAGATTTTTAATTATTCAAATTTGTATGTTAACCAATCAGACTGCATGTTAAATTATGAATAATACATTAATCAACCAGTTTGATTGCATGTTACATTTAAAAGCCAGTTAAAATATATAATATATTGGCCTTCACATTTATACTATGCCTCAGATGTCTCTGATGTAGGGAAAATAATATTTTGCAATGTAATTTATGCATTCTTTTTCAGATACATTAAGAAATAGGTCCAGTTTCTCTGACTGGCAGCTGTACTGACCACAAATTCAGAGATACTTCCAGGCCAAGGGATTTTGGGTTTCTCACCCAAATATTTTAAACAATCATTAGTTACAGTGATATGTGATTTAGTTACAGAACTTCTCAAAACCAGTGGGGGAAAGGTCATGAAAATTATGTATGGTTCCTGGCAATTTGTTGTACCCAATGCATGCTGCTTTTTTAAAATAATTTTGTGTTTATTAAACACAAAAATTAAAAATAATGGTTTGTCAAATTAAGCCTTGGTCATCCATTTTGCCAGTGAGCTTGACTGGTACTAAGATTTAGTGTTTAAATAAAAGCATCTGTATGACTGAGGTATGCTATACCGTATAATTATTTTGTCACTCATAAGCTCCCTTTTGACATTGTCCAGCTTGATTCCCTCACCATGGAATTAGTTATGGGGATCTCTCCACCCTTAAGAAAATTCTTGGCAGCATCTCTGCAAAGCAGAACAACAACCATTATGTTCTTTTTGTCTTCCATCAAATACAATACCTGATCATATCTTTCATCGATTTCAAGGTTAATACAAATATTTTCCAGTATCTGCAACAAGTTGATATAAACTAGTTGAAATATACTACATTTAAAGGTTTAATTCCTGTAGAAGCAGCCATGTAAAGTTTTGCAAACACTATGGTTTTTCTGTTTTTTTTGTCTTGTCTGCGTTTTGTATATGCCTTTGAAAAAAACTCATTAGGAGTCAAAAGTGCTCAGGCTAGTTAGATACTAGTTTTGCACTGTTCATTATCAGTTATATATATGCTTCCCTTTACCGATCATTGACATCTCACTTATGTCCATGTGAGTTCAAGTCTTAGACATGGCCAACAGAGATAGTGACAAATGGTGTTAAACCTGAATATCATCAAAACAGTGCTAAAAATGCAAGAGATTCAAAGCTCACGAAATGTGCCAGGTCTGTACTAATTACGCTTCATCGTGCTATTGTAATAAGTGTGTGGATTTTGGACAGAGAATGTTTGGTTTCATGTCCTTTTAAAAAAAGTTCAAGCACTGTAATAAAAGATAATATTTCTTATCAGCATGAAGTGCTGAGCCTACATCCCACTTCAACTCCCATGAAGACAGAGTACAAATGGAGATGAAACGAGAGAATTAGCAAACAAAACAATTTAACTATGCATACTGTCTTTAATGGTTAAGGCTATATTGGTTGTAACCAAAGAATCAGAAAGAAATTTTTCTTGATTCCATTAGGGATAAGCCTGTAGCTCCACTCACAAGGAGTGACAATTCTAAATCACATATCACTGCCTGTGGAGCATGAGGGTTTATCTGCTGTTGGGATGTAAACATCCATGAAAAAAATGTTGGCCAGACAGAATGAGTTGTATCATGCCTTTTATCAAACACCATATGCTGTTTTGATTGTTGACCAACTAATCCAGCCATATGAACATGCAGGATATAACTACAGTGGTGACAAGTTGTTTATCTTAGACGAGTGAGCTGGCCATCCAGCCATATATTCTGATATCTTGAGCCAAACTTAATGAAACCAACCAGCTGGACCAAATATTACTATGCCACTTCATAGTGGACTGGCTTTATTCATTGACTTGTGCTGCTGAGCCAAACCAGCATTCTAGCATACCACCACATTAAATGGCATATCCTGTGCAAAAAATGAAGCATGCTGATGATATAGCCATATGGAATGCTATATCCATTATCTGAAGATGAACAAGAGGAGGTCACTCCCCAGCTAGATGAAGGGGATGAAGTGGAAATGCCTGAATCTTCAAATTTGATAATGGAATGGATGGAATTCATCTATAAGGCAGCAATATAAGAAATATAACCTGTCCTGTCTCAGAATTGTCTCATCACCTGTTGTCATCACTACCAACAAGGTCATATCCTCTGTGAATGTAGATGATGACTACCATGGTCCATCGTTTTGAATATTGCTTCAGTCATTCAGAAAAGAATTTTCGAGCCCTGCCTTTTTTCCTTAAATTATTTGTCAGCTAGCTTCTCATCTCACTGGTATAAGTCACACTCTGATGAATACTGTTCAGAAATACCTAATATTGACAAGGATTTTCTATTTTTGTCATTACTGCTCCACTTTGTTATAAGGTGGATTGGCAGGTATTCAATTCCATCCAAGCTAGTGAGGAATGTTATATCAACTTCCTCACATTATAACTTGCCCTTGGCAGTTTTTCAGCTCACGGAGAAGGCTGGGATTTGGTGGCTGAATCACTAAGATTATGAATAGGGCTTTTCACAACTCAATAGCCAATGTCCTGACAGCTACCTGCAGCGTTTACTTGGATGAAATGTCCATCTTGCACTCCTCTCTAAAGTATGCATCCTCTTGTTCAGCTCTCTGCTTCGAACTCAAATTGAGGTCAGAAAATGTACAATCTATCAGTGCAAACTCCATTATGTGGAGAACCTGCTTAGAGATTTTTTTCAAACAAAGGACAATCATCAGCAGGATACAATAGAATCGGAGTCAAAAGACAGCAGAATTACCATGTCCAGGCATACTATAGGCAGTCATACATCTCTACTATTTGCCATCAGACAGTAAGTTAAGATAGAAATCATGTCTCCTCACCTATCGATGATATACAGTTTCCCCAAACAACTGGCAACCCCACCATGGGTGCCATACCACTTTTTTGCCCAGCTTGTATCAGCGTTTTTTCAGTAAGCAGTTGTGTAATCCAGATAATGTCGGAGGGCCTCAAATCTCATTTCAACAGGCTTCCTCCACATTCATCATTTCACTTCATGATGGAAAAACCAAGGGATCCCATGAAGGTGGACATTCTACTTGAGATGAATCCTTAACTAAAACATCCGGCAGTGTAGATTGTATGGAAGCTATACACAGGGCTTCTATTCAAAACTGATTCTGGTAATGAAGTCCAATAACAAATTGAGACCTGAGATTTACCTCAGCTGGCTCAACCAGTTCATTTTGGCCACAAAATTTAAGATGGAGATGAAAAAGCACATCTGTCTTTCATTGTGATGCAAGATCTACATGATCAACTTAAGCTTATCTGATACTTATTTTCACATTATAATTCATACAGTGTAGCACAGATATCTTTTCCTATGTGGACAAAGTATATCAATTTAGCATTCTTCCTTTTGACATCAGCATAAGCCATTGAGCCTTGACAACAAAATTAGACAACTTCGTGGTTCAGGATGACCTCTACATTGACTACAGTGTACCTGGACAATGTGCGATAATTATGTATATTTAATTTGCATTGCTTTTTTGGATAGTAGGTTTTTATAAATTGTTTTTTTTTATATTTAATTATATACTATTGTAATGTACCATTATATATTGGATATAACCTTGTCCAAAATCAAGTTTTTTTTCTACTTGAATTATTGATTTTTTAAAAATTTTATTCTGTAAACAATGAAAATATTCTCTGTTTGGGTTTAATATCAGGATCATTATTAGAGCAAACATGTTTATTTGGGCCTTGGTCTAGGTTATTTGGAATTCCTCTGCAATTTACCTGGCATACCTGACATAGGTTACATAAAATCTTAATAATATACTTTCAAATTATAACTAACATTTTTTTTGGTAAACATAAAGAACTTTCTAGAAGGTTATTACTTTTAGGTAATGTTTTTTGTTTTTTAAAATGTTAATTGAGACCTGTGGTCAAGTGGAAGACTATATAATCTTGTTACTGGAAAGATTATTCATTCATGCTTTATGATCTAGCAGAATCAATTTTATTACTATTGTGTCCAGAGGTTCATTTGGTCTAGAATTTATTTCTTCAAATTATTTAATAGTGATTATTTACACTGGAAATAAAGAGTGCACATAAAATTAATATT
Organism: Potamilus streckersoni; assembly: GCA_016746295.1. Classification (NCBI taxonomy): domain Eukaryota; kingdom Metazoa; phylum Mollusca; class Bivalvia; order Unionida; family Unionidae; genus Potamilus; species Potamilus streckersoni. Next base: position 1,028,449 of record JAEAOA010001383.1, on the reverse strand, counting down.
CTTGTTCAAAGTCATTTACACTGGGCTTTATAGTGAATTTTATCCTGGAGTTTTACTACTGAGTTTCAAGAAATGACTGTTGGTACAACATGATACTGGCCAATTCAGGTGCATCAACACCTTCAGCATTGGATTTAATTTGGATTTTCACTAAAGTTTATTGAGAACTTTTATTATTATGATTTGTATCTGTAATTCATTGATTACTTTTAGGATTTAATTCACTTACCACAATGCATTGAAAAAAAAAATCATTAAAGCATTGGAGAGGATTTCAAACATAATTTTTGTCTGGGTGAGGGAACTGTTTGGTCTGTTTGATATGGCAGCAGATTTGCTACCCCTTGGCTGCCTTTACCCATTACAGCTAAATGGCAATCACATGGGCCATCTGGATCAGAATGATCAGGTAATGTATTTGCATGGAAAAGCAATTGTTTCAATTAAATCTTGTTTATCCTATAATACTTTCCTGACCTTGACTCACATCATAGACTTCTCCATTTGCAAGACAGGAACTTGCTATAGCTTCAACAACTCTCAGAAACCAACAGCTGGAAATGACAATTTGTACCAATGCCAGTGTCAGTTTTTGGAGCATACTTTTTACTATGGTCAGTAATTTGTGGGTCTGTTAAGAGGTGACATCTCAGTGTCTTCTACACTTGGGTAAAATTCTTGTGCAGATGTACGGTTCTGATACTGATGGACAATTTGGTTGCAGCCAGATACCTCCTCCAACAAGGAGGAATGAAATCAATGAATCATAGTGTCTTGGTATGGGATTACCTTCGGTGCAGTGTCTAGTACTAGATAAATATTGAGCTGCCACAAACCAGGACAGCTCACTGTTTTAGCTGGTGCATTTCAAGGAATTGACAACTACTTTACACTACTTTACATCCTTACACATTTAGTTGAGTCAGCCCCCTGTGGGGCCACACTATGATAGATCTTGTAATGGAACAACAAATGCCTACTTTTGTTTCCTCTTTTCCAGAACCAACAGCGTGGACTCAATACTCTATCAACCATAACTCTTTCAGTCCTAATTTTCAACAGTAATATCACTGTTGACCTGTTTAAATCTTAATAAATAATAATTATGGCCTGGTTCTCAGGCAAGGCTAAGTGTTGTGAGGAATATGTATATATAAAGTTTAAAAGTTGTAATTTACCAGAGTCTACAGTGACCTTATTGTAATGTTAATATATTAGTAGAGTTCAAAATATGCATTATGGTGGAAATTGATGAATTATGCAAGAATTTTGTTTTTAAAGCAATTGTTTTAATTTCAGGTAAATGAGTCAAAGTTGGTACTGAAACTTTGTGACTTTGGATCTGCATCCCATGTCTCCGAGAATGATATCACACCATACCTTGTTAGTCGATTTTACAGAGCTCCAGAAATAAGTAAGTTCTATTGTAATGTTAATTCCTCTTTGGTGTCAGAGGCTTTTTAAATATTGAATTGTCTTTTGTTGTATTTAATAATAGACATTAGTAGAGACTCTCCATGAACATGTTTTTTCTTTTACAGTATGTTTAACAGATTTAGGTTTCTTGCATCATACAAGATGAAAGTTCTGTGGAGATTAAACAATGAAAACAATCTTTAATCAGAGCCAGACTTCCTGTCACAAATGTTTAATGTATTTGTTTCCATTACAGTATATTTATTTGTATTTATGTTTCTATTTCAAAATATGCATATAGCAACACATAGAAATTTGTTACTTTGAAAGCAGTTGGTGCAGTGGTGGACAAGCAGTACTGATCCTGTGGCAAGAAATGAATCCACATTTATTCAGTTAGAAGAATTGGTGTGTGGGTTTGAAACCTACCGTCATAAGTATGCAGGATGAAATCCTACTATATGGTCAGCCTGTGTTGCCTGCCCATAGGCAAGGAATTAAATAGCTTTCTTATGTTGCCTGCCATGGTGTGTCCATAGGCAAGAAATTAAATAGCTTTCTTATGTTGAATGCCATGGTGTGTCCATAGGCAAGGAATTAATTAGCTTTCTTATTTTGCCAGCCATGGTGTGTCCATAGGCAAGGAATTAATTAGCTTTCTTATTTTGCCTGCCATGGTGTGTCCATAGGCAAGGAATTAAATAGCTTTCTTATGTTGCCTACCATGGTGTGTCCATAGGCAAGGAATTAAATAGCTTTCCTATGTTGCCTACTATGGTGTATCATTAGGCAAGACACTAAATAACTTTCCTATGTTGCCTACCATGGTGTATCCAAAGGCAAGACATTAAATAACTTTCATATGTTGTCTACTATGGTGTGTCCAAAGGCAAGGCATTTAAAAACTTTCCTATGTTGTGTGCCTCAAAATACCAAACTAAACCGTACCAAAGTTATAATTGGAGATAAATATATTTTGTTGTTGTTGAAAAATTTTAACACATGGAATATAAATGCTCCTTTTGCTATAAGTCTGTCATATTAAATAAGAAATTAATCAAGTAAATTTCTGAGTAGATGTGTACATAAATGAGTACAGTCCAATGGCTTTGAGATCCAAATATTAGTAGTTTATTTGTCAACTGTTTTTAAACTTGTTTTTTGTTTTTTTTTAAAACAATAGTCCATGTGGTCAGTTTCATTTTTATTCCATGTGGTCAGTTTTATATATATATTCTATTCCATTTGGTCAGAGTTTAATGTTTATTCCATGTTGTCAGATTTTTTTTCTGTGGTCAGAGTTTAATGCATATTTTGTGAAGTCTGTTTAATGGATATTACATTGATTCTTTCACCAGTAATAATCATTGTCCAAACATTGGTGTTTAGACTGTATTATAAAAGCTTTTATCAGTTATTAGTAAAACCTTAGTTTGTAATTTTTAATACCTTTACTTCAGTCATTGGAATGGGTTACGATCATGCCATTGACATGTGGTCAGTGGGCAGCACGATTTTTGAGCTGTACACAGGTAAGATCCTATTTCCTGGTACCTCAAACAACGAAATGCTGAAATACATGATGGACCTGAAGGGCAAGATGTCCAACAAGCTAATCAGGAAGGGTATGTTTAAGGACCAGCACTTTGATCATAATTACAACTTCCTGTATCACGAGGTGGATAAAGTCACACACAGGGTAAGTGGTGGAGCTTTTTTCTTAAGCTAGACAATTTTAAGTATTTGCTCTTATCCTTAATAAAGTAGAATACATTGAGAAAAAAAAATTGTACAAAATTCTCATGTGCCAATCATGATTTACAATTTTTCCCCAAAAGGGCAATACAGTCCTGTTCATTGGACATTGTTGAATCTGTCTACAGTGGTAATACAACCCTCTGAATGGAAGGCTACTTACTTCTGTCTATCCAGAAATAGGGCTAATCTGATATTTTGAAATTCTCTGTTGGATCGGATTAATGAGAATTTACTGTATCAAGAAATATAATTTTACTGTTTATATAATGGAAATTTTCTCGGTGTACTGAAGAAAAAAATATGGAAAGATGTCATACCAGTCTTGACAATAGGGTCATCTATTCTTTAAGCATTAGTTTAAACATTTTCTTGTATATACATATCTTTTTTGTACGTATATCTTTTTTGTACAATTATTTTTAAAGAAAATTTGTACCCAAAATTAAGGATAAATGTTGTTTGCTCAGTTTACTTGTTCATAAATAATTAAAAGATAGCCTTATATAAATCTGTCATTTGCTAATTAAATCCTGTTTATCACAGCTGTGTTGTATTTCTAATGCTAGTTCATTATTTTAATACCTGAAAAAGAAAACTCTTTAATAAAAAACATTTGTTAATAATTATATCACTTGTTAATATGACCAGAGCAACCTATTAAAAACTTTCTGATGAATTAGATTATGCTGCATTTGGATATGCCTTTCATAATGATGGGGGAGAGCACTATGGTATATTTTTGCATATCACACCATCTGCAGTTATTATGTATGGTTGTACTAAGGAAGAAGCTTACAAAATTTGAAAAGGACAAAGATTACGGTTGCTGTCATGGACAGAAGAAAATGCATTTATGCACAGTAATATTAGTTTTGCATCACGTAATTCAAACAAACTTTGTTGATGGTTTGCACATGGGATAAGGAAAAAGGCTGTCATTTTTTGGGTCAAAGGTTAAAATCACTGTGATTTTAAGTTTGAAAAAAAATTTGAACAATAATATTAGTTTACATCACATGCCTGGACTAAATTTTGTGTGGATTGCTTGCACACAAGTAAGAAAGAAGCCTGTTAATTTGGGTCACAAGTACAAAGGTCTAAGTCACAGCAACAAAGAGAAGAAAAATTATTAAATTTCAATTCTTGAACTAGCAACCCCAGTCAAAATTACAAAGTCAATATATTTGCATTCTAATGGTTGATTCTTATAGAGCTCATTCAGACCTTTTCAGAACAGTTTTAAGTTTTTAAATATGATGATTAGTTAAAAAGTTAACGACTATTTGAATACTGGCAAAAACTGGCTTTTCGGTGAATTTTTGCCTTATATAAATGTATGTTTAATTCTTCTGAATTCTTCTGAGTCATGGACCTGACACATTTAATAAAATAAGTATTTCTATCATAACTTTTGATCTAAGCAAGATATCTCCATGAAACTTGGCAGTCTTATAGAATTTTGCCTGTAGAATTCAAATATCTGCAGTAAATTAAATAATGTCCACATGATTTCAGTATAGGGAAGAATATAAGGTGTTTTTAAAAAAAATTCTTTTATCAGACAATTGAGATACTGGACAAGATATTTGTTAACACATCATTTAATTCAGAAGAAAACATTGGCATACATTGTAAACAGTTCATCAAATTTTCCATGCTCTGAGAATGTCCACTGACGTCCAGAATCAGCAAAATTCAGCAAATGTATGATTATTTTTCTTATACAAGTTGAAAATTTATATCACAATTCCATTTGACTCTGTGAATAATTATACAAGATTTTGATGATATTGTATCAACACTGATGCCTGCATTTTGGCAGTAAGGTCCAGGATAATCTCATATTTCTGCACTGAAAATGAAAAAAAAAATGTTTTAGGAACAGTTAAAAAACTATATTTAAAAAGATAAATAGGTCATCCACAGGAGCCTGCAGTTTTATCAATAAAGCACGACAAAATTTCTGACAACATGAAATTACCTTTACAGTATTATTAAATATTAAATAACGTAAAGGAGATTTCATGTTGTTAGAAATTTTGTCGTGCTTTATTGATAAAACTGCAGACTCCTGTGGTTCATCATATAAAATTGCTGTGCAGTACTTTATCATGGTACGAAATGTAGATCTGTAAAACACGTTTTCATTCTCTATTTGTTCTACCAAGTAATTTGTTTAAATTTCATTTACAGATATGCAATTTTGTTTTTAAATGTTAAAATATCATTTGCATACAATTTGACATTAATTTGTATTAGATAAAAGTTTTGAAGAAGAAAAAAAAAGGTAAAATAATTCAAGAGTAAACCTGTTAAATCTACATATACGTCAACATCAGGACGATCATTTATGTGATACAATTTACGCTATATTTCACAAAAATATTTAATAAATACAAAATAATTACTTACCGATACAGAACACTCGAACAGTGTACATATATCACAGCATTTGTCTTGTGATCGCCGATTATTCAGATTGAAGTTATGTTTATCCTCGTGGATCCAATATGGCGACCTAGTGCATGTGTCTTATAGAGGTCAACTTGTAAATTCCATACTTTCAAAATTAATTGCGGGTACTTAAAAATACGTTCCGAAAAACAAATTTGGTATCAAAAGAAAGCTTAGAATGTGTACTTTCAATGGTATATCGAAAATGTAAATATAATGTTCGTAAGTTGAAAAAAATTAGCAAGACTTTAGGGACTATTTTCTCAGCACAGGTTCATCATATGCAAATTTTCAAAACACCATTGGAAACGTTATTCATTCGCCATTCATAGTTCAAATTCTCATTAATATTCATGAGGATCTAATGACCCGCATTTGCAAAACAAACACACTGGTATCAACTCACATGCACAGGAATTGGCACTTAACTGAAAGCCGACAATTTTGTTAACTGATTGATGATTACATGGCCATATGGTTAAATAACAACATGTATATATTAATGAATTTTATATGCATTTGTAGATAATTCAAAGGCCTTTTAAATAAAGTTTATTTCATAAAAAAAATTTTTTTATCAATATTGATTTTAATGCCAATTTAGTGCACACAGTATAAGAAAAAGCCGATTTTCACCCAGTTTACCTGTACAAAATAGGCGCTGACTGGGGTTGCTACTTTAACATGTATCTTTAATTTTATATCAAGTCATTGTAATGAAGTTGATCTAAAAAATCATTTTTGTTTTCCATAATCTGTTCCAGGCAGGTTACTTGAGGAAACTAACACCTCTATCTGCTTCATTGCACCTTTTCAGGTGGAAGCAAATGCATTTGAAATTCATGTTTAAATCTAATGAACTTTTTAATTTACACTATCCATTTACTGGCCATGCATGTATGTTTTATTTCAGTCTCAGAAGAGGTGTAAACTAGACAAAGGAATTACTCCCTAATCTTTTCCTGAGTTTTTTTCTTATGTAGCAAACTTCTGATTTCTCTCATTGGTAAAAAATTGTATTAGTTTACATCCAGTCCATGATTTCCAGTTTACATCCAGTACATGATTTCCAGTTTACCATAACATTTTTTTACTACAAAAAAAATTGAGTAATTTGTTCCACATATCACTTTAAATCACTTTTAAGAAATGAATAACATGGCCATTTCATCATTTAACCTTTTGAAAATTCTTGGATTTTCAGTCTCTTCTTGCCTAGACCATCTGAATAGAAAATGTTGAGATATCATTCACGTAAAAATAATCTAAAAACTTGCAAACATGACATCATATTGTGTATTAGGTCAAAAATAGCATTAGGCTGATACAAAGAGAACTTAATCCTACTGCATTCTCCCTAATTTGGCATGCTTTGGTTTTCCATTAATAATTAAATCTTGCTTACAATTCCTTGTTATATGATCTTGACTTCACTATTTTATCTCTGCATATGTCTGATATTTGAATTATTTTGTACGATGCATTTTTCCTTCAGGAGAAGGTAACAGTTCTGAGTACCATCAGCCCAAATAAGGACCTGCTAGCAGAGCTGGTTGGTTATCAGCGACTCTCAGAGGATCAGCTGCGGAAGGTTATCCAACTCCGTGATCTGTTGGAGAAGGTCTTGATGCTGGACCCATCAAAACGAATCACAATCAATCAGGCTCTCACCCACCCCTTCATACAGGAAAAGATTTAATGCAGAGTGGAACTGATGCTTCATTGGCATCATTCATACAGCGCTTGTTGGTAGGATGTAGGTGCAAGACATTCAAACAAGGAGTTCTGTTTCAGGGGTATCTTGGCCTAAGAACTCTGTATATAGTGTGGTAGATGTTACTCATTTTGTTTCTTTCAAGTTAAAAAATGGAACAGTATAGTGAACAGCACTGTTGAAAGTGACAATTTTCAGACCTGGAAGCCTTTTGGTGAGGCAAAAGATTAATGTCTTTTGTCATTTTATGTTTAATTTATGTTTAGCCTTTTTAATTCAGAAAATATTCTTTACTGATATTTTTTGTACAGGCATTGCTAAAGGAAAGAAACAGTTCAGATACAGTGTCATAAAATGTAAAATCAGAATAAAGATGTCAGGACATTGTATTGATAGAATACAGAATTCAGCAGATTTTATGATGATGTCAACAGATTTGTGATAAAAAAGTGAACATATTTATTCACTAACACTAGACACTTGAATTATCCAGTGCATCTTTGAGTTTAAAAGAAACAACTTTTTCATGAGTCATGGTCTAGACTTCAAACTATATGTCATAATTTTCATTGAGAGATAAACAGTGAAAATGGACACTCTGGTATTGATATTAAATACAGTTCTCCCTTGTTATAATGTGGTAGTTGGGATCCATAAGTGCTGACTATGTTATATATCTAACTGTGGTGGAGTGAGAACAGAGTTATTAAATAGTCATGGAGCTAAAGCATATTTTGTTTACAATCACATTAAAACTTAGTGCATTCTAACAAGGCAGAACTGTATTATACATGTACTTTTTTATATTCATGTTGTCCCTAATGTACTCTCACTGAAAACATTACCTCTCAAATCAGGGTCTGTGTTATTTATGGTTGGAAGTATATATGTTATGTCTTTAGCTGCAGATTTAAAGAAAAACATCAAGGTTACACTGATTCTTTATTCATTGTTTATTTAGTAGCATACCTGATTTTATAAAATGCAACTCCAGATTTAATTTTTCACTATATTGATTTAATCACATTCAGGAAAGTATTTTTTTTTCATATTAGTCTCATACTGTAGGATAAAAATACAGGTATAGAGAAGCCATTTGTTTATTTAGCCATTTGTACAAGGCAATTATGTGTTTAAAATTGACAAAACTCTATCAAATGAGAATGTGAGTGCAGAAATCAGAATACTGTGCCATCACTGTTTTCTCATGGGGTACCAGTTTTCTTGGAATTTGAAACATTAGGACATGTCACACAATCTTTTGATTTAAATACCCAAAGAAATGTTAATTTAATTCAAAACCATGAAAATTTATACCCATGAAAATAAATGCACAGTATTTCTTGACATTGTTTAATTTAAAGGAGAGTTTAGTTAATAATCCAAGTTCCAGCTAGGAATTTTTAAAAGTGTGAGGCAAGTTGGCAATCTATAGTGATGGGGCACTTTGTTCAAGGAAAGGCCCTGTTTGGAACAAATGGGAATTTGTTGCAATTGGAGCACCTGATGATTAAAATATTGAATTTCATCTTTTTTAAAAGTATAAACATATAAAAGTACATTCATACAATTATCATTAAATAAACAGAAATAAGTAGTTCAAATAGTTATCCTTATACTAACATTTTATTTTTATGCTCCGTTTTGAAACGATGATTGTTGAATAATTTTTACTGTGTCATTTTCTTTGCAAAACTTTTTGTTTAGCATCAAATGTAAGAACTTGGAGAATATAGTAGCATGTTTAGTTCAACTTTCATCATATTTGATACTTGTTTTGCAGACTGCAACAGGCCTTCAGTACGTGACTAGGAGGGGATGAATATGAATATCTTGCCTCTCAAGGTCTAACACCCAAAGATAAGTGAAGCTTGCATGTAGGAAAAACAAGAGTTATTTTTATTGTATATATATGTATATATATCATTGTTAATCATTTCAAATTTACATTCAGTACATTGTTTTGTAACCAGTTCTTATGCTAACATCATGTAATAAATACATTTTACCAAAATTACTTGAAATCCATAGTCAGTTATTTGTAATCTATCCTGGAAGATCCTAATGGAGGTTTCTTTTCAGAACCTGGGTTGTGTTCCTTTTGATGTTAATCATGGTGAAGTCTTGTCCTTTTCAGATAAGTTTGGTTTGTTTTTAAAAAAGATCAATCTTTTGTAGGTTAAGGGTTGTACCCATTTTGCCTTCATCATTGTTTTGGGATGCCAAAATTTACTTGGCACTATATAGCCAGGATTGTACCAATGTGATGGTAAATTCACTATATGTATACATTAATTTACTGAACCAATTTATTATTTTTATTTCGAGTCAGAGTCCAAAAGTGACATATTTTTGTTCTAAATTGGCATTTATCAAACTAGCCAGTATAAATTTTGAATAGTGGTTTCTATTTACTGTGGAAAAGAAGACTGTCAAATATACAAGGCTGTCTAGTCCTCTGTGTTTTTCAGACAAATGAAGTAATAACTAAACCTTGCTTTCTGCAAACACTGAATATTATCCACACTCTGGATCATCTAAGGTAAAATGACAGTTTAAAATTGATGCTTTAAATTGAGGGGGGGTCGAGGGCTTGAATAGTTGCCTCAGATGCATTCATACTCTTTTGCTTCATTACTGAGACAATCCATTGATAATGTTGTTGTGACTTTACACTCAGCTCTATCAACATGTCAGATAAGCAGTTACTCAAGTAATTTTTCTATTTTTGTGGAAGATCATCTTTAATAATGGTATTACAAAGTTATCATGGTCAGTAAGACTGAGAACAGTATAACTTCTTATTTCATTTGGTCAGATTTATTTGACATGACATCCATGAGCTATTTCAATGTAGCATTTTGTTGTAGATCTGCCCATATATAAATTTGTTGATTGCCTTTTGATTATGCTTTTAGATATGATTTTCTTCCAACCAAGATGGATGATTGAACTCTTCATCAATAAACTAGCCTGCTTTTTAGAGTGGTAATTCTTCTTTTATGACATTATTGTTCTCTTTAATATCATTAAAAAAACGGGGTTTTTTTCTTCACATGATATGTATACCTGAGTCATTGAATTTATTTTATTACCTTTGGCTAATAAGTAAGGTCAGAGATCATGTGTATTAAATTTCGTGACTGATAAATACAGTTCAGATCTCTATAAATTTCTGCAAAATTTTTACAAGCTTTTTGCACTTTTATATGTTTCTCATCAGACGGAGTATATCATGCTATGACATTATCTATATGTATTTAAATTGCTTCCTATTTAGTTTCCACACAACAACTTGAGTTCTCTGCCATTTGTTGTTACAAAACTTTTTAAGTATCTTGCATTGGGAGCCAGGTCAAAGTAATATGAACTAAAACAAGAAAGACTGTATCTATACAGTAAATGGATGATACATGACATTTTGGCTTAACCGTTTTGGCACAGAGTCGTTCTGGCGTCAGACGTTTTGGCACTGGTCATTTTGGCGTGCCAGTTACCTACAATGTTTAATTACTGAATAAGTGGGACTAATTATGTGTCACATTTTGCTAACATGCAACTAGATTGGACATAATGCAAATCCCCCCAGTTATTGTACATGCAGAAACAGATTAATTATTGGCAGAGAGGAACTAATTATGTGTCATATCACACTAACATGCAACTAGATTGGACATAAGGCAAATCCCCAGTTATTGTACATGCAGAAACAGATTAATTATTGGCAGAGAGGAACTAATTATGTGTCATATCACACTAACATACCAATGTACTATTTATATTGATAAATACATTTATGTTAATAAGTACCTAAACGGCTCTGTGCCAAAAAAGGGGCACCAAGACGTCCTGTTTGGTAAATTGACTTCTGTATTAGATACCTTGACCAAATTGTAATTGTCTGGCATTTGAGAAAAGGCACCTTTTCATTGATCATATGGTCAGTGGTCAAGGTCTCTCACTTGAAGAGAAGAAAAGACTTTTACATGATATCAAGTTCTTGTATAACTTACTTTGACCAACTTTGTTACTGGTTTGCATTTGAGTTAAGGGTGACACCACTTCAATTTACGTCAAAAGATCAAAGGGCTAGGGTTGCAGTGACTAAAAGAATGAAAAACAATTTTCACAAAACTGCACCAGTTTGTAGCATATGCATTGACTAAACTTTTCAGCTGGCTTGCATTTGAGACAAGAAAACTAGTTGTTTGAGGTCAAAGTTGAAGTTGTAGTCACTGGAAGAAGATATAATGATTCCACAAAACTACTTAATCTAAGTACTATATGAAAGAAGCCCCCTCTCTTTGGGTCAAAAGGTCGAAGACTCAATTTTTAAACACATGTATTGACTAAACTTAGTAAATAGTTTGCATTTGAGACAAGACATCTGTTGATTTTGTGGTTAGAAAAGATCAAATGTCAGGATCAGAATATCTGCAAGAAGGATATTGGTTTCCTCAAAGTATTTCCAGCCCTATGATATAAACCATGATCAAGTATTGTGGATGGTTTTGAGACAAAATAGGCACCTGTTCATTTTGGTCAATAGGTCAAAAGTCAAGGCCACTAATTTGGATGGCTTGCATTTAAGACAAGGAAGATATTATTTATTTTGGATTAAAATGGTCAAGTATTCAGCCAGTGAAAGAAGGTTTGACATAAATTACTTACAAAAGTTAAATTATACTATTTAGCAAATGACATTTGTATAATGTACTGTTAATGGCACTCATAATTGAAGCAAAAATGGATTTTGTAGACTTCTTGGGATAGATTTTCCTTGCAATACATGCATAAACTTACATGCTGTATCATCTGATGAATTTTGTCAACTTTTTGGGGGAGATTCACATGCTGTAACAAGTGATTAATTTTGTAGACCTTAAGGCATACATCTTCTTGTTGATAAATACTAAATTTGCATGCTAGACCAACCGATGGAATCTGTATCTGTAGACTCTTTTGGAATCCTAGCTATAAATTGACATACTGTGCCAACTGATTAATTTTGCCAACCTAATTGGGATAGATTCTCAATGACATGATTACATCCATTTACATGCTGTACCAACTGATTAATTTTGCCAGCTTATTGGGATAGATTCTCCTAGCCATAAATACATAAATTTACATGCTCTACCAGATTAATTCTGTCAACATTTTGTGATAGATTCTCTTTGCCAAGAATACATACATTTACATGCTGTATACCAACTGATTACTTTTATCAACTTGTTGAGACAGGTTCTTCTTACCATAAATACATATTCTTACAATAAATACATAAATTTACATAGTGTGCCAACTGATTAATTTTGTTGACTTAATTCCTGACCATAAATACATACATAATATACCAACTGATGGCAATGACACAGATAAGTTTTTAGAATGGAAGAAAAGTGATCTGTGTAATGACACTTGTAATAAAATTAAGAGGTATGATTTAATGAAAAACATGTAGTTAAATTAATAAGTATGTAGTAATGAAAGGCATGTAATGAAATTATCAGGTAGGCTTAAATGAAAACTATGCATCAGGTACTAGAAGGCAGAAACATTAATTTTTATCATCAGCAACTTCAGACTCAAATTATGTGAATAAAATTTTGTTTTTCCCAAAAATTTAGCTTTCTTGATTCATTTCTCATTTTCAATATTCCTTCTAATAATTGACAAAAAAGTTATTTCATATCTCCATTTTAAATAGTACCACATACAATTTCTCACACAATTATTCTTTATCTTTGCACCCTGTCGGTCAAGAACTGACTGGCTACTCTTGGACAGAGGAGTTATGAAATTGGTTTCCATGCACGACTGTGGGAGTTGCAAGAATCACACAAGGCCAGCCTGACGCTGTCTGTCCACTACACCAGTCTCTCACGTAATGTTATACTGACAGTACTGTGTACCATAGGAATATTCACTAGGGTATAAAAATAACATGTCACAATTCAGGGATTACATTTTTCACATACATTGGTATGATTGACTGAAAACACTTTCAAGGCATATGCAAAATTGCTGCAAATAATTGCTATGCTAAGTGTATTAAGAAGAAAAATGAGTCTTTTCTATTTTGTACTTGGAAATGCAGTGGTCCTTTACAATAAAACCTTTTACAATAAAGCTGCTGCCCTTCAATCAATATAATGAGCTGCTGATTAAATTGGTAAACTTAGTTTTTATTTTTGTTATTACATTGATCTGACATGACATCGTTAAATGTTCAATTAATCACAGGCTGGTTCCTTCACTTAAAATGTGGTTGCTTTAATGGTTCCTATGTCAAGCATAATCAAGAAGGAAAAACACTGAAAAAGATGGCACTTTTTTTTAAAATAAGTCCAATAACAAGTGTATGGGATCAATGTATCATATATTATGATTCTTTGAGTTTTCAGTGCTTATTCAGAAAAACTTTCTTGATGATTTTGAATATTATAAACAAGGTTTATCCAAAATATTAACACCATTTGTAGCAAAGACTGATGCTCTGTAACTCATTTCTGAATTGCTGTCTTGATAACATCATAGAGTCAAATATTGATTATTTAGACACCCTGGGAGACCTTCTCTCTGGATAAATGATTATCCAGATAAGTAACAGCAGTGATATTGAACAAACTTGATATCCCAGGGATACTTGGTTTGTCCAGATGAGTCAAAAGTCCACATAATTGGTGTAGAAATAATGTAAGAATTTGAACATTGCAAAATTGAGCACCGAGTTCTTGCTGTATCTCGATTCTATAAAGAGTTATTATTTCTGGTATGAATTACAGCTACTGGACTTGTGCATATTGAAAAGAACATTCCTTGCAACAAAAGCAAGTAGGCATGGACATTAGTAATTTTCATTTTCAGAATCAGAACTGATTGTTGTATTTTGATGCAGTTTGAACATAAAATAATATTTAAATTTACAAAATTTGGGTTCATACTATTTTGAGGTCATGTCAGAATAAAACCAAAGTCCCTAGTTGACACTAAATTGGCTATTTGGAATCTGTCTTGTGTTAATTATCAGCTTCTCCCAAATGCCTCTGTTATTGCCTTTCTGTGCCACTAGTTTCCATTTTGACTTGTCACATTAACAGACATGGAAAATTAGAAACATGGATCAATGTTAAATTATCATAGATGTTAGTAAAGTGTAGTGTTATTGATCTTAGTTAGGCTTGGCCTGGCTTGCACAAAATGTTTTAACTTTCAATACAGATTTCTCGTTTTGGAATCTCATTTTTGAAAACAAATGATGATTACATTGGATTTGACACATCTTAAAACATTGTAAACATTAGAAGATGTAATTTCAAAACAGTCTTTGAATGTTACTTTATGAAAATTTGCTGAAGTTCTTAATTTTTTAGTTAAGTATTTACCCAGATTTAAAGTTTGATGCAAGCCTGACTTTACATGTATAATTTGATTCTTTTAGTCAATTTTTCACCATTTAAACTCTTGCCATTGGTATAATCCAGCTCATAGTATATTCTTTCTCTAAGTTTAGTAACACGTTTTTCACAAATGCATTTTGAAAAAATGGTGTTCTCAATTAGCATGTAGAGCTAACAAATCTGATATTAAAAAATGGTTAAAGTCATATTATTTTATAGATACTCAAGAGCAAAAGTCCTAATTTCAGTAACATCCTTCTAACTTTTCTTAGGATTACTGTACAAGAAAAATAAGCATGTATTTTCTTTTTTTGTCAAACATTGGCATTGATTTATAATTTGGACAGATCCAACCAATTAGTATATAATGTTTGAGCTCCACACAAAGGCACAGTTGTCATTGGAATTATTTTTCAGCAATACAAAGAAGAATACAAGAAAGGAAGATCTGCAACAGATGGAAGACCAATTCCTTTTTTCTTTCAGCCCAATTCTTTGCCATACAATGAAGTGAACAAAATCTATTCTTTTGTCTTGTAGGTTATGAAGAAACCTCGGCAAAAATAGGAATCCAGGTTGTTACTCATGGTAGAATCCCACAAGACTTCACTAAGCTGGTTATTGCAGTTTTGTCAATGTTGCATATAGCAATATGTACACAGGTTATGGCAGACTTCTCACAGCTAAATAATTTCATTTTAGCAAAGAGGACCATTTTCTGAACTGTAAAAATACATGTTTTAAAAGTAAATGACATGGAATTTGTATCCTCAGTATTACATAAATGTTTGTTAGCACCACTGTTATCTTTATTCAGTGTTCATGATGTTGATCTGAGGTATGTTTTCCCATGATTCCATTTTGAAAGTTGGCCTTGCAGAGATAGTATTTGATCTGTTTGTTCATCCATTCTTGTCTCCTTTAAGTTTTTAAAATTCTCTGTCGCAATGCCAGTCCTGCAGAATAATAGCTGTGACAGTGCAATTAATAATCAAGTGTACAAATAGACTTTGAAATCTTTATTACCAAAACTGTGTAAGTTACTGTCACCTAATTTTTTAATTCCATGTGAAACTTTAAAGTTAAATTGTAAAGCAATATACACTGGTGAAGTAAATTCATATTGTTCAGATTTATGTATCAATATTGTATATGCCAACCAACCCCGATAAACATAATCATAATTATTGCAACTATCAGTGGCAGTTAAGTGTGATTTGGGTGTAAAAAGTATAATCTATGTATTACATGCCAGAATTACAGCACATATGAAAAAGATACATTTGTACGGCTAACCTGGTCAGATTCTTGTCTCCAAGGGTAAATCCATAAGGATTAAAACCAGAATATAAACACAAAATATACTAAAAAAAAATATTTATATTTAGCACTCACTATAATTAATCTGCATGTGTAACTTTTGCTGAATAATCATGAACTGAAATTCAGCAGTGATCATGGTTAGGTGCTCAGAGAGATGTATTACATTGCTCTCATATTCTTTTAAAGTTTGTAAAACTGTTGATATTTAACTTTTTCTGATCTGACATACTTTGAACATCCACAACTCACACAATAAAGCATTTTGTTTAACATCTGGTGACATTTTTTTTAAAAAACATTGGTTCACTAACTAACTACATTATCAATAAAATGAATATGTTAGGACAAGTTTACTGATGAAAAAAAAACATGTTTTCTTCTAAATGTGTCATATACAGTAAATAGCAAATAAGGAAAATAGTCTTAGCTCTTAGGCAGCAGTCACTTTTTTCAAGAGTATTGTCATATTTATTTGAGTGGAATGAAATGATTATTTTTGTTTTGTTTTTTTAAATTAGCAAAAAAAAAGTGTAATTCATATGCAGACTCGAGGAAAATGTAATTTGGTAAAGAATAGAATACATAATGATTACACAAAAAGAATAATGGATGGCATGTATGAAATATACATGCAGTCTTTTTTTCTTCACATAGCCAAGAAAAAAATGTGTCCATAAAATATGTGAATTCAAAATATATCCATGTGCAGGTAATCTACACTTACAAATTTTATTACAGGCATGTGAGAAAGATTGCCAGTAGCTTCCCATGGGTTGGTAGGTTTTCCAAACGTCTTCCTCCACCAAATATTTTTGCTGCCAAGTATAGCCTATTATGTGCTGAAAAATGGTGTTCAACCCCATAAAACCACACAAAACCTATTGACGGCACTCTATAGTTTAATAATTTGCACAGGGTTAGAATGTTAAAGTAAAAGAATTTCCCTAGGTGTCCTCACTGGTTATACTGGCTATTTAAAGAGGACCTTGTATATGTTAGGGATTGTTTAATTCCCTATATTTTGGTGTATGATTGATGGTTGTAATAGGGGTTATGGAGCATATGGCTTGGCTTTCTCAAAAGTACATAATAATATTGCCCCCTTGGCTGGTTCCATAGACCAACATTCAGACATTGCCAGTATCCA
Source organism: Potamilus streckersoni (assembly GCA_016746295.1). Lineage (NCBI taxonomy): Eukaryota > Metazoa > Mollusca > Bivalvia > Unionida > Unionidae > Potamilus > Potamilus streckersoni. The sequence continues at coordinate 1,011,234 of JAEAOA010001383.1, read as the reverse complement.
CTCATAGTATAATGTCTTGACTGGGCATCATCCACCTTATATGATGGAAGTTAGTTTTTTAAATTTGAATTGAATTAAGAAGCATTTAGATCATGTAACACCAAATAAAATTTTGGAAATTTAAACTAATATATCTTTTTAATGTTTACATTATTTGGAAGGATTTGGCTTTTAAAAACTTTTAGGAATTGTGCTTTGAAGATTTAGAACAGGACTCTTAATTAGCACTGTACAGCCAGTATTGTGCTGAGGTATCAGTAGATCCCACTGATAAATACATGTATCACACAATTCATTGACTGCACTGGTTGCAACACAGAAATCCCACTAATAAATACATGTTTCACAATTCATTGACTGAACTGGTTGCAACACAGAAATCCCACTAATAAATACATGTTTCACACAATTCATTGACTGAACTGGTTGCAACACAGAAATCCCACTAATAAATACATGTTTCACACAATTCATTGACTGAACTGGTTGCAACACAGAAATCCCACTGATATGTTTCATTAACTTAACTGGTTATTGCACAAAAATCCCATTGATATGTTTCATTGACTGAACTGGTTATTGCACAGAAATCCCATTGATATGTTTTATTGACTGAACTGGTTATTGCACAAAAATCCCATTGATGTTTCATTGATTGAACTGGTTATTGCACAAAAATCCCATTGATATGTTTCATTGATTGAACTGGTTATTGCACAGAAATCCCATTGATATGTTTTATTGACTGCACCTGTTACTATACAGAAAAACCATTGACATGTAGGTGATTAATTGATTGCATGGGCATTACTGCAAATAAATCTCACTGACACATACATGATTCATTGATGGTTACTGCTCAGAAATTCCATTAATAGGTACATGTTTCATGTACTGCACAGAAATCCCATTGATACACATTTCATTCTTGTAGAAGGACTTATGGTTAATACACAGAAATCCCATGGACAAGAACATCTTTCATTGCTATAGAAACTTTAAAAAATTTGTACACCAAATAATAAAGTAACAATTGTGCAGTAACTGGTTTCATGCCACAACTAGTGGACACCTCAACAAATATAGGTCAGTGTTACTAAATTGTATGTATGTATGTATGCTGTATCATTTTGCTGCACCTCAGCACAATATTTGCAAATCCATACCATCTAAAACCCCAAAATTAATGATTCAGTTATTTCAATTGGATTTGTTATTAATAATTATTCATTAAACACATTATCCATTCTCCACATACAAATGGCTGTTTCACTCTTATTCATGCAAGAATTATTTCTTTAAAAAGAACCAATACTTGTTAAATCAAAAGTACAACATATAAGCGTATTAAAATTACATTGGTGGGGTGGGGACTTAAAACAAGAGAGTAAGTCTGTGATTTTTATTCATTGTTTCTATTGAGACTTGTGTATTATTTCAGGTAAGCAGATTTCTTCTTCATCTTCTAGACCATCCTGACTTATTGCGTTGAGTGAGGAAATTCAGTGACTACATAGTCAAATTTGTAGAGATGTAAAATCCAGAAAAATGATGGAGCCATTTTATGGAGCTGTATAGCGCTGTCAGGAAGACAGTTTGTCAGCATGTATTTGCAGGAACAAGGGAGACATTCATCAATGGAAAACAACACACATACTAACCATGGTTTTTTGAATTGTAAATGCTGCCAACAGGGTCAAGATTGCTGAAAGACTTATCATTTCTTAATCACAGGAGAGTTGCACACATGGCATTTTACAAGCCACAAAGAAGTTATTTTAGAAAAAAAAATGTTAGGAAGTAGATAACAGTTTGGGGCATACTTGTGATTAAGCTCTTAACTGGAAAGTCATTATTTTTTACCAAATTCTTCAAATACAAGAATAGTGTCTTTTGAACATTGTTTTGTGTCACTCTTCGAAGCGGTTTCAGCTTCTATTTTGATTATTCTTATTTCTGTCAAGCATGTCAATTTCTATTACTGTTATTATTATTACTGTCCAAGTATTTCCACATCTAGTTTTCTAATTTTTAGGACTATTCCATTTAAACATATATTGTGCTCAGGGATGGCTTCAAATAAAAAAATTTTAAACTGCACTACATGGTTAGAGTGCCTTCCCTGGGTTCATTGTATGTTTTACTGTAATGGCTGTTATTATGATTCTTTTATAACTGTCAAGATTATAATGGATGACCTATTAATGCATATATGCATTGAACTGTACAATTATGGTTTGTAACTTTACAAACTTTCGTGTTATTGGCAGCATGATTTTTTTTTTTTTTGCAATTGAAGGAACTATATGTCTTGGTGATTATTTATTTATGTCACTTAATTTGTGTTTTTTAAAGTCATCCACCTCGTCATAAAGTAAATATGGCATTAAAAAAGAGAATGATTTTTTTTCTTGAAACTTGTTTATTACTAGCCCTGTTAAAATATTGAAAAATTATGCAACCAGCAAATTACATCTGTAAATACCTTGTACATAAATATACCCCAATATCTTGAAAATACAAAATCAAAGCACATTTGTAACCGAGATCTTGATGAAACCACATTTATTTAATATGTACATTGTAAGAAATAGTCTGTCATTACTTTAACAACAGTGTTTCTTAAAATGAAATATAAACCATTTTTATTAAATCAAATCCTTGCATTATGTTAATAGCAGGTTTGGGTGAAGGTAGATTCTCCCTTGTTTTAATAATAACTAATTGTCACTAATGATAGATATATAGAGGAATCATTTATCTATTCACTTTGAAAAGAGAATTTTCATGTAAATATTTGGTTTTGTAATTGGGAACAAAGTGATAGTACTGCATGAAAATAAAACAAACAGCTTCCAGTTGCATTTGAGTTTCCACACTGTCAACAAGTCTACCCTTCCATTCACAAAAATGGTATGGAAATGAATAACAATATAATGAGTCCAAGAAATTATGTTAGATGTCTTTCTAGTAAAATGGCATTAAGAGCCCCCTGATCTTGAGATACTTTGAGGAATATAAACTTTGTCTTTTCTTTCTCTCTTTCTCCGGAAGTGTTAGCATATCGACCAGAGGAAGATACAGAATTCTGTTTGAGGAATCCTATTAAGAACCTTGGAATCTTAAGATATCTCTGAAGGCTACTGGACAGTGGCTCTTAGCAAATGAAATTCTGTCATTATTGTGCATCTCAACAATAATAGAAACATGCTCAACATTATTTCTAGTCTAAGTTTTGGTAAGGAAAAACAAATTTTACTTTTTCAGTTACATTTCAGTTTTACTTTACTTTAAAACACATACTGCCATTTGGATATGGTTTGGATAAGAAAGTGAAGATACTTGTCAACTTAATTTAAAATTTGATTCTAGAATAAAGAACATGAACTTTTTTTGTTGTAAATTTAGAAAGAGAAACACAATGAAAAAGTATAATATATACCAAAAATATTGATAGCCATACAATACATATATATATATATATATATATATATATATATATAAAATACAAATCATATGGCGAATAACAACCCTCAAGCGTACTGGATCCACCAAGGGAGGTACTGGATCCACCAAGGGATCACGTGTGTCAGGGATTAATTAAAATATATGCAATAAACTGACAACGAAACAGTACGAAACTAGTAACTAACTAGCCTAAGCGCTTTCGACTCTTAATGAGTCTTTTTCAAAGGTAAATACAACACATAGTTATGACAAACAAATAAACACAACGTTTTTGTGTTTATTTGTTTGTCGTAACTATGTGTTGTATTTGCCTTTGAAAAAGACTCATTAAGAGTCGAAAGGCTTAGGCTAGTTAGTTACTAGTTTTGTACTGTTGTCATCAGTTTATTGCATATATATATATATATATATATATATATATATATATATATATATATATATAATACACACAGAGGAACAGTAAAATTTAATAATTCAGGGAAGATATGTCCAGCACAAATTCATAAAATACCTTAATAAATATTAATTCTGTCATTAAAATTTCTTATTACCATTATTTAAAGTCTTAAGCTGGAAGGAGTTTTTTTTTTTTAAACAAATAATAAAAACATGATGCCTAATCATATTGTACTACTGTACATGTATAAACAGAGGGTGATATCCTCTAATACAAGAAATATGGACACTGTAATGTTAATGATTGTTAATGAAATGCAAATAACTCGAAAATTGACACGGATAATAATTTCACAAAGTAATCAATAAGTGATAGCATGCCATATTTCCAGACATGTTTTGGGGTGGGGTTTTTTTTAGACAAAAATTGTGTGCTCTGAGGTCCCAATAGAGGTCAGTGCATGTAAGCAACTTCATCCCATTGAAAATGTAAATAAAGGTAATTAATGTGTCAAAAAATTTAATACATTTACAAAGAAAAAAAATAGATGGTAAACTTGTCATTGTCCAATACCAGACACTACATACACATATGCAAACACATGTATCACAACAACAATGACATTAAATGAAATTGTGAAGTTTTTGTACTGAAAATATATTGGACGACAATAGGCTTAATTAGAAGCAGTCTAATTTCCCATCTGGATTTACATCATGGTCAGAACTTGGTTGTTCCTGCCAGCCATTATGTTAGCATTGTCAGAACTGTATCCAATAGTTTGCCCATGAGATATGCATGTCTATATTTGTTAATAACAATTTAATTAAGGGTGGGGGAGGGGGACATAATATTTTATAGCCTAATGGGGGTATTACAGTTAAATCTCATTGTCCAGTATAGGTCTTGATCAACACAATTCGATAAGCGTATGTTTACTATCGTTTTTCAGTCAATTTACTTCATGGCTAAAATATCCCTGAAAAGCACAGGTTGATTAATAGTTGCTATATTTATGAGATTACTGTTGCACTGGAAATCAAGAAACTTTGTGAAGGGATTCATCTTATGGAGTATTAAAACGTCAAATAAAAATCACTGTGACCTGTATTTCACACTTCATTGATATCATTAAATTGTGTGGTTTATTTCTCAAGCTCCGTTCATGATATACTCTGAAAACTATATACCTCAATTTATCTCATTGGTACCACAAGCACAACTGTTCATGACATACATTGAAAACTATGTCTAGATTTATCTCATTGGTACCACAAGCACAACTGTTCATGACATACTGTTCATGAGGCTATCCTTCCAAACAAAGGAAGTCAGTTTTTATAAAAAGATTTAATACATTTACAAAAAAAAAATAGATGGCAGACTTGTCATTGTCAAATATAATCACTAGACACATACATATTTGCAGACATATCACAACCACAATGACATTAAATGAAAACATGAAGTTTTTGTACTGACAAATGTATTGGATGACAATAGACTCAATTAGAATCAGTCTAATTTCCCACCTGGATTCTCTGAGTACATCCTGGTCAGAACTTGGTTGTTCCTGCAAGCCATTATGATAACAGTGTCAAAACTGTATCCAAAACAATTTGCCCATGAGATATGCATGTCTCTATTTGTGAAGGACCATTTAATTAAGGGTAGGGGAGGGGACATACTATTTTTAAACTTAATGAGGGCCTTACAGGTAACACAACAGTAATAAATTTCACTGTCCTGTAAAGAAGCAGATACAACCTCTTCATCAACCAAAATAAGTTGCATGAAGATAAGCGTATGTTTACTATTGTTTTTCAGTCAATTTACTTCATGGCTAAAATATCTGAAAAGCATGGGTTGATTAATAGTTGCTATATTTACGAGATTACTGTTGCACTGGAAATCAAGAAACTGTGAAGGGATTCATCTTATGGAGTATTAAAACGTCAAATATAAATCACTGTGACCTGTATTTCACACTTCATTGATATCATTAAATTATGTGGTTTATTTCTCAAGCTCTGTTCATGATATACTCTGAAAACTTTATGTCTGGATATATCTCTTTGGTACCACAAGCACAACTGTTCATGATATACTCGGAAAACTATATACCTCAATTTATCTCTTTAGTACCACACCCTTACCACAACTGACTTGCATAAGAAGAAATGAAGTTTGGATGCATATTTTTTTTAATTGGAAAATAATTTGCTATGATAAAGGCAATATTGTCATAATCATCCAGTCATGATAATCATGATTGTAGGTGTCCTTTAAACTCTCTTGAAAGTTAATAGTTATCGTAAGTGTAATGTGAACTGCTAAAGATCATCACAATCGTAATTGGTGTTGTTTGAACTCTCCTAAAAGTTTATGTGCAAATGGCTCTCCAGTAAGCATTCTAGTATCTAAAAATGGCACTGTCACCACAAGATGGTTTCGTTTTATTGCAGAAAAACAGTTTCTTGATTTTGCATTTTCATCAGATTCACAAAATTGTAACAGAGAATATAGAAGTTACATACATACATACTTATATACATACATACATACTGTTGGACAGTGTACAAGCTCTGCTTAAATATTGAGAATTTTAATGGTCCTACAAAGTGTTCATATTCCCAAGGTCCAAGTTTTATAGTTTTATATATATTACCTTTTAAGGTAAAAATAAAATTTTCCTTTATACTTCATTTGCATAATTCTGATGCATAAAATTACGTAGAATTTCTTGTCTCATGAATCCGAAAGTTTCTTTCACTGAATAAACTATATGCTCTCATACTAAATCCATTGTACATTAAGTTCACTGATTTATCCAGTGCTTAATTAGCCTATTCCATAAATAATAAGTGTGCAACAGATTTTCAGTTTAATGCACTGTTAACAGTGATGAGCACTGCCTATGGTCTAATGCTAAGATAATGGTTTATACTCGAGTACCTAACACAGTCACCTTACTATCGTATTTCTTGTGAAAAACACTGTAAATTAAAGGTCATTGAGTTCATTAGCAGATGGTAGTGCCAGTGTATGAAGGGTATGTGTATCATGGTATGGTAAGAACAAGCAGATTCCAAATGAAAGTCTGGACTGCATAAAGAATCTACAAGGTACTGGACAGTCAAGTGATATTGATCAATTGAAAGGCAAGGCATCCAATAGACGATTTTGAAAGTGATTGTCAAGATAAAAACTGAAACCAACATTTCCATACAACAATATGTACATTTGTAAAGGATGCAGTAAAACTGCAAATAATATGGACAAAATGAAGAGACGGAGATATCAGTCAGTCGTTTGAGATGATCCCAAAAAAGCAAGAGAGAATGTACGACTATAATAGAGCATAGGCATGGAAATGGAGTCAAAACTGCAACTGGAGGTAGACCTACACACAGCAGTAAAAATAATAAAACAGGCAATGGTAGACCTACATACAACAGTAAAAATAATAAAACAGTCAGGCAATGGTAGACCTACATACAACAGTAAAAATAATAAAACAGGCAATGGTAGACCTACATACAACAGTAAAAATAATAAAACAGGCAATGGTAGACCTACATACAACAGTAAAAATAATAAAACAGGCAATGGTAGACCTACATACAACAGTAAAAATAAAACAGGCAATGGTAGACCTACATACAACAGTAAAAATAATAAAACAGTCAAGCAATGGTAGACCTACATACAACAGTAAAAATAAAACAGGCAATGGTAGACCTACATACAACAGTAAAAATAATAAAACAGGCAATGGTAGTTGAAATGTAGTTAAGTCATATACAAGAAGCAAATTGAAACTAAGTGCAAATATGTGGAATTCCTTTTCATAAAAACTTTATATAGTTGTCTTGCTCATGTGAAGAGATAGTAAGTTCTTCTTGCTTACGTAAGAATGCCCCAAGTGTAGCAATTACAACACTGATTAATAGACAAGAAAAATCATGTGACTTGTAACCAAATTTTTCTGACCCATTACTGAAATACTGGCTTAACCAATGGCAGACATACCACAGCAAAAAATTGCTGTTCAGAAGTAATGCAATCCCTGGCAGGAAAGACTCCATGCACCAAAGCACAAAATCTAATATGGGCAGAAAAAAAAGTTTTAAAAAATGAAAAGATGTGAGAAAGCAAATCAAGGTCAGCTATTGGCTGCTAGAAATACATGTCCACACCATTAAAACTTGTAACATGAATCTTGTGAATGATGTATCTAAACCAAACCAGGTACAAATCCGTGATTTGGCATTCTGAGATGTGAAAAAGAGCCCCAAAACAAAGTGATTGTTGTTATACTGAATTAAGGCAAACTATGGTCCATGGGAGCTGAGGGTGTAAGGAAAGTTTTAATGTGCACATTTAATGCCACATACAGATATGCATAGTATAAAATTTATTAATAAACAGAGAGAAAGTTTTTTTATTACGTTTAATGCACATTTATTAAAAAATTAAATATTATACCCAGATATATTATTGACAAATGTTCAATATTTCATCAGAACTCGAATTGTACATAAAAAAGATAAAAAAATATGGTTTGCATAATACTTATAAAAAAGGATTTTATAAATAATCATAATATATTGAGAATACTTTTAAAATAACTTCAATTATTTTTAAAAAAATCAGTAAACTTATTTTTATATTAGTTTATACTTTCACTAGTTATTCTGTAAATGAGAATAGTATAATATTCTTAACTGTAAACGGGAAGTGAAAAAAATGATTGATTAATGAATGTCGTAGTGTTTTGGAATTCAGACCTTTTGGATGTACCATATTAAAATGGTGAAATTAAAAGGTTTCCTTTAGCAGACGTTAAATCTCGGAATCAACTATAACAATAGGTTGAAAGGAGAAATCTGGCAAAATATGTGAGTTCTTGCTAAAATGTGCAGCAACACTAGATAAAAATGAATTATGTCTGATCTATGTTGATTCTTACAGTTAGATATTTGTTGACTGGTTTGTCCAATATATTGCATGCAATATTTTTTGCATGTGATCTAGCAAATAGCATTTATTGTTAAATTAGGATCACAACATATATTAAATGTTTGTTTTGTATTATTATTATTGAAAGAAGTATTTTGTTAATACAAGAACAGTTCAAACATCTAGGTTTATTATATTTAGTTGTTGATCCCTTTTAATGTTTTTTTTTTCTAGTTTAGAATAATTGGGAAATTGTTAAGATTTTTAGTCCTTTTATAAGCAATCAAGCGTGGGTTTTCTTTCATATAGTGATTTCACATGGTTTACATGATAATTTTAATAAATCCCAATATTGATAATCTTGTCTATATTAGGCATACTTGACCTCAAGCTTTCATCAGCATGCAATTGACATGGTTCTTCCTTCCTCAGGTAAACCCTTCCATAAAGTTTGCCAACTGTAGATGGAAGACAACTGGAGTTATAGTGCAGAAATTAAATTGGTAACAAAAAGTCTGATGGATGGCATGATACCATAACATAACATAAAGCTCTACCTTATGGTGGGTGTACAAAAACAAAATGAACAAAAGAAAAAATCAGCTGTGTGTTGCAAAAAAGCGATCTATAAAATGGGTGTAGCCAGAAGTTCGGCAACTCCAGATTTGTTGCCCCAATCTGTAGATGTGGTAAGAATTGTGTCAGCACAGACAATTCCCGTTGTATCGTACTAAAATATTGCAACGTTCAGGTTTTTATTGGCAGACTTTGGTTTTACATAGTAATGAAACACACCTAACTCTTGTGCTAAAACTTGGGTCTACCCAAATTACTTTTCTTTTTCCAAGTAAGTATTATTAGATTGTTTTCTGAAAAGAAAAAGAATTGCAAATTATAAAAGTTAAATTGCATAAAAATTTCATATTACAAATGTTTTTAAATCACTAATGTCAATTTAGCATCGAAGAAAGATCAAGAAGAAAATAATTTAATTATATTATTCACCCACCCACTACCCCCCACACCAGATTTGAAAACTAAAAGCATCAAGAAAATTTTTTTTTAAAAAATGCACAAAACTCGTCAATTTATAATTTGTAATCTTATCGGGGTGGGGATGTTTTTAATGATCTACTTCTTTGACTTTTATTGGGGGGAGGAGGGGCATCCATTTATACTTTTTTATGGAAACCACAGGGTATGGGTAGCAAAGGCGTTGTGTTATGTGCTATAGTATTGCACAAGTTATGTGTTGACAAGTGCTATAGTATCGTACAAGTTATGTGTTGGCAAGTGCTATAGTATCGTACGAATTAGGTATTGACAAGTGCAATTTGGTATATTTGAGGTAAGCAAATGCTCAAGTAGTCTGTAATCTCATAATACCTTATTCGAAGCGATCGGTTTTGAAATAACCCAAAATTGAGAAGTTTAAATATGAATTTTAACCCCATCCCCAGAGTTTCACCATTTAAAATTTCTCGTCAATCATTCGTTCACAAATAGCCGAATGAGAGCTAACGACATAGGAAAGGTCTTGTAGTTGCAATTGGATATCAAGATGACAATGTTAGGCCCACAGCACCCCAAACCGCGCGACAACATTGAGGATTGAAATATTATAAATTGATGAATGAAATGACTAAGTTTAAGCGCATTTGTCTATCACTGGTATAATTTGCTTTTAAATCCGTGGCAGGTGGGGACCAAATGGCAGGAGTATAGACAAATACTATAAAACAAATAGACATATGACAATGAAAAACTGAACTGACCAATATGAAGTTAACACTAACACAAATGAAGTACTACAAGACGAATTCAAAATGAACCACAATTGATGATTAGTTATCGCCTGAGAATAAAATATTAGACGAAACGTTTCCAGAAGAGAATGAAAAAATGACACGAACGAGTAAACGTTCGCGGAAAAGTAATTTTTTGAGGTTATATTTGAAGTATGCCGCTGTCGGACTTTTCTGCGCATTTGTTTCCGTCACCAATATATACGCCAAACGCAAGTCGAATTCGACTGATTGTCAAAAAGAAAATATTGCAATGCTTACCATTTTTAAAAGAGGCAATTGTCACCAGGATACTCTGTTCAAAATAGTATTAATTTTGGACACAGCGGATACCACCCATATGTTTTCGTGACTCGCGATATGTCGGCCTATTCTGCGCATGACATTGAAAAGATGTAATGTTTATATTTCGGGCTATGAGAATAAAGTGCATTAGTTTGTACTTTTTCTGTCAACATTGTAGCAGAGGATCTAGGTCAAGTTTATACCTTGTTTCGAATAATTCAAAAATGCCACTAAATGGCAAGACAAACTAAGCAAACTACACCAATCTTGTAAAAGCAATATTTGTAGAAGGTTGACATTCTATAGAAATAAGCTATTATGTTGATGAGAAACAATAATCAGTAGCATGTCATGTGTTAACAAATTCTCGTTAATGGTGACTATAACTAAAGAATTTAGAAACAGACTATACGCCTGTGAATTTGTTGAGAATTCTTTCGAGCGGCAACTTAACAAGTTGGATAGCAGACGATAAAGTAGGTGTGGGACAAATTATTGCAATTAGAAACTTGGATTAAGATAAAGTATTGTTTAAAAGGTAAATAATTATATCGTTTAAATAATGTGTTTATTTGTATGATTCTAAAAGATAAATCTTAAATAAGTTTTTTCTGGGTTACAAGTTAAAAAAAGTCAGAGTGGGTCTTAATGTTGACATTTAGAAAACACATTTTCGTATTAATTTAGAATATAAATGTTGGATACTTTTGGACACGTAATGAGTATCATTTTCCTTAATTAAAGGACGATAGGTCTTTCTAGATACAAATTAGATTTTCGACCTAAAACAATGATTCATCCAATGAATAAATAAATGACATATCATTGCGCAGAATTACACGTGCAGTATAGGCCGACACGATGGGACACATTCTTTTATTTATTGTATTTTTAAGTATTCATCAAGGTCCTAAAGTACACCTGCATTGACCAAAATATACGGCATATGTAATACACACCCTTCTTCCTCAAAAGTAAATTTCAGTTAAGTAAAAACATTAGCCATACATGAAATTAATATACAAGTACATGTATACAGATTCATTAAAAAGCTACAATAAAAAATGCAAACTGGGGGACAACATCATTATCAATCTTCAGAGTGTGCTTTCCTGTCAAGACGCTCTTGAAGTCTTGTCCTGAAAGCTTCTTTTGTGTTTGCATCGTCTTCCCATTCCAGGAACTCCCCGCGCTTCATCGTTTGGCGAAGACATTTTGGTACGTGCTTGGCTTCCAGTGGACCTTTCATGACGACAACAAAGCTATCGATTTCCCGCTCCGCGTGCTTGTCAAGTATCACCTCAAGCTCCATTTCGTGAAATCTGTCCTCAGTATAGTATTGGCTCAAGACGATTATCACGTGACGACTGGCATCCATCGTTTCCAACATACTAGAAATTGCAAACTCGCCTACAAAAAATATAAAATGTAAAAACTAATATATATGATTAACGATTAAATATTGAATTTATGAAACAAGTTAAATAATTTGTGAACCTTGGAAAGCAAAAGCTGGAGATTACTCAACGAGTTTCATAAATTTAATATTAAATAGTTACCCATTTGAGATTCTTTTTATCACATATTTTTATTTCAGTGGAAATTATTTAGATAAAATGAAGAACCTACAATTTCGTTCATTCAGACAGATGGTGCGGTGCACCTTTCATTTGTTGTGCATACATTATAGTTCCAAACAAAACTGAACATGATAACAGTAGATTGTACTGTTCTACAAACTATAAATCAAAGAAAAAGCTTCCATCCGAATAAACAGAACATTTTATAACCACAAAATCATTTGTCCAAACAGAATTCATCAATGCGATGTTTTGCTGCCACATTGTTTAATACAGTACACAGTAGAGTAGGCCGACAGTAGAGTACACGTTTACCCTAAAATGTGTCTTTCAGAACTAAACGTTTAATTGTTGCGATTTTTATGTAAAATAGGATTTCCGGATGCAAAATTTCTCACATTTACTGCAATGCATTTGTGATCTGATATTTTCAGTGTTTGATTTGGAACAATAGACTGCACAGACGACGTCAACAAATTTATTTTCCTGTCAGATTTACTTCCTATATATATATATATATATATATATATATATATATATATATATATATATATATATATATATATATATATATATATATATATATATATATTACATAATGATGCTGTGGCTGGATAACGTTCTGTCAGTTAGGCGACCCATTCATGTCCCGATTGTTCTGTGAACAGAGGTGAGTTTATTTACTTCTTTAAGTTAACATTTAAACCACGGTGAATTTTATATCTATGTTACAGATATAGGTCCTCGACACCCGCTATCCCTTAGTTTTACTCCTTATGGTCGTTCTTGTCTTATAGTTTTACACCATTTTTCTTATGATGATATTGTTAAAAATTACATAACAAATCCCTGTGTGGGTAACATATCCATATTGAGACAGCCAATATATTTCCTCAATTTCCACTAGCGAGTCAAATTAAAAAACGGTCGCCAAGAAAATGTTCATTCAAATCAAAACATTCCAAAACACGGGGTTTAAAACGTTATCCCACAAATACAGCCAATCAGTAAAGAAAATGCTGCGCCACAATTTCATAGTCTTATTTGGACCAATCAAAATCATATAAAGTGATATTTTAACCTGTGGTAATATCAAAAATATGAAACTGCACATGCTATAGGAAAATCATACCTACATTCCTACAATCAATCAATATATATATATATATATATATATATATATATATATATATATATATATATATATATATATATATATATATATATATATATATATATATATAAACACACAGTTTAGTATGTGTTCAATAAAAGGTAGAGTACTCTTGAAACCTCTTACTGCTGGCTTCGTCATTTTCCAATTTATGTTTTCTTTGCTTATTTCATCATGTGACAAGAATTACCAAGGGATATACTTCCCCATTATCTGCCAAAAAATCTATGTCTAGATACTATGTCCTCCATCCACTTCTCTTGATAATTTTTACAATACCTTTTCTCTATACCTCACCCCACTTGGTATTTATTTATCTAGTCAATTACCTTTTTATACAAAGATAGTACAAGTGTCTTTAAATTTTTTAATAAATATGAAAGAGTACTTTTGTAATTTATTCTGATCATCTTAATGAGACAGACACTTTATTCTCCGAAAAGAATTTCCAAGAATTCAATACCAAGTGTTCAAATCACCTCTGATATTCTTGAGCGTTATTTTCAAATTAACCACTGTGGTGGCCCATAATGGATGTAAGGTTTGCACTATTTTTCATTTTGGGCCAAATAGACGTCACAAAATGTTTTCTGGTCAAAACTCCGTGCATAGTAGACTATCAGATGAAAGTTGAAGGCAGAGTTTATATGATTACAACATATACTCCTTCTGACTAAAAACAGATTTAGTGTGAATGAACAATATCTAACTTAACGCATATAAACATATTTGGTCTTAATTGCTTTTGTGTAAGATTTAAATTTCTTTTAATTTCATTTTTGTTTCGTTGTATTTAATTGCAACGAATATTTTTCTCGGATTCTGAATTCTATTTTTAGCAGTAAGATATATTTTTATCACAAAGTTTGTTTATTCAAGACGAAGATGTAATACGTGAGAATTATCATTGTGTCCGTCTTCCCCGGTAATAGTGTCAAAAGGAAGCTAAAATGATTGGTCAGTATCACGGTTCATACTTTCTTTGCGTGATCACTGTTTGTAAACAACCTTTTTTATGATTGCTTTTTAAGTGGGTTCATACTGGCGGATGTGACAAAAATAGTGTAGTAACAGACCACATGACCAATCTCACGAGACTTCAAGTGAGGCATTGGGGTTCAAAATGCACAATCCTAATATTTTTTTCAGGCAGAGTCATTCCAACACATTAAAAGAACAAGGGTATGCATTTTTTAATTTGTTGCCAAGATTGTTTCTTATTTGACTGACATTTGACTTTAATAATTTATTCCTCTGGAGACTCAACAAGTTGACTTTTCTATAAAAACATTCAGAAAGATATTCATGGAAGTTTATTCTAGAATTATTAAGAAAAAAATGATGTGATTCAAGTGAGGAATTATTGTTATTCATACATTGGAGACATCTGAAGTAATCGCTTTCCATAGTTATACGTCGTCGGGACTCGAACCTGGATTCTTATAGGACTATTTAGTGATAGAAACTGTATTTTCATTCTTAAGGATCACATTTAGGATAATATTCACAGACTGTAAGTCCTATTTACCAATTTTTACATTGATGTCTAGGAAAATAAATTATTTTATTAAAATATCCCAAGCTTGTTGGCTTTAACTCTTTCTTTGTTACTGAGTACGAGCTCTTCTCTCGTAACAATAATAATACAAAAATATGAACAAGAGTGGTTTGTACCTTTGGCAAGCTGAAAAGTCGCTGTCAAAATACCAAGCTACGGCATTCAAGCAAATTGCTGTACAGTGGAAAAAGTTTAACATGCCATATTAATCCAATATTGTATGCTAATCCTACATTTGGATACCCTTAGTCAATACCGTGCATTGTTTCAGTCTCTTTTGTGAACATAGAATCAGATAAATAACTTTATCTCCGCAAGATCCAAGAGTATTTGAATTTAAAAAAATATAATTTAAAAAATTAAATAAAACATGCGAAATATTTATTTATCCGGAATGGAAAAATATATATATATATGTCTTAATTTATAATGTCTTTGTTTTAACTCTGTATATTTTAGACCCTGAGCCACGAGAAGTTAAATTAACATGCATCACAAAATACGTATATAGATCACATTAACGTTAACTAAAAGTTTGCATCGTACTTATGATATTATTTGAAAAGTGCTGCCTAATAAGGTGGAGGTGGTGGTGGTGGTGTTAGCACTACAGCCAACAGATATTTCAATTTGAAGACAAAGATGCTATGAAAAGTGATAAAAAAGTATGTATGTATGTATGAATAGCTTGAGGAGTGTATGTCATCAATCCCAGCTACACGCCTTAGCAAATAAGCTTCTTGGGAAATGATAGTATGACCTTACCTGGAATTGAATCTCTGTGTTTCATGTACAACTTGAAGCGACCTCCACATTTCTGACGATTGTTGTCTAAACCTTCATCAATGCCTTTGAGGATATTCTCAATAACCCACTGATAATCCTCTTCTGTATACGATATGTAGGCGTCGTATTTCCTGTCTTCTCCAGGCACCGCCTCGTAGCCCACTTGTCCGTCTCTCGGTACTATACGAGTCCTCCTGAACCTCTTCTGTATCTTGTACAAACGCAGCCAGATTCGCCAACGGTTTCGATAAAAAGCTAAGAAAACTATAGTCACAACGACAACTGACGCCACCGCAGCAGCTAATATTTCGTACCAGGTGAAAAAGTCACAATTAATCTTCGTTTGATCAAAGGTAAGCAGAGGTTTTCCGCTCCATTCCTTGGGAGAATTGCACGTGTAATGATCTATGTTTATCACTTTTACTTTAGTGGTTTTTATCCAATCCCTGAACCATCTTAAATCACATGTACACGCAAAGGGATTATCTGTCAGATTCAAATTCAGGGAATCGAGACCACTGAGATCTTTCAAATTCTGGTCTCTGAGGATGGCGATCAGATTCATGCTAAGGTCAACATCCGTAAGATGTACAGTTGTCTTGAAGAGGTCTGAACCCCATCCGGATATTTTGTTGTTCCGCAATGCGAGATTTTTTAAAGAGACCAAATCACGAAACAAGAGGTCTGGAAGGTCTGTGATGTTATTGTTATTCAAATAAAGATCGTACAACTGTTGAAGTCCTAGCAGGAGAGATGATGTGCCGTCATTAGCTATCAAAGGACCAAGGTTGTTATTTTCAAGATGTAGATGCTGCAAAGAGGACAACTTGTTAAAGGAATGCAAAGGAATATAGTTGCAGTAGTTGTCTGCGATGTTCAGGTAGATCAATGAAACCATTGGGGAGAAAATGTCATCTGTATCTTGAACATGCTTCAAATTATTTTTGTTTAATTCCAGTGATTGGAGGCGTATCAAAGAGTTAAAAACCATTTTTGGCAGCGTAGCAATTTTATTTGCCACAAGGTGAAGTGTACTTAAATCTGCCAAACCAAAGAATGAATCTTCCATCAATTCATGAATCAAGTTATCCCCTAGGTAAAGCTCCTGAAGTAGAGTTAGATTGGCAAAAATATTGTCTGGTAAGGAGGCGATCATGTTACCATTTAAATAAAGTTTACGCAAAGTCGATGGGAGATTATGTGGGACATCACTCAGAAAGTTGTCATTCATGAAAAGAATCTCTAGTGATTTCAGTCCTTGAAAGGCAGTGTTTTCGATAATCATGATTCCGCATCCAGACAAATCAAGTGTTAAAAGATTCTCAAGGTCAGCGAATGCGCGGTCTGGAATATTTCTTATGACGTTATTCGACATAATCAAATATTTGAAAGAAGTATTCCTCAGCAAATGAAATGCGCTGTTGGGAAGATTACCACCAAGGCTGATATTTTCAATGTTCAGATAGGTGAAATCCTTGCTATTCAAACCCCTTAACGCTATCTCTAACACCAGTCCACTTAGAGGATTTACAGCTAACTTCAAAGACTGCAACGATGTCAAAACCGAGAAGGTGTCCTCAGCAATATCTGAAATGGCATTCCGAGATATTTCTACCTTAGTAACACTGGTATTTCTTAAAGTCGCAAACGCTGACTTTGTAAGCTTTTTGATCTTGTTGTTACTGAGAATGATATCCGTGAACTGACTGCTGCCGGAGAAAGATTCAGGAAAAGTCCCATTGGTTATAGAATTTCCTTCCATTACCAGGGATTTGAACTTAGGTTGGTATCCAAGGGATGGGATAGATGAGAACCTGTTAGCACTGAGGGATATATTTCTCAAGTTATTTGAGCCATGGAAAGCTTGTCCATCGATTGTTTCAAGTCTGTTTGTGGTTAGGTAGACACTTTCCAGTTTCGGCATGCCAGAGAATGAATTTGCTACAAGATATGGAAGCAGATTACCTCTTAGATCGATATACACTACGTTTGATAGGTTTCCGAAGCCCCAAGGTTTAATGTCTGATATTGAATTATGGTCCAGGTATAAGAGTTGTAGATTGGTCAGGTTTTGAAATGATAAGGCCGGAATGGAAGTCAAGTCATTGTAGCTGAGGTAAAGTTTCTCCACGGACATCGGGATGCCAGATGGGATACTGGTGAGCTTCTTGCCTTGGCAGTTAACGGATGTTAGCGTTTTACTGCAGAAACATAGCTCTGGACATACCCCAGGGGAAGTGTCGGACAGAAGAGTAGATGATACTAAGACTTGAAATAACAACAAAATCATGACCTGTTTTGTCCGAGTCCGGTTTGATCTATAAAGAAAGAAAACGGCATACACTTGTCTGTCTTTTAAGATTTCATTGGCTTGGTTTTAAAATGTTGATTGTAATTAAACATTTTCTTTTAAAATAAAACGAACAAATCGCAAATAGAGAAAATATATTTAACAAAGGTCACCAAAATGGCGAAAGAAGAAGTATATAGAAAAAGGAACGAAAATATACAGGAGTGTGACATTAAATATAGTCAGAAGATGTATGCTTTATCGGGTGGTTCTCTCTATAACAGGGACAAGGGCAGGCAACCGCGAGAAGCATAAAAAAGCGGTTCTGAAAACAATAAAACAGGTTAAATCTGACATTTTGAAATAAGATTTATTTTGACAATTCCTCATTTTTCGTCTATTTCTAGTTTACTACCATGTTTTGTTGTTGTTTTTTTTTAAAGCGACGTGACAATGTAAATGAGAAGCGGTTTTGACTCCGATACAATTTTAGAATGTATTAACGAAGCCGCTTCCTCGTAATTTTCCTCACTCCACCCTACATCAGACCATGCTCATCAAGCACGTTGTCTTGGTCAGGTTGTCTAATATCTTTGTAACCATATGCAAGAGAGCATCAGGATTGTGATATTTTTAACAGTCGTTTAAAGTACTTTGTTCTCATGCAAGCTACAGTATTCTGCCTGATGAGGTCTGAATCAAAGGTCAATCTAATGATAACATAATTTGATTATTCTTGGCGCTGATTTCATATTAGTAAGATTTGCCTGCTACGACTATTGTTTTTAGTTTCTGGATCTGGATCGCATTGTCAAATTTGTCCCCACGCAAATATGATCTGATTTTCTTGAGCACTTTCTGGTTGGATAACAACGCCTGCTGGGTATTTATTTTGTTTTTCTTGCTTCCAATCTGGGTTTTATTCGTTTGATCATCATTGCTAAAGATAATCCGCATCCGCATAAAATCAGCATGAACGGATTGGCCGTAGAGCCCGTGAAATCGATGCCGGCTGTGTTCACCACGATGGGCACCACTGTCGTGTTGGTCAAAAACCCATTTATAGTAATAACACGCGTACTTGTACATATAGACTTTACGGTTATCATATCACTAGTAGGATTCCAGTTCGCGCCGGTTTTCCCGTGCATTATGTTTGTTTAAGTGATTAAAATCGATCACAATTCTAGTCATCTTTATAATTTGTCAGTTTCAGCAGACGTTCCATTAAACATTTCAGGCACTTTTCCACGCTAAACGTTTGTTCTCCAATTTCAGATGCTATTCCGATTTTATCTGTTGAATCACGCACACGAAAATATAATCCTGAGATTATTGTTTTTACCTGAATATTCTGCGAAGATCCTCTAACGCATCCGGATTTACCTGCAGATTAATAGTCTCTAAGTAGCTCTAAGCGGCCAGAATAAATCTGACATGGTTTGCGGTGTCGAGTTTATGGTCGTACCTATGAAACTAATGAGACGTCTGGGAGGTTCTTTTCACGCTGAGGTCTTTTCGTACGCTCTTATTTCATGGACAAGGGTTCGGCTATTTACTGATGAGACCAAACAATCTTTGTATATTTAGAAACGTCAAGTTCCACATTAGAAATATTTTCATGCCGATCAATTTCGACACCGGTTGGATCAGTGAAATTTCCTTTAGAAATCTTACTCATAGCCCTAAATTCGAGTGCGAGTTTAGCTTTGAATGATGAATTGGACAGGTAAAGACTTTTCGGGTCATGATAGACTTCCGCGAACATGTCCACTTTTTTCCATTCTTGCTGTACATGATCAGGTATAATAATGCATCCACATCTTTGGTATCTTAAAAACTATACGGCTTGTCCTCTTCAGAAGAGTTGTCAGGTTTCTTCGGTTTATCGGGAAAAATCAAGATTTCGATTACTGTGGGGATATCCTTGTAATAGATACCGGTCTCCTTGAAAATTGTTTACACTGCTGATGCCTTGTGACTCAGCAAGCGACGAATTTTTAAATTCCTTTTGGCTGAAGATTTTTCATGCATTTATGTTCGTCCCGATGGTTATTACCAGTTGTGGCCGTTTTACCACGCCGTTGTATTGTTCCCGTGGCCAGGATGGCTTCGTTGATCACAAGATCGAATTCGATTATGATAGAATTAATGATTTTCCTGGTCATCACTCTGCATTTGTTGTCGTTACAGAACGTCTCCAAGGTGTAAGAACTTCTTGAGTTCTTCCACAGACACGAAATTGTTAGCTACTGGTCCGTATCAGTGGTAGCAAATTTGGCTGGATCGTTTTTGAAAATTTTCTGTTTAAATTTTTGTGTCGTGTTATAGGCTGTTTTCTTCTTAGTGTTTGCAGGTTAATCCGCATATGCGGGTAAACACAGTAACATGACATCGCTATATATGCCTACAAGAACGGTCAACGGTTTTTATACTGTTAGAGTCACATAATATCGTTCAATGCAAGCAACTGTAAAAGCTGTGCCCAGAATTCGAATGCTCCGAAGTGGTGTAATAAATTTTGTACATGCTGTATTTCAACGATGGCGCTGACAAAGTGAATTCCTGAGATGTGTTTCCGATAGTGACTGTGCTCACGTACAAAGTAGCCCATGTGGAATCTGCCAAATTTTTAAACCCAAATTTTGGCTTCAATCTCCAGGAAGTTATTGTCTTAGTGTTGCTAGTACGTCTCTGCGAGTGAAATTTCCATACAGCGATCTTAAACGGAGCCATACTCTGAATCTAAAAATTAGAACTGACCGAGAGCACGATCCACTCGTTGACGGCAGTGGAGAAACTAGCCTATTTGGCAAATGCAAAAAAGGCTGTGTAGACGTCGAATACTCTGAAGAAGGGCTCACATAAACTCCGTCCTGCTCCAGGTGTTTGATGTAAGCACGTCCAGGGTGCTATTAACTCTATATACATCCACGTACAGCTTATTAGGGGGCCCCGAGTGGCCGAGTGGTCTAAAGCGCCGTCCGTTACCGATCACTGCCATCTCACCTCTGTCTGCGTGGGTTCGAGTCTAGGGTTCGACGAATGTGGATATGTGAGAAAGCTTGCCAGTAGCTTCTCGTGGGTCGGTGGTTCTTTCCGGTGATTTCCCGGTTTCTTCCTCCACCATTAATACTGGCCGCCATGAATAGCCTATCGTGTGCTGAAAAATGGCGTTAAGCCCAACAACAACAACAACAACAACAACAGCTTATTAGTGACATAAAATTCGTTTATGGGTGTCGACCACACACATGAAAATTTTATTAAAATCCATGTTAAGATCCCAGGTCATCGACCCGCATTTGCGTACGAGTACATGATCTGTCACGAATTTGTATCTCACGGCCTGATCCTGCGTTGGTAGGTAGTCCGGTAATCACATACTCGCCCATATCGAGATCTCCCGTCTTGGCGTGTAATTGGTGACATATTTTGAATTGGCACGAAGCTATTCAGCAAAGCTCATGTGGTATCGACGTTAACGATTCAATGTTATCCAATGTCTTCTATGGTAGCGTTATGAGACTGAGATATTGTATAGATCACTGCTGATATTCCTCAAACGGATCTGGCACCTGGTACATCTCAAACATTTATATTATTATATATGTACACCAGTTGAGTCATCTTAACATAGTACTGACTGAATCTTAATACTTTCCCAGATCCGAGCACGTTTATCTGGAATCGTTCTGAGACGTTGACAGTGATGGCATCATACTTTGGATCGTGTTACGGAGTTATTTTTTTATTGCAGGTATAATCTGTTGTGTACTGTGCTGAGTCTGATCAGGAAAACGCTCTCCCGATTGAGATGAGACATGGCTCGACTTAACGCACAGATTGCTCATCGCTAGAGCCTTCCAAAGTGGATTTTATGGGGATATCCTTAGTCTTTTCAAATGTGCATGACATTCAACAACTCAATCCACGGGCGGATTAATGGGCAGTCCGTATAAAAGAAGAGCCCACATGATGAGGTTTCCCGTCATAGTGCCTCCAGTCAGCGGCAACTTAATTATGGATAATCTCGTCATGAGCGACCATTGCGGAAAATTAGCGTCCGAAGGCAGATACCTCACACACACTTTAGATTACTAATATTGTGACCACTCATATTACGAGGTCCGGACATCGGGTCCAGACGAGGTTGCTATTTATGAGTTCTTTCTGAAAGACTAATGTGGCACCATCTCCTCTTGTTGTCTCTATTAACGTTCCTCAAGACGGGTAGGACATGATTATTACAAAAATGAATATATTCATACACCAAGACGAAGCCCCCCCCCCCCGAAAGAAAAACCAAAAAACACCCAATCATCATTTTGGGATGAAAGATTGTCATTACATGATTGTGGCATTTACGGGTCGAGACGAAACGAATATGCTAATGATTTTGCTGTTTAATAACATACTCAATTAGCACGCTAAATCCATACAGTACAAATAGAAACTGTTTTCCGAGTTTAACGAGTTGTTGTACATATTCAGTGTCTGTGTCGACAGCGCTGATAGCGCCGGTGTCATCTTTACAATAACCTAGCCTGACGAGGTCCAGCCAGTGGAGGAACTGTACCCGGACAAACAAAATTATCATTTTTGACGACATTCAAATCTACCCCAACAACATGGCTAAAGTGTGCGAGTATTTTTCGCTGATGCCTAACAAATACTGTAACAACATTTACTTGACGTAAACATATTACTATGCCGAAATATTCGGCCCATATCTAGATCCAGTTGAACATTGGATATCTAGGTGCGGATTCCGTGTACAACGTGCTGGTGACGTCAGACGAATTCATGACGCTTCACGAACATAACGGAAAAAAGAATGTTACTGTATAACAATGAAGTTTTTTAGAAAGACAACATTTGTTCCAAAGACAAACAATTGTGAGACAGACAATCACAGGATAGTCTAAACAATTTTATAAACATGCCAAAAAAGACAATCACGTGGGTGGCCACAACATGGCCAGCAACAAAGTCTCCAGAGCTGTATCACTGATGGTTCCACTGACAGCGCGATAGTTCCCTTCGTCATGACGTTTGCACCCAAACTACTCACTTCGCTGTTACTACCACTTGGTCTCTCCGCCGCTTTAGGAGCAATATCTGGAGCTACCCAGAAAGCCTTAAAAGGAAATTGTTTTCCGCAACGGAGTTGCCTACCGTCAAAAGTGTATGACCGTCACTGGCACCCGGGACAACCGTAATCCTAAAACAACTAATATAACATCTGTTATTGTATATTTACACCAACATAATCATGCCGTACATGCCAGTTGGAGTTACTCTGACGCCGCTGCAAAAAAAAACATATAAGTATTGGCACATGGTAAATGACATATATCCATTCAACTTAGTGCACACGCGTTAACTAGACCTGATCAGCTCATGGTGGCGCAGTGCCAGGCCGCATCGATAGTCAAACATGCTGCTATTCTCATTATCCGATTGTCAACATCTCGGCCAAAACAAGGAGGTTTTATCGGGTCGTTATTAGCCGGTCTCGAGGGTCGTTATTGCCCGGAGTTCTGAGTAATATTGTTTTGGGGGAAAGATGCGGCCTAAAAGAAGGAGGACGAAAAGGTCCAACGTTGCCAGGACCGATGCTACGGAGATGAATGCCATGTTTAATTTGGATAGCAAAAGCGAGTTGGTGCCGATCGTAAAAAGTGATGGAGGGGTTGTTTTCAAGGACCAGATTCCGGATAAAATCTGGCCTAGCGAAATCTGTGTAATTAGCATCCAAAATTATTACGACTGGGATGGGACGCATTGGGTCGCTGTGGTTACCGATCACAAACAAAGCAACGTAGAGTACTTTGATTGTTTCGGATTATCTCCTCCCCACGATGTTGTACGGTATTTAGGGACTGTAAAGTCGTCAACGACGGCTTGTGCGTGCAGCAGAGTTGCCAAGGAAGCTTTTAACTCGTGACATTGATGTCAACACATGTGGTATGTGCTGCATCTATTACATTTAGAAAAGATCCAACTAGAAGTCTCGGCCATGGAATTGCATAAATCCCTCTATTTATTTACTGCATGTACTCTGGTTTCGTTTTTTTTTTAAATACAGCGATACTCAAAGATGATTTACTTGTATTGTACAATATTTCGAAACAGTGAGTTCGATTGATCCTACGCTGCACGTGCGAAGTGTTTTCAATGGAGAAAACCAAATACTTCTCGCGCGCAGACGATGTAGAGCTGGATCACTATGAGACTAAATATTTACATTATGGAACGTCTTGTCAGTGAGTAGTTTACTTAAGGACTTGCACATCTTCAGCTATAGGGGTATGCGAGTTATTATTAATTTCTTGTGCATATTTTATAACTATTGTACTACAACGTTAATTTTTGTATTTTTTCTATATAGCTTCAGCTTTTTTGGTATAATGCAAATATTTTCTATTCTTGTTTGTGACTTAGCAAGAAATTTATATTAGCAATATAAAGTTGCATTTTTACAAAAAGTTTAGTGCCATGGGATTCTTATCTGACACAGGTAGGTTCAGTTCTGAACCAGTTGATGGCTTTGTAATGCTGTGCTGATTTAATTTGAATAGTTCACCATATATAACGTCATTACGTTTTATCGTATATGCCCGTGTCATACATTGTACACCGTATTAGATTTATTTTCAGATCAAAATCAACGGAGTACCAGTTGTAGAACTACCATAGAAGCTGAACATATCAGCTGTAAAGTTGAACCATATGCATGCAAGCACATAAACCTGCAACAATTTTATTTTGCACCGGTCAGCGACTGACACCTATGAGAATGTGTCATCCGTAGACCGGTGCAAAATAGAATTGTTACAGGCTTAAAATTTCTAAGCCAGCTGAAACAAGCCATTAACTGTGCGATCCTCGCTTCGCGTGCAAAGAATCATGAGAGGCCAGTGTACCTGGATATATTAAATACACCACACGTGCAACCTACTCTGTTCATTTTGAACATGTGATTGTGTCACTTCGGCCGTAGACGGTATAGTAAAATGTGCTAGGCCTAGGTCATAGGTACATTCTATATAATTATTGTATTATCCTCTGAATGATTTTAAATAAAACTTACGGTGCATTTTAATGGGAAATGTATGCCGTCGTCTCTATCTTCAACATCCCGATAAAAAAGGTAAGATAAAATATGCTAGGCCCGGGTGAAAGGTATAAGATGCATCGTCTTACACCGACCAAGACAGTAGGATAAAATGTGCTAGGCCTAAGCCACATCCCGACCTAGACAGTAGGGTAAAGTGTGCTAGGCCTGGGTTATATCCTGACAAAGACGGTAGAGCAAAATGTGCTAGGACTGAGTAACATCCAGACTGGTTTGGTGTTGTAAGTTTAACGCCATTTTTCAACATATAATAGGCTATAAATAGCGGCGGTCAGTAGCTTCTCGTGGGTCGGTGGTTCTTTCCGGTGATTTCCCGGTTTCTTCCTCCACCATTAATACTGGCCGCCATGAATAGCCTATCATGTGCTGAAACATGGCGTTAAGCCCAACAACAACAACAACAACAACAACAACATAAATAGCGGCCAATATATTTGGCGGAGAAAGACCCAGGGAACAACCACCGACCAACTGGAAGTCATTGGTAAGCTTTTCTACGTACCCACATTGGCCAAGCCGAGGCTCGAACCTAAAGATGAAATATGAATGCCCTGAAAAAGCGAGAATTCCCTCCCCCACAAATACACAAGTGAAAGAATTAGGGCTGGAGGAGGCCATATTTTAAACTCGGCAAAGTAGACTGATATTTTGTCGATGACGAGAAAAGGAAACAAAATGAGCTACACGATATAGGTCCATGTCAGATATTAAATAGGTTCATGTCATCTGTAAACTGTATTGTAACTAGATCCATATAACATAAATATATAGGTCGATATAGGTCCATGTCAGATATAAAATAGGTCGATATAGGTCTATGTCATCTGTAAACTGTATTATAATTAGATCTATATAACACAAATATCAAATACAATAATATTTGGTCCATGCTATCTATATAATACAGAGATTAAGTAGGTCTTTATGGATCTATGCTACCAATATAATACTAAACTGGTGTATACGCGTCCATGCATTCTGGGTACTATATAATAACTAGATCCTTATAATACAATTATTAAATGTGATGTGATGTGATTATGATTTTTAACGTAGCTTTAACAATTTTTCAGTCATATCGCTATGATGTCTGAAGTGTGGCAGTTTATAGTGATGTCTAGCACTGGGGCATCATGCCTCAGACATGTAGCACGATGTCCTACTCAGTCACATTATCCTGACACCAGGCCGACCAGTCCTAACACTACCCTCTTAATGCTAAGCGTCAAGCGAGGCAGCTGTTAGTACCATTTTTGTAAGTCTTTTGTATGACTCGGCCGGGGATCGAAGTCACGACCTCCCGCATCCGAGGCGGACGCTCTAACCACTAGGTCACATGAGCGGTTCAATTATTAAATAATGACCTATACAAAAATATTGCTAAATAGGTCAATATGTGTCAATATCAGATAGTAAATATGTCAGTATGGGTCGATATCATTTAATACAGATATTAAATAGGTCAATATAAAATACAGATAGTTAATAGGGATCCAAGCCATCTGTAACAAAGTATCTATAAGATCATCTTGAAGGCTTGATAAAAGAGACTCAAAGAGTGCCATGCCGACTTGAATGAATAACACTGCACACTTCGAACCACGATATGTAACCGAAGGAGCAATCATTAATTCGTGTTATTTTTTGAAGAGGCTATTAAAATATTTTTTACAAAATCTTTTGCACTGATTTGCAGAAAGAAAACCTTATTCTATTCAACAGTTTAGCCGAATTTTTTTCTTGTGATAAGAGAAAAAATAATAATGCAAATAAATTCCAGCCTCCATTCCAATAAATTGAATGATCAGCCACTAAACAGTCTGTTGTGTGCACTGTCACTGAGTAGATCACGTAAAAAAGCAGACAGACACGCGCCCTGGCATGGCATTTAAATTCAAACTCTCCTTCTTAACCCTCACCTCAAAATACTTTTGCTTTTTTATATATACAGGTACACTAAAAGAACCATTCATTTTCGTTGAAGGTGGTGGTGGCCACAGGGGCTCGTATCGTTGCTTACAATTTACCTGACATACATATACTATACAATGACAACAAAGGAGGACACTTCTCTCTTTCCTCGAGCGATCTATTTAATAATAAGCGCCGATATTTCGAGCTACATTCGCGTAGCATAATATATTTGGTACCGATGTTTAACTCTGGTATTTGACTTTGTATACGTATCCAAAGTTTGGCTTACTATAATACCTTTAAGGAATGTCAGACCATTTTCCCACTCTACTGATCGACATGGCCATGATCGCGCCCGCGTAATATGCAAGAACAACGAGCTGAATGGAATACTCCCTTCTCATTGACCAACTGAAAATAAGTTATAAAGCAATGCAGGACGTTTTTTTTTCTTTTAACCAATTGGAGGAAATCAATTTATTCAGCGGAGATTTCACTTGTATGCTAATCTGGCCATGTCAATCAGTAGAGTGAGAAAATGGTCTGGCATTCCTTAAAGATATGATAGTAGGCCAAACTTCGGATAAGCATACAAAGTTGATTGCATGAGATAAACATTGGTACAAAATTATTACGTTACGCAAAATGTAGCTTTAAAATATCAGCGTTATTTTCAAATAGGTCGCGCGAAAAAGAAGAGAAGTGTCCTCCCTTGTGGTGGTGGCTTATGTTTTCGTTCGAACCAGAATATATCGTTATCTTTCTCCTCAAAATAATTTATTCATTTCAACAAATAATAGATATCGTTCTTTGTTTCTGAATCAAGTAAGAATATGTTTTCAAGTTTTTGGGGCCGGAATGTTTTTGTATATGAATCCTATGTCCTGACACCACCACCCCCGAAAGTGACATAGTATCACCTCTGACATGGAATAATTTTTGCCCTCTGACGTTCTCCATTCGTTTGTGCACTTACCTGAACATGTTGATGGAACCGCACGATTTAATAACAGCAGCCATTAATGTCCACTGTATGTTTCTTTATTTACTGGGAATCAGCGTTTTCATTTGATGTGTGTATGCACATTCAATCTGCAGATTCGATCTGAAAACGCCTGTGCACACTTTATTTATATCCCACAATGCTTGCATTTTTTACCCACTGTAGATAAGACTGTATTCGAAAACTAATTCTTTTGCCATTAGTGTTTGCCTTTTGCAATTAAAGTAATGTATATTTGTTTTGTTCGGATAAAACGATTTACACTTTGTTATGTCGTAAGATCTATTCAGCACACCAATAAGTTGAGTGAACTGGGTCACGCTGTAATCTATGTCAAAGACTGAAGAGACCAAGATATTACATCAGTGTTCAAGAGTATCGATTTAAAATGAAGGTGGGGTGGGGTGGGTGGCTGCTATGTTTTTTGGTAATTTAGCCGAGCAAACAGGATTCATATGGAGATATGTTCGTAAAGATTCTTAAATCTTTTTATCATTACGCTTTTGCACGGAATAGTGTGATACCATTCGTCTGTCTGACCGTTGGCCCGTAGCCACTTCTTCCTGTAAACCTGAGCTGAAATTAAGAAACTTATTTATGTTCCACTTGAGGTAGCCATTTGCAAAAAAGATGCTATCTTTGGCATTGCATCACGATTCCAGATTTTAATTGGTAACTAAGGACATAAACCAACATCAACAACAACAACAAAAACAACAACAAAAACAACAACAAAAACAACAGCAACAATAATAATAAAAATAATAATAATAATAATAATCATAAAAAAAAATATTTATTTATATATTTACAAAAGTCAAAATCTATAAACATATTTATAGTGTGTTTATATTACATTCAGCTGACATAAAACCATCAATACCTTGTACAGATGGATTATTATCAAGCCATCAATACCTTGTACAGGTTGATTATTATCAAGCCATCAATACCTTGTACAGATGGATTATTGTCAAGCCATCAATAAATTGTTCAGATGGATTATTATCAAGCCATCAATACATTCTACAGATGGATTATTGTCAAGCCATCAATGAATTTTACAGATGGATTATTATCAAGCTATCAATAAATTGTACAGATGGATTATTATCAAGCCATCAATACCTTGTACAGATGGATAATTATCAAGCCATCAATACCTTGTACAGATGGATTATTATCAAGCCATCAATAAATTGTTCAGATGGATTATTATCAAGCCATCAATAAATTGTACAGATGGATTATTATCAAGCCATAAATACCTTGTACAGATGGATTATTATCAAGCCATCAATAAACTGTACAGATGGACTATTATCAAGCCATCAATAAATTGTACAGATGGATTATTATCAAGCCATCAATAAATTGTACAGATGGATTATTATGAAGCCATCAATAAATTGTACAGATGGATTATTATGAAGCCATCAATAAATTGTACAGATGGATTATTATCAAGCCATCAATAAATTGTACAGATGGATTATTATCAAGCCATCAATAAATTGTACAGATGGATTATTATGAAGCCATCAATACCTTGTACAGATGGATTATTATCAAGCCATCAATACATTTTACAGATGGATTATTACCAAGCCCTCAATAAATTGTACAGATGGATTATTATCAAGCCATCAATACCTTGTACAGATGGATTATTATCAAGCCATCAATAAATTGTACAGATGGATTATTGTCAAGCCATCAATAAAATCTACAGATGGATTATTATCAAGCCATCAATAAATTGTACAGATGGATTATTATCAAGCCATCAATACATTCTACAGATGGATTATTGTCAAGCCAATAATACATTCTACAGATGGATTATTATCAAGCCATCAATACCTTGTACAGATGGATTATTATCAAGCCATCAATACATTCTACAGATGGATTATTATCAAGCTATCAATACATTCTACAGATGGATTATTATCAAGCCATCAATACCTTGCACAGATGGATTATTATCAAGCCATCAATAAATTGTACAGATGGATTATTATCAAGCCATCAATACCTTGTACAGATGGATTATTATCAAGCCATCAATAAACTCTACAGATGGATTATTATCAAGCCATCAATAAATTGTACAGATGGATTATTATCAAGCCATCAATAAATTGTACCGATGGATTATTATGAAGCCATCAATTAATTGTACAGATGGATTATTATGAAGCCATCAATAAATTGTACAGATGGATTATTATCAAGCCATCAATAAGTTGTACAAATGGATTATTATCAAGCCATCAATAAATTGTACAGATGGATTATTATGAGGCCATCAATACCTTGTACAGATGGATTATTATCAAGCCATCAATACATTTTACAGATGGATTATTATCAAGCCGTCAATAAATTGTATAGATGGATTATTATCAAGCCATCAATACATTGTACAGATGGATTATTATCAAGCCATCAATACATTCTACAGATGGATTATTATCAAGCCATCAATAAATTGTGCAGATGGATTATTATCAAGCCATCAATAAATTGTACAGATGAATTATTATCAAGCCATCAATACAATCTACGGATGGATTATTATCAAGCCATCAGTACATTCTACAGATGGATTATTATCAAGCCATCAATTAATTGTACAGATGGATTATTATCAAGCCATCAATAAATTGTACAGATGGATTATTATCAAGCCATCAATAAATTGTACAGATGGATTATTATCAAGCCATCAATACATTCTACAGATGGATTATTATCAAGCCATCAAAACATTCTACAGATGGATTATTATCAAGCCATCAATAAATTGTACAGATGGATTATTATCAATCCATCATTACCTTGTTCAGATGGATTATTATCAAGCCATCAATAAATTGTACAGATGGATTATTATCAAGCCATCAATACATTGTACAGATAAATTATTATCAAGCCATCAAAACATTCTACAGATGGATTATTATCAAGCCATCAATAAATTGTACAGATGGATTATTATCAATCCATCATTACCTTGTTCAGATGGATTATTATCAAGCCATCAATAAATTCTACAGATGGATTATTATCAAGCCTTCAATACCTTGTACAGATGGACTATTATAAAGCCATCAATACCTTGTACAGATGGATTATTATCAAGCCATCAATACCTTGTACAGATGGATTATTATCAAGCCATCAATACCTGGTACAGATGGATTATTATCAAGCCAACAATACCTTGTACAGATGGATTATTATCAAGCCATCAGTACCTTGTACAGATGGATTATTGTCAAGCCATCAATAAATCGTACAGATGGATTATTATCAAGCCATCAATAAATTGTTCAGATGGATTATTATCAAGCCATCAATACATTCTACAGATGGATTATTATGAAGCCATCAATACCTTGTACAGATGGATTATTATCAAGCCATCAATACCTTGTACAGGTTGATTATTATCAAGCCATCAGTACCTTGTACAGATGGATTATTGTCAAGCCATCAAAAAAATATACAGATGGATTATTATCAAGCCAACAATACCTTGTACAGATGGATTATTATCAAGCCAACAATAGATTGTACAGATGGATTATTATCAAGCCATCAATAAATTGTACAGATGGATTATTATCAAGCCAACAATACCTTGTACAGATGGATTATTATCAAGCCATCAGTACCTTGTACAGATGGAAAATTGTCAAGCCATCAATAAATCGTACAGATGGATTATTATCAAGCCATCAATAAATTGTTCAGATGGATTATTATCAAGCCATCAATACATTCTACAGATGGATTATTATGAAGCCATCAATACCTTGTACAGATGGATTATTATCAAGCCATCAATACCTTGTACAGGTTGATTATTATCAAGCCATCAGTACCTTGTACAGATGGATTATTGTCAAGCCATCAAAAAAATATACAGATGGATTATTATCAAGCCATCAATAAATTGTACAGATGGATTATTATTAAGCCATCAATACATTCTACAGATGGATTATTATCAAGCCATCAATAAATTCTATAGATGGATTATTATCAAGCCATCAATACCTTGTGCAGATAAATTATTATCAAGCCCTCAATAAATTGTACAGATGGATTATTATCAAGCCATCAATAAATTGTTCAGATGGATTATTATCAAGCCATTAATAAAGTCTACAGATGGAATATTATCAAGCCATCAATAAATTGTACAGATGGATTATTATCAAGCCATAAATAAATCGTACAGATGGATTATTATCAAGCCATCAATAAATTATTCAGATGGATTATTATAAAACCATTAATAAAATCTACAGATGGATTATTATCAAGCCATCAATAAATTGTACAGATGGATCATTATCAAGCCATCAATAAATCGTACAGATGGATTATTATCAAGCCATCAGTACCTGGTACAGATGGATTATTATCAAGCCATCAATACCTTGTACAGGTTGATTATTATCAAGCCATCAGTACCTTGTACAGATGGATTATTGTCAAACCATCAATAAAATCTACAGATGGATTATAATCAAGCCATCAATAAATTGTACAGATGGATTATTATTAAGCCATCAATACAATCTACAGATGGATTATTGTCAAGCCAACAATACATTCTACAGATGGATTATTATCATGCCGTCAATACCTTGCACAGATGGATTATTATAAAGCCATCAATACATTCTACAGATGGATTGTTATCAAGCCATCAATACCTTGTACAGATGGATTATTATCAGGCCATCAATACCTTGTACAGGTTGATTATTATCAAGCCATCAGTACCTTGTACAGATGGATTATTGTCAAGCCATCAATAAAATCTACAGATGGATTATTATCAAGCCATCAATAAATTGTACAGATGGATTATTATCAAGTCATCAATAAATTGTACAGATGGATTTTTATCAAGCCATCAATACATTCTACAGATGGATTATTATCAAGCCATCAATGCATTGTACAGATGGATTATTATCAAGCCATCAATACCTGGTACAGATGGATTATTATCAAGCCATCAATAAATTGTACAGATGGATTATTATCAAGCCATCAATAAATTGTTCAGATGGATTATTATCAAGCCATCAATACAACCTACAGATGGATTATTATCAAGCCATCAATACATTCTACAGATGGATTATTATCATGCCATCAATGCATTGTACAGATGGATTATTATCAAGCCGTCAATACCTTGTACAGTTGGATTATTATCAAGCCATCAATACCTTGTACAGATGGATTTTTATCAAGCCATCAATACATTCTACAGATGGATTATTATCAAGCCGTCAATAAATTGTACAGATGGATTATTGTCAAGCCGTCAATAAATTGTACAGATGGATTATTATCAAGCCATCAATACCTTGTACAGATGGATTATTATCAAGCCATCAATACATTCTACAGATGGATTATTATCAAGCCATCAATACATTCTACAGATGGATTATTATCAAGCCATCAATACCTTGTACAGATGGATTATTATCAAGCCCTCAATAAATTGTACAGATGGATTATTATCAAGCCATCAATAAATTGTACAGATGGATTATTATCAAGCCATCAATACATTTTACAGATGGA
Source organism: Potamilus streckersoni (assembly GCA_016746295.1). Taxonomy (NCBI): domain Eukaryota; kingdom Metazoa; phylum Mollusca; class Bivalvia; order Unionida; family Unionidae; genus Potamilus; species Potamilus streckersoni. The sequence continues at coordinate 977,249 of JAEAOA010001383.1, read as the reverse complement.
TTATTATCAAGCCATCAAAAAATTGTACAGATGGATTATTATCAAGCCATCAATAAATTGTAAAGATGTATTATTATCAAGCCATCAATACATTCTACAGATGGATTATTATCAAGCCATCAATAAACTCTACAGATGTATTATTATCAAGCCATCAATAAATTCTACAGATGGATTATTATCAAGCCATCAATAAATTGTTCAGATGGATTATTATCAAGCCATCAATAAATTGTTCAGATGTATTGTTATCAAGCCATCAATACATTCTACAGATGGATTATTATGAAGCCATCAATACATTCTACAGATGGATTATTATGAAGCCATCAATACCTTGTACAGATGGATTATTATCAAGCCATGAATAAAATCTACAGATGGATTATTATCAAGCCATCAATACCTTGTACAGATGGATTATTATCAAGCCATCAATAAACTCTACAGATGCATTATTATGAAGCCATCAATAAATTGTACAGATGGATTATTATCAAGCCATCAATAAATTCTACAGATGGATTATTATCAAGCCATCAATAAATCGTACAGATGGATTATTATCAAGCCATCAATAAATTCTACAGATGGATTATTATCAAGCCATCAATAAATTGTACAGATGGATTATTATCAAGCCATCAATAAATCGTACAGATGGATTATTATCAAGCCATCAATACCTTGTACAGATGGATTATTATCAAGCCATCAATACCTTGTACAGGTTGATTATTATCAAGCCATCAGTACTTTGTACAGATGGATTATTGTCAAGCCATCAATAAATTGTACAGATGGATTTTTATCAAGCCATCAATACATTCTACAGATGGATTATTATCAAGCCATCAATGCATTGTACAGATGGATTATTATCAAGCCATCAATAAATTGTTCAGATGGATTATTATCAAGCCATCAATACATTTTACAGATAGATTATTATCAAACCATCAATAAATTGTACAGATGGATTATTATCAAGCCATCAATAAATTGTTCAGATGGATTATTATCAAGCCATCAATACATTGTACAGATGGATTATTATAAAGCCATCAATACCTTGTACAGATGGATTTTTATCAAGCCATCAATAAATTGTTCAGATGGATTATTATCAAGCCATCAATACATTGTACAGATGGATTATTATAAAGCCATCAATACCTTGTACAGATGGATTTTTATCAAGCCATCAATAAATTGTACAGATGGATTATTATCAAGCCATCAATAAATCGTACAGATGGGTTATTATCAAGCCATCAATACCTTGTACAGATGGATTATTATCAAGCCATCAATACCTTGTACAGGTTGATTATTATCAAGCCATCAGTACCTTGTACAGATGGATTATTGTCAAGCCATCAATAAATTGTACAGATGGATTTTTATCAAGCCATCAATACATTCTTCAGATGGATTATTATCATGCCATCAATGCATTGTACAGATGGATTATCAAGCCATCGTTAGATTGTACAGATGGATTATTATACAAGAGTTTATCTAAATACTTATCTCTTAAAACTTGATAATGTTTCCGAATAAAAATTACGCGCTGTTCATCTTCTACAAACGTCAAATTACTGCTATAGCAAATATTGCATAAGCGATATGAAGTAATAACACCGTCATTTCTCCCAATCTAGCAAAAGTATATTTCCATATGTTTATCTATTTATGTCCGTAAAGTTCTTTTGAGATATAGAAGTTATAGTCATAAACCTTCATCATCATTTAATAATGTTTTAGAATTCTGATAACGACTGATTTTACTGGTACAATCCTTCAGGATTTGAGAGAATGCTGTTACAAATACATCAACATTTTCAACATCTTGCAATATCCATACAAAGCCAAAATCACAGCTGAATAATATTTGTATCACCTATCACACCCATGTAACACATCTGTTGTCGTCTAATGATCTTATCTTTTTAGCATTCTGCTTTACGTCTTCTCGTATCCATATTTAACAATTTACATCATTATTTATTACATCTAGACATTATTGTAAACTGCCAAACTGCAGAGATCGTAGCGATATGACTGAATATTTTTTAAAGCTACTTTAAAAATAAAATACCCACCCGCGTCTAGAGTAAAATGTTACACAACTGCGACATGTTCCTAGGGCAACATAATTATTTACATTACGTGAGATACATCACAGGAGTTTGACACTTTATCAATCTGACAAAACGAAATCACCTTATCGGTACTATAAATTAACACAAGAAGTGCAAACGTGACTCCAACCTCCGCTCGATTCGACTTTTCTCACTTCCATACCAGTGGTGTTACAAAAGCGTTCTACTACGTAATGACATCTCTATATCAGCGCATTTAGCTATATCATCAGCAGCAAATAAGACTGCTAAAAGATCAAAGGCATTTACTGAAATAAAAATACCTCTACGACAGTTTTCTCCACTAACTGAATAAGATCATTGCAAAACAAAGAAAATAATAGTCGACTCAAAACACAAAACTTTTCTGGTCCCCAGCAGACAAAGTATTGGGCCAAGCCGTCACTTAACTTTATACACAACCCAAAGTTAAAGCACATTGAAAACAAGACGATATGTCATATTACAGACAGACGGTGTCGAATCATATAAAACAAGATAATATGTCATATTATAGATAGACTGTTTCGAATCATATAAAACAAAATATGTCATATTACAGATAGACTGTGTAGAATCATATAAAACAAGACGATATGTCATATTACACAGACTGTGTCGAATCATATAAAAAGATAATATGTCATATTATAGATAGACTGTGTCGAATCATATGAAACAAGATGTCATATTACAGATAGACTGTTTCGAATCATTGAAAACAAATTCAACAAAACATTTATGGTCTCTTCCATTTTTTGAATAGTCAATGCACATATATCAGTGAACCAGTGGGACCTCTCACAAAACTTTGACGAAAAGAGATCCTTAATCTATTGTTTAATGGTATAAATATTAACTCTTCAGAAAAAGTACATTCTATATAATTATTGTATTATCCTCTGAAAGATTTTAAATAAAACTTAAGGTGCATTTTAATGGGAAATGTATGCCGTCTTCTCTATCTTCAACATAGAAGTATATTATAAGCTGGTAAAGTTCTGAGGAAGCATTCATCTAGTCTACAGTGTTCGCACCTTTGTAAAGATATACTTGTAAATTGTCATTAAAATCATTACGCAATGTACCATTCAAAGCGTGTGTTCGAGATGTATGACGTTTTAAAAGATATACCGAAATCGTTATATCTTTCAAAATCTTTATTTCTTCTTCGTAGCGAAAATAAACCACTTTACTACAATTCAACACCAAAAACTAATTCAAAGTTTTGATCAGGGATAAAGTTCAAGAAATCCTTAATTCTTGCATTAAAATCGCTTCCCAAAAGCAGAAGCGTATCTGAAAAAATGAAGTTACTCATGCTGATTTGAACAACTTAACACCACCTTTTTCTTGACTTTGGGTAAATATAGGAGAGTCTTCTCGAGAGAAATGTACATGTTTTATGATCGGGACACGCTTTCGATCGACGGGGCACTTTGTTAACTAAGAGACATTATTTAGGCAACCTAAGTAATTACCGTTGATGACTTTGATTATCTATTCCTAAGTAAACACACACACACACACACACACACTATATATATATATATATATATATATATATATATATATATATATATATATATATATATATATATATATATATATATATATATATATATATATATATATATATATATATATATATATATATATATATGGAAAGATGGATGACTGAAAACTGAAGAAATGACGGAGGGGTGGAGTACGGTATGAGTTGAGTGAAAAGAAGAATGATTGATACCTGAAATGACGGAGGGGTGGAATAGGGTTTGGGTTGAGTGGGTATCATCTAGTTATTTTGATTCAGCTGGAGCACATTTAACTTGACGCCTATTCACCACACCTAATTTTATTTCAACGAATCTGAAGATTATCTTCTGGCTCTGGCAAGAAATCATACAAGAATGTTAGAATATATGACATTCGATTAAATAATATTTCTTTATATGTTTTCATAAATTACCGTAAAAGATCAGCCCGATCTGAAGACCCAGCGTGCTTTATAGTCTGTTTGAGGTACCTTGACTGACCATAAAATTGAAAATGTGTGCATAGCGCAAGGGAAAAATTGCCATGTTAAAGATTTTTTTAAGTGTTCGTATAAGTACGAACTCTAGAATGTGCACCCTACGATCTTTACAGTTCAGTTTTAAAACTTGTGTTCTTTGTTATCATCATTTACATACGAAATTAACAAAATCTCGTGGATTATATGGAAATAAAAGGCAGACGCAGCGATTACTCAATCTGATAATAGATGCCATGTGCTTTCTGGGGGTGAACTGATCCGATAGGCAGCTTTTCAATCCATTTAAGTTATAATAGGTTATCATCTTGTCCTTGTTCTGTAAAATCTACCGAGTACGACCTGGATGGTAATTTCACCAATCGTTGATAGGTTAATTATTAGTGTATAGGACAACATGTTTAAACACGCCTTAAGGAATGAACAAATTTATACAGGAGTATGCAAAAAGAATTCTTGAAAAACCGAGCCAGTTCATAATTATCTGGTTATTGGAAATGTGGGGATAATTGAATTTTATTGTCCGTCAAGGGAAAACAGAACAGTTACGGTTGGGATGTTGCATAACATTTATTGACATTCCATCACACGTAGTCAACGTAGATATTGCTTTCAGCTTTACCTGCAGTGTGCTTCGTGGCATTCATGACTCAGCCGTCGTTGCCACTGGATTTCCAGATGATATAATAAACTGAAAGCAATGACTCTAATAAAGTGAAAATTAAAATTCTGGAGGTTATTGCAATACAGTATACTTGCATGTAAATGGTGACGCATGTAAGTGTCTTTCCCTTGGAAGTGCTCGGGTTTAAGGCCACACGTGATATACGTGGCCTACATTTTCTTCCTATTATGTCATGGGTAATACGATATGACATATCGCGCAGTTGTTTGTTATTCATTTTATGACCTACATAATGGGTTCGTAATTTACGCGTTCAAGCTATATTTATTAAACATTACCTCATTCTTTAATCGGGAAATTTAGTTGCAGTTTCTGTTGCGTGTTGCACAAACTGGATACAGTTCTGGAACGAGATATTTTCCACTATATCGACCATTTAATGAGATGGGATCGAAATAAAAAGTAGTGGGTAAGAAAAAATTAAAATAAGGAATTTGCAAATCTTATTTCAAACCGTAGATCGTTAACGGATTTGTTAGATTTGTAAGGTAAAGTTTGATATTAAAGGCTATTAGGCCGAGTTACATGTGACTTTTCCTAACCCATTTCGATATTATGACATTTTTATTGTGTGTGACTCACAATGTTTCATTTGTCAATAAGTTTTTCTCTCAGCAAATGGTTAGTATCAAATTAATATAAAGGTAGTACTTACACATTTCAATATGTTACCACTAATAAGTACCCAAAGTCAGGTAACACTGATCAGATTCCTTTATCTCTTCCTACGTGCACTTATGACAAGAAAATGGGGCACGTTATTTCTCCCTTCTTTAAATTAATAAATAAGTAACAGAACAAAGTCAGAGCATTTCCAAATACTTGTTTCGCATAGGTCAAGGTAATGGTCATGTATTAGAAACAATAATTTCTGGATCAAACAAACCCCAGTTTGATTCTGTTTTGGAGAATTATGAACCGTTCATGTCGAAGGGTTCTATGTCCCTTTTTAAAATATTAAGGGATACGGGAGCTTCTCAGAGATTTCTTAATTATCAGGTACTTTGCCTTTGAAACGTCTTCTTCTTAAAGTGTACTTGTTCAGGGAGTAGAGTGCCATTTTAACCAGAATTAGTTTTATACCAGAATTAGTTTCAGGGCCAGTGACTGTTGACTGTAAATTTTGTACCTGTTAAGGGTGTTTATTTATTGCAAGGCAATGACTTGGCTGGATATTAGACTCTGGTTAATCCACTTATAACTGACAAGCCTTGCTTAGATGAAAAGGTTAACCTTTTTGAAAATGAAATGCATGATTAATACCCGGCTTGTAGTTACTAGAGCTAAGGCTCTAGAGAATGAAGTTGTTAAGGATATTATTCCCTTGTCTGACACATGTATTGGTCTGGCTTATGATGAGGTTACTTTTAGTTTTATTACTAATCAGTCAAAGGTATTGATGATTGTGGTCCTCTTAAACCACTCATTTTCCTATGTCTAATCAGGGTGACAAACGACAATAACTTGTCGTCGAACAGGAAAAATATCATGAGATCTGTTTATTTCCCAGGGCTATTTGCAAAGTTGGGTCCGTAATGGGATCTAAGTAATATAGACATGAAATTCTAAGTATAGCTAATGAAACTCATTTGACTGGTCATTTGGAATCGTCAAGACTAATCACAAGGTCTTACATAAATTTTATTCGACGGATACTAAAAGTGACGTTTCCAGATATTTTCTATCTTGTTTTATTCGTTAGTTTTAGTTCTTTTGAACTACCTTTTGGACACGGACCATTGGAATTGTTATAGAAAATCTTTTTTTAACAGAGGATTCAGATATTAATCTTTTGTAAAATAGGATGATATCATTTTCTGTCTACTCACTTAAAACTGACACTAGGACAGGTCAGAACTGCAATGGGAAGAAATTTTCAACCTTTTGATAAAGTTCTGTCTCTTGCTGCTAATACTTAAAAATCCTCTTTAAGTTAGATATTATTGTCCTTTTAAAGCTAAAACGAAGGTGATATAAATTATTTCAACACTCGTGGGAGACGGACAAAGAAATAACTCCGCAACCAATTATATAAGAATTTTTCAGGAGTATCCTGATCGAGTTTTGTAAATCGTTCAATAAATTCAGTTGTTTTAATTCCACACGATGACAACTGAGATGATGACGTACAACCGGCATGTAATGGTTTTGGTTTAACAAAAACAGCTAATATGTGAATATGAGCACTAGTTCCCAAATGTTTCAGATAGAACTAACAAACTTTACCATGATGTTGAAAAAAGATTCTAAACCTTTCAAGCAGAAATATTTGAAGAAGGAAACTGAATATTTGTTGGAGAATTACTTTATTGAACCAAACAAAAGTAACTGGAGTTCGCCGTGTATTATTATCCCCAAACCAGATAATTCTTTCTGAATGTACACAGACTACGGAAAAGTGAACAATGTCACCAAAACAGAAGCTTTTGCAATACCGAGAATTGATAACTCTTTTGATAGAATTGTATATGCAAAATATGCCACCACGTTTGAACTGTTTTAAGGATTCTGGCATAACTCAGTTAAAGATAGAGCAATATAAATTTCGGCTTTTGCAACTCCAGATTCACTCCATCAGCAGAAAGTAATGCCATTTGGTACGAAGAATTCTCTCTCAACATTGCAGTGCTTCTTGAACATGGTAACACCTGGTATAAATGTCTGTAATGTATACGTTGACATCGTCATTTTTTACAGCGATTCCTGGAAAGATCACATAGAAACTGTTCTTCCTTTGCCTGAGTCAGACAAAATTGATTGGTAATGTAGCTAAAAGTAAATTTTGCTGAATTGTGTCAAACTTTTACGACATATACTGGGACATGGACATGTTGAGCCTGAAGAAGCTAATTTTAAAGCTATTTCTGAATTCCATGTGCCTGTCAATAAAAACAGCTGATGAGAGTTTTGGGTATGATTGAATATTATCGTAGATTTTGCTCAAATATTTCCATCATTGTTTAGCCCCTGACCAATTTGGTACGTAAAAAGACCAAGTTTTATTGGTCTGACAAACATCAGGAGTTGTTCGATATACAAAAGCCTATACTTAAGAGTGCGCCAGTTCTTTCAGGTCCAGAATTCAATTTAAAGTGTCATTTTGAGGGAAAGTGTTATGTATATCTTTAATTTTCGTAACTCCTAATATATGATTTTAACTGATTTTTATAATTCCAATTCATGCATGTAGTGTACAAAATATATTTAGTTAAGTTTGTCCTACGTAACTTGAATCGTTTAAGAGTATAATATTAGACAGGATCTATAAACAGAGTTCTCAATTATTGATAATGATATTAAGAATAAGACTTAAATGGCGCCTATGGCGTAGTTTCTCACTGACTGATGGAATTATCAATGATTCGAGAATAATTATGTAGCTTGCCATTGGTTGCAAGAGGTCAGGTGAATATGCTTAATTCGACGTAAAATCAATAGTGTCTGCTTTTGCGTTGGATCTATTGGGGGTGAGAGCAGTTGCAATATAGGATATATATAAGAAGATGCAATCAGATTCATTCTGAATTTTGGAGTCATTCACACTTACTGTGTTCCTGTTGCAAGTCTGCAGATGTGTTTTATGTTTACTTATATATTATTCGAGAGAAAAAATAGAAAGTGTTCATTACTTGGACTAAGATATCATCCTGGAACTGTTATAAATTATCCAAAAGAATTCTGGACAACGCCACCTTGACAACATCACTGGACCAGTGCGTTTCCGGTATTGAATTTTATCAGGAAAATTTCTTTCATTTAGGACTTTTATAGACCTTTATAAGGGATAGTTTGGATTAACTTTTCATGATACTGTAAGTTACTATCACATTTTTTTATTTTACCTTTGATAATTAAACTGTTTATAAGTTTATAAAACTTGTTGGTTTTGCTTCTTATCTGTCACTTAAGTTTGTGACCATAGAGTCGTAACAATGTCTCTGTCTTTTGTTTCCACTATTTGCATCTCTTTCCTTTTGCTGCATTCTCTGTTTTATTTCCATTTCATTTTCTTCTTTTTTCATTTATTTAGCGAACAATTTCATCTCAATGTACTCATATATATATATATATATATATATATATATATATATATATATATATATATATATATATATATATATATATATATATATATATATATATCTGTAACTCAAACTCAGGTTTTCTTAATTTAATTTCATTCTCATATTTTAATTTCTGTTCCATATCTTGCAGGTTAAAGTCAGATTCACATTTATTAATCAAAACCATCGGACTTTATTCAAAATATTCTTTTTTCCCAAATACTTAACCAAATATTTTGTTATCTCTTGTTTAAACAAAGATGGCTTTGCCTGTGAAAGATCATATTATCTGGCAAGTTGGAGTAATTACTTTTTTCAAGGACTCTATCCGTTCCTGAGAAGGCTTTAAAATATATATCTCCACTTTAGATGACATTGTGAAGGCTTGTTGGTTTCACAGTGAAAAATCAAAAAGAACAGGTAAAGAAAAATGTCCAACAAAAACTAAAGTTACATTTCAAAACAATTTAAATTTCTCTGAACTATTCCCAACTTTATATCCCAGACGAGCCCCAAATTTCCTTTATGACTATATGGTCATAAACTTAATAACAGAAAAATTCAAAACCAACATGTATTGCAAAACTAAATGAATTTAATTATCAAAGTTAAATATGAAAATGTAAGAGTAACTTATAGTGTTATGAGCGAATCCAGAATAATCTAAAATTCTATGAAAGCATGAAATGAAATAATAAGTTCTGTATTAATTTTAAAACGGGAAATGTACTGGTCCGTCAATTTCCATAAAATGCTTTAGGATTACTGTGCAAGAAAAATGGCATGAAGAAACCTCTGGAGAAATTGGAATCCAGGTTCTTGTTCCCAAACGACTACACACAGCTGGCTATTGCAGTTTTCTAAAATTTGCATATAGTGATATTACGGTGATGTTATGGCAGACTTCCCACACTAAATAATTGCATTTTCCTCAATATACCATTTTCAGAACTGGAATTTTCGATGCTTAGGATAAATTAAACGTTTAAGAGCACTGCTGTTAACTTTAGTAAAACATTCTACATGCCGTTTTGAGGTGTTTGCCCATGATTCACGTTCCATTTTTAATGTAATGTTGGCAAAGAAGAGATAGCATGATCTTTTTGACCATCATTGTCTCCTCTTATAACATCTTTGTAAAAATTATATCGGTCTTCTTAATACAATTCCTGCAGACAAGCAACTTGTACATATAGTGCAGTTAATAACCACTTGTACAAACAGGCTATTGAATTATTATGAACAAAACAATCTAAATTACTGACACAAAATCTTTTAAAATAATGTGAAACTTTAGAGTCGGTCTGTAAAAGAATGTACACCAGTGGAGAAGTGCATTCATATTGTCCAGATTTCTGTTTCAATATCATAAATGCCATCCCATAACCGCCTGTCTAGATATAGTTTTCTTTCCGATGAAAATAAAATGGGTTTGTTCTCTCATTCAAAGATTCTTTTCAGCTAAGTTTCCGTTCCATAATAGTACAATAATATGAGCATTGCTTGCAGGAGGCCTAGTGGTATAGGTCGCTCTCCTTTACAGGTCACTCACATCTTATCTTTTTCCGCATGTGTTAGAGTCTGGGCTATACTAATATGGATATGTGTCAGTGTTGTTTCTTTTCCAGCGTCTATCTCCAGCAAATATATTGGCTACCATGTATAGCCTATCATGTGCTGAAAAATTGCGTTTCAACCCACAAACCAATGAGACCTATAACCATTACCACATTGAATGGTTCCATCGACCAAAGTACACAGATTCTCATTGTCTACTGATACGTATAACACATTATACTTTCCTGATTCATCCCCTACCTTGAAAGAGGGAATTTAAAAAAAAAAAACAAAGAAAATTTTAATTGAACTAAGGAGCTTTTTGATTATAAAATCTTGGACATTTTTAAAGAATGGTTTGTTAAAAATTTTGACCAGATTTTTCTAAGGATTTCACTTATCTTTCGATTTATATGTTTTTTAACGATTTTCATCTTTTTACCTCATATTTTGAGGGCCACGATTGGCCGAGTGATCTAAAGCGTTCACCGTTATAAATCAAAGCCATCTAATCTTTGTCTGAGTGGGTTCGAGTCTCGGGTTCGGCCAATATGGGTATGTGAGAAAAGCTGCCTGTAGTATCTCGTGGGTCGATGGTTCTTTCCGAGGTTTTCCTGGATTCTTCCTCCATCATTTATACTGACCACTATGTATAGCCTATCTTGTGCTGAAAAATACGAACAAAGCCTACAACAGCAACAACAATGAAAACAACCTCATATATATATATATATATATATATATATATATATATATATATATATATATATATATATATATATATATATATATATATATATATATATATATAGATGCAATAAACTGACGACGAACAGTACGAAACTAGTAACTAACTAGCCTAAGCGCTTTCGACTCTTAATGAGTCTTTTTCAAAGGCATTAAGAGTCGAAAGCGCTTAGGCTAGTTAGTTACAAGTTTCGTACTGTTCGTCGTCAGTTTATTGCATCTATTTTAATTAATCCCTGACAAACGTGATCCCTTGGTGGATCCAGTACGCTTGAGAGGGTTGTTATTCGCCATATGATTTGTATTCTTTATATATATATATATATATATATCTATATATATATATATATATCTATATATATATATATATATATATATATATATATATATATATGAAGTTTTAGAACAGGACTCTTAATTAGCACTATATGGCCATATGACACAGGTAATTTTACTATATATTTATACATTTGTTTCTCATTACTGAACATTCCACTGTGTAAGAATCAATACAAATCATGTTAATTTAAATTACCTTCAACGATGATTCACGGTGCAGTTGATATTAATGGTTCATCTGCATATTTTGAAAGGTTCAACACACTAACGTGCAATTGAACATAGATTTTACTTCAGAATCATTATCAAGGCCTTATTACTCACTGTCGCCGCAATACGAACAGACGACCACGCTATAAGCTCATATTCTCAAGAATAAACAAAAGCTTTTAAAACACTAAAATAATGTATAAATGAAACTCTTCTATCACCACCAAAATGAGAGAGAAAAAGTGTTTTAAAATAGACTGGAACAACGTTCGTGGTTACTGAACTGGAAGTACTAATTGTAACCCGATGCCATATAGCCAGTATTATGCTTTAGTATCATTCAGTCCCAGTAATACATGTTTTACTGACTGCACCGGTTACTATACAGATATCCCATTCATACATGTTTTACTGCACCGATTACTATTAAGCGCTGTAGCGGACAAAAGATGGTCCAATCAGGACGCTGCCGTTGAAAATTTAATGTCATATTTTCAGAATTCTAATTTCACGTGTTGTATCAAAATCGCTTTTCCTTAAAGTTCTATTTTCTGGAACGAGAGTTTATATTGTATTTGCTTAATTAAATAGTAGTACTTGACTGTTATATTTTCTATGTCGAGGTTTGAGACTGTCGTTTGATTTATACGTGGGTGGTTGAAATTGCAATGTCATAAATCAAGAATTCCTAATTTACGTATTGGTTTAAAGAGTTTTTGTTGACAGTTCCATTTCATATGTTGAGTATTTAGATTTTATCTGTTGAATTGCTCAGTGCTAGTTGAAATGTCGATGTCCAATGTCGAGTTTCTAGACTCTATCTTCTGAATTGCATGGCGGTTGTTGAAATTTTATTGTCATATGTCGAGAGTTTCAGTTTGACATGTTGAATAACACTGATTGTGCTGAAAGTTCCATTTTGTACGTTGTGTTTTTAGAATGTATCTGCTGAATTACACAGCTGTGGTTGAACATTTTTGTGATTGTTAGAATTGCTATTTTTAAAGCTAAAGGTGTAAGGGAAAGTTTTAATGTGCACATTTAATGCCGCATACATACATACATACATACATACATACATACATACATACATACATACATACATACATACATACATACATACATACATACATACATACCTAATATAAAATTTATGCATAAATAGAGATAAATAGTGATATTATTTTTATTATGTATAATGCACATTTAAATAAAAATATAAAAAATAAATAATAATAATTATATACCAGACCCTGATATGTTATTGAGGAATGTTCATTATTTCAACAGAATTAAAATTATATAAAACATAATCAAATATAGTGTGCATACTACATAAAATCATAAATAATAAAGTTCTTTATAATTCATTAATGATACTGTATTGAGAATTTTAAAATGAAATTTAATTTTGAAGAATTAATAAACGTACTTGTATGATATTAGTTTATACGTTCACTAGTTATTCTGTAAATTAGAATAATATAAAATATTCTTAATTGTAAAGAGGGGAAATAAAAAAAAAAGTTTTTAATGAATGTCGTACAGTGTTTTGGAATTTAGACCTTTTATATATAGCGTATTAAGACGGTGAATCCAATAGGTTTCGTTTAACAGACGTTCATCTTTAAATCAGCTATAACAATTGGTTTCGTTTAGCAGACGTTTATCTTGAAATCAGCTATAACAATTGGTTTCGTTTAGCAGACGTTCATCTTGAAATCAGCTATAACAATTGGTTTCGTTTAGCAGACGTTCATCTCGAAATCAGCTAAGCAGCAGGGAAGGTGAACCCTACAACTTTTTGCTCGAGTCCTTACCCAAAAAAGGTTCCTACAGAGGCTGAAAAAATAGCTCAATAACGCTAAACCAAAGTCTCTAACTTTTCTATTTCCATATGGTTAAGAACCGTTAATAAACCGCATAATAAAGTCATGAGGTTAGCTCAGTTTTGTTATAATATTGTTGACTTATTCTTTCACGATTTTGTTTACTTTCAAAGCGACTCAATTGTTGTCCTTCACCCTCCCTGCTTTGGTTTAGCGTTATTGACCTTTTTTTCAGCCTCTGTAGGAACCTTTATTTTTGGGTAAGGACTCGAGCAAAAAGTTGTAGGGTTCACCCTCCCTGCTGATAGCTATAACAAAAGGTTTCGTTTAGCAGACGTTCATCTCGAAATCAGCTATAACAAAAGGTTTCGTTTAGCAGACGTTCATCTCGAATCAGCTATAACAAAAGGTTTCGTTTAGCAGACGTTCATCTCGAAATCATCTATAACAATAGGTTTCGTTTAGCAGACGTTCATCTCGAATCAGCTATAACAATAGTTTTCGTTTAGCAGACGTTCATCTCGAAATCAGCTATAACATTAAGTTTCGTTTGGCAGACGTTCATCTCGAAATCAGCTATAACAATAGGTTTCGTTTAGCAGACGTTCATCTCGAAATCAGCTATAACAATAGATTTCGTTTAGCAGACGTTCATCTCGAAATCAGCTATAACAATAGGTTTCGTTTAGCAGACGTTCATCTCGAATCAGCTATAACAATAGTTTTCGTTTAGCAGACGTTCTTCTCGAATTCAGCTATAACAATAGATTTCGTTTAGCAGACGTAATTCTCGAAATCATCTATAACAATAGGTTTTCTTTAGCAGACGTTCATCTCAAAATCAGCTATAACAATAGGTTTCGTTTAGCAAACGTTCATCTCGAAATCAGCTATAACAATAGGTTGAAAGGAGAAATCTTGCACACTATGGAAACTCTTGTTAAAATGTGCTGGAACATGAGCTGGAAATGATTGATCGATAAAATTTTTATGTCTGATCTATGCTGGTTCATACGTTTAGATATTTGTTGACTGGTTTGTCCAATATATTGGATGCCACATTTTTTGCATGTGATCAAATAAATAGCATTTGATGTTGCATACATTGTAGCACAACACATATTAAATGTTTCTTTCGTATTATTACTATAGAAAGAAATATTTTAGTTAACAAAAAACCCCAGTGCGAACATCTTGGTTTATTATATTTACTTGATCCCTTTTATGTTTTCTCTAGTCGGGAATAATTAGGAATTTTTTTTTAGATTTTTAGTCCCTTTATGAACAACTGTAGGTTTACTTTCGTGAAGTGATTAAATCTGCTTTATATGATAATTTTAATAAATTCCCAATATTTAGTGACATTTTAAGGTAAACTTAGATTATATTTAATAATAAAAGAACTGATATTGTCATTTCTTTTTTTTTTTTGATTTTACATTGTAAAGATGCAAGTTGTATAAGAGAACATTTTTTTAGAAAGCAGTATTAGTGATGTCTATGGGGTAATTTATATTTAAAAATGTTGACTAAAGTCTGTCAAAGATTTTTAGAAACAGTGTCATCAGAAATAATTATTCTATATCTTTTTGCTTGACTATATGGTGTTCCATTTTAACTTGACGTAGGATCACATGAATAATATTCAACATATTGATGAATATTCATGTGTATAACATGAACCAAGGTAGTAATGTCGTTATTATTTTTCATGACATCTACGTCCAAAAGTGATACTTTAGTGTTACGTGACAATGGCTCGTACTCGGTAACAAAGAAAAGAGTGAAAGCCAACAATCTTTGTATACTTTAACAAAACAATTTATTTCCCTAGACATCAATGTAAAAATTGTTATATAGGATTTACAATCTGTAAAAATTGGTATATAGATCTTACAATCTGTGAATGTAATCCAAAATGTGATCCTAAGAATGAAAACACAAGTCCTATCACTAAATAGTCCTATAAGAATCCAGGTTCGAGTCCCGACGACGTACAAATATCGAAGGCGATGACGTCAGATGTAGTCCAATGTATGAATAACGACTATTCCTCACTTGAATCACAGTCTATGTTTCTGAATAATTTCAGAATAAATTTCCACGAATATCTTTCAGAATGTTTATAGAAAAGTCAACTTGCTGAGTTTCCAGGGAATGAATTATTAAATCCAAAAATCAGTCGATTAACAAGCAATCTTGTCAACAAATTAAAAAATATACATTATTCCTTTAAGGTTTTTAATGAATGTCCGAAAAATATTAGAATTATGTATTTAGAACCCCAATGCATCATTTGAAGTCTCGCGAAATTGGTAATGTGGTCTCTGATTACGCTAATTTTCGCACGTAGGCCAATGTCACTCCACTTAAAAACCAATCATGAAACGATTGTTTACCCATAGTGATCACGAAGAGAAAGTGTGCCCATAATACTGACCAATCATTCTACCTTTCTGTTGACACTATTACCAAGGTAATTCGAACTAAATGTTAATTATCACGTAATGCATCTTCAGATTAAATAAAACAAACTTTGTAATAAAAATATATCTCACTACTAAAAAAAGAATCCCGAATCTTAGAAAAATATTTACTGGAATTAAATACAATGAAACAAAAAATGAAATAAAAAGAATTTTAAACCTTACACACAAGCAATTTAAACACATATACGTAACACAGTCAAATGGAGAAAAGTTTCTGTTTAACAAATGAACAAAATCGAAATTCATGAACAATTACAATCGTTAGAACTACCTACACACGACATTGCAGATATACAATACATTCTTGATACTGTTAGGACTTTTACGCGATTCAGCTGATACAAAATCTCCCAAAGAAAACTTTACAGCAGCATCTAAAACCCAACTGGAAATTTCGTACTGTAGTTGTACTGCATAAAGAGATGAAATGAAAACGAACCTTACGGATAACAGACGACCGTTACTATGGCATGGAACACGTCAGATGCAGAATACAGGAATGTGAAGAAAAAGTTTAGAAACCAATCAAAGCAAAACAAAGTGTATGAACAGGAACAATTCGATGAGCCAGAAACGGCTGAAGAATTGAATATTAGGACATTCTATAGAATAATAAGACTGTATAAGAAGAGAGAGACAACATGCATTTGAGCTAAAAGAAGACGGATACATAATTCGTGTGATTTTTTACGGGTAGTGCAAGCAATTTGAAATACTAGGCACTACAAACAGTAGACCAGTGGTTCGCAAAATTATTTGGTCGTGACCCTAAACGATACTTTTTCTGAGCCTCACGACTCCGTTTCCAAATTTTAAAATGTTTTCCCACATTCAAAGACAAAAATATGACGATTCTCCAGAACGTTCTCGCGACCTCTGTGTGTGTGTGTGTGTGTGTGTGTGTGTGTGTGTGTGTGTGTGTGTGTGTGTGTGTGTGTGTGTGTGTGTGTGTGTTGGGATTCATGCGCAATAGATGATTATTTCAACGAATCTTTTGAGGATGAAATTAGCAATACATGTAGACTGAAATATTTAGGAATGAACGGGAAACAAGTGGTATCATAAGGCAAAATGAAGAAGCCGTGAGGGAGCTAAAGAAATTAAATCGCCTGAGCATAATAAATTATATACAGAATATGTCATCTGCGCTCATGAAACTATTAGTTCCACTTTGTGCCAAGTATACACTCCTATCGCTTCTATGGAAACTTATCATGACTATTTTAACTGTTTAATAGTTGTTCCTATCTTCCGTGCTGGAAAAAGATAGACTTTACATGAACAACCACACAGATATCTCGTTTGTTTTAGTTTTTCCAAAGTATTTGAAAACAAAACAGTTTGCATATATGTGCTCAACTTGGTGAAAAGAGCAATTTTTTTTTCTCACCGACTACAGCAGGAATTTCGATACCAATGTAGTGATATTAATTTGTCCTTTTTTTTAAAAGAGGGAATAGCCAACTATTTTGAAGATCACTAAAAAATATATGCTTTATTCCTAGACAACACAAAGGCTTTCAATATAGTATGACATGATGACCTTTTCTAAAAGCTTACTCTCTTCGAGTAAAAGGAAAAGGGTGGAGATTGATTCGTAATTATCGAGATGTTAGGGCTCTGGTTCTGCTAAACGTCCAACGTTCGAAACTTGTAAAACAAGGGGGGAAAGTCGAGGACAAACGCTTTCATCATGGCTATTCTTAGTCATGACAAATGACCCAATATCTAGACTGGAGTCTACAAAATATGGAATACAAGTTGGTATCTTAAGCATCCGATGTGTTTTACCAGTTGGTACCTTAAGTATCCTATGTGTTCTACAAGCTGGCAACTCGATCCTCATCATTTAAAGACCTGAGTATTCTGCTACGGAACCTCCATAACTTTGCAACTAAGTGAAGACTGCGCCACGATGAGGATAAAATCAATATTGTCACATTATCAAAGAAAAGATTATAGCAAGAAAACACGTTTATGATAGAAGATAAGAAGGTTCCTCTAGTTTCGTCAATAATATATGCTGGGGTTACTCTCTCTTGAGACTCTTCGAAAATGCTGGCGAAAAAAGAAAGATCAGCATTTTATTCTAATGTAGGGATTGACACAGGAAAAGATAGTTTGAATACACTTAACAGTGGCTGAAATTGGGGAAAAAGTAGCTTGCCAGGTATGATGTATGGATGCGAACTGCGGTCAAAATTGAATCACAAGTTTATGACCTAGAAGTATGCCACAGAAATTCTGCAAGAAGAATACAAAGTCTCAATCAGCGATCGCATAAAGAGAGAACAAAAAGCATTCTTATATTTACGTCAGTTGATGTTAATAAAATCAAATTAGATTTCTTAAATATGATCTGCAAATCAAAAAGGTTCATTACGAAACAAATAATTTTTGTTAAGGTGTGTGATGTTGAACCCAAGACCGACAGGGTTGTTCCATGCACTGACAATTCCCGTTGTATCTTGCTAAAATATTGTAACGTTCAGGGATTTTTTTGGCAGACTTTGGTTTTAGATAATAACGAAACACACCTAACTCTTGTGCTAAAACTCGGATCTCCCCAACCCACTTTTCCTTTTCCTCTAGCCTTGGAGAGAATTGTACATTCTTTGTGCTAACGCATAGGTAGCTGAAGATATTAAAACCCTCAAGTAATATTATATTACTTCTGAAAAGAAAAAGAATCGCAAGTTATAAAAGTTAAATTGTGTCAAATTTCATATTACAAATATTTATAGATCACTAATGTCAATTTAGCACCGAAGAAGAAACACTTACCAAGAACAAAACATTTTAACTATAGTGTATCACCCAAACCCAACACCAGATTTGAAAACTAAAAGCATCAAGGATATTTTTTTTTAAATGCATAAAACTCATTTCATTCGTCAATTTATAATTTCTAACTTTATCGTCGGCGGGGTGGGCATGTTGTTGTTTCAAACGGTCTACTTGTTTAACTTTTTTTTTTTGGTTGGGGGAGGGGCATCCATCTATACCTTTTTACTGAAACCAGAGGGTATGCCCCCTTCTTAATTGTATCAGTACCTAAAAGCGTTGTGTTATGTATTGTTAAGTGCTATAGTATCGTGCGATTTGGTATTTTTGAGGTAAGTAAATGCTCAAGCTGTCGGCAATCACATAATACCTTATTCGAAGCGATCGGTTTTGAAAAACACCAAAACAGAAGTTTGAATATGAATTTTAATCCATCCTCCAGCCCCTGAGTTTCACTATTTTAAATTTCTCAATCAATCTTTGTTTCACAAACAGCCGAATGACAGCTAACGACATAGGACAGGCCCAGAGCAGGATCAAACCATGTGGAGGCCCCTAGGCAGTCGAAATCTCTGGGCCCCGTCGCAAATTATCTCCTTATATGCCAAGATCAAATCAATTCAATATTATTTTGATCCGTTGTCACTAGGTCCCTACATGGCGTAGGGTCCATAGGCCGGTGCCTACTCTGCTTATTGGTTAATCCGGCACTTGACAGACGCTGAAGTTGCAAATGTCGAACAAGATGACAATGTTAGGCACACCCCACCCAAACCTCGCGACGACAGTTAGGATTGAAATTTATAAATTGATGAACGAAATGATTAAGTTTGGCGCATTTACCTATCATTGGTATATGTTGCTTTCAAAAAAGCGGGGGTGGGAGGCGAGAAAAACTGAACGGACAAATTTGAAGTTAACACTAATACAAATGAAGAACAACAAAACGAATTCAAAATGAACCACAATTAATGATTAGTTAATGCCTGATAATAAAAGGTTAAACAAGACGTTTCCAGAGAAGAATGAAAAAAAATGGCACAAACGAATAAGAGTTGGCGGAAAAGTAATTTTTAGAGATCATATTAGAAGTATGCCGCTGACGGACATTAATGCGCATTTGTTTCCGTCATCGGTATATCCGCCAAACGCAAACCGAATTTGACTGATTGTCAAATAAAAAACAATCGAGCGATTTTCGAAAAAATATTAATGCAATGATTACCACCTGAATATCAGCAATTGTCGCCATAACATTCTGTTCAAAATAATACTAATTTTGGCAACACGGGATACCATCCCTGTGTTTTCATGACACGCGATATGTCGGTCTATTCTGTTCATGGCTTTGAAAATATGTAATGTTTATGCATCGTGTTATACAAATTAAATGCGATACTTTGTACTCTTTCTGTCAGCATTTTAGCCGAGGAACTAGGTCAAGTTTATAGCTCGTCTCAATTATTTCAACAATGAAACTAAATGACAAGGTATACTAAAACTAAACCGATCTTGTAAAACTAAAATTTGTAAAAGTTGGACATTTTATAAACTTAAGCTATGTTGATGAGAAAGAAAAATCAGTAGGTCTTGTTTATGGGAAAAAAATTATTATAGAATTTAGAAACGGACTATACGTCCGGGAGTTTGTTGAGAATCCGTTCGAGGGGCAACATGACAAGTTGGATAGCAGGCAATAAAGTAGGTGTGGAACAAATTCTTCCAATTAGAAACTTGGATTAAGATACAGTATCATTCAAAGGTAAATATTTTTATCGTTTAAATAATGTATTTGTTTGCATGATTCTCACAAATTATATAATAGGTTTTCCTGGGTTACAAGTTCAAGCAGGTCATGGAGTGGGTCTTCATGTTGACATTTAGAAATCACATGTTCGTATTCATTTAGAATAGAAATATGGGATACTTTTGTACACTTTATGAATATTACTCTCCTTAATTACAGGACAATCGATCTTTCATCATACATATTGGATTTTCGACCAAAAACAACACGTCATCCAATAATTACAGAAATGATGTATCGTTAAGCAGAATTGCACGTGCAATATAGGCCGACATAGTGGTACACATTCTTTTATTTATTGTTATTTAAAATATTCATCAGGGTCCTATAGTACATCTGCCTTGACCAAAATATATAACATGTGATACATACCTATCTTCATCAAATCTAAATTTTAGTTATGAAAAAACATTAGCCACACATGAAATTAATATACAAGTCTACAGATCCATCAAAAAGCTACAATAACAAATGCAAACCGAGGGACAAAGTCGTTATCAATCTTCATAGTCTGCTTTTTTGTCAAGACGCTCTTGAAGTCTTGTCCTGAAAGCTTCTTTTGTGTTTGCATCGTTTTTCCATTCCAGGAAGACCTCGCGCTTCATCGTCTGGCGAAGACATTTTGGTACGTGCTTGGCTTCCAGTGGACATGCCTTGACGACAATAAAGCTATCGAGTTCCCGCTCCGCGTGCTTGTCAAGTATCACCTCAAGCTCCATTTCGTGGAATCTGTCCTCAATATAATGTTGGCTTAGGACGATTATCACGTGACGACTGGCATCCATCTTTTTAAACATACTAGAAATTGCAGGTTTGCCTACCGAAAAAAATTATCAAATGCAAAAGTATATATATATATATATATATATATATATATATATATATATATATATATATATATATATATATATATATATATATATATAATGTGTGTGTTATATCTGTGTTAATTGAAACGTAGAGTTCTCTTCAAACCTCTTTCTGCTGGCTTCATCGTTTTCCGTGTTTTCCTTGGCTAATTTCATCTTGTGACAAGAATTACCAAGGATATACTTTCCTTCTCTGCCTTCTCTGCCAAATATCTCTGTCGAGACACCATGTACTTCAGTCACTTCTCTTGAAAAATTCTATAATACCTGATTTCTATACCACACTTGGTATTTATTTATCTATTCATTAAACTTTTTAACCAAAGCTAGTACAAGTGTCTTTAAATTTGTGACAAATATGAAAAAGTACTTTTGTAATTTATTCTGATCACCTTAATGAGACTGACACTATTTTCCGAAAGGAATTTCCGAGAATTCAATACCAATTATGTGTTAAAATCTTCTATGATATTCTTTAGCGTTATTTTCAAACCAACCACTGTGGTGGCCTATAATGGATGTAAGATTTGCACGATTTTTCATTTAGGGCCAAGTAGATATCACAAAACATCTTTTGGTGAAACTCCATGCCGAATAGACTTTCAGATCATGAGGAGTAACAATAGAAACGATGTTCAATACGGCGGCTATAATGGGCGTATTAGGGCGAACATTTTCATTTAGAACTAACTTGACGTTATTAAGTCCTTCAGTAAAAACCCTATGCTGACCATTCTGGAGGTATAGCGATAACAAGCCATACTGGGTGTCTGAGTGAAGTCATTTTCACTAACTACAGGTCAGCTGGTTAGAATCCAATTTCAATTTGATTTTCAGTTCAGAAGTAGATTGTGATAACAAGATTTTCAAGATGGCTTCCGTACTGCCATATTGAGTATTAGATCGGCAACATTTTCATTGTTAACCAACTGAACATTATCAAAAGCCTTCTTGTAAAAGCCACATCTTACTATGACCTTCAATTCAGAAGTGTAGCTATAACAAGTTTTTTTTCCTCATGATAATCATTGTGGCGGACATATTGGGTGTCTGAGTCAAATCATTTAGAACTAACAAGATACAATTAGAAGTTGATTAGTAAACATTTCATGTCAATATGAAGAGGAATTGCGATAATAAAATTTTAAAGATGGCTGCTTCGACATTATTTTCATTTAAGATCAGCTATGTATCATTATACTGAAGGGGTGATCTAAAATATGAAATTCTGAGAGATTGATGGATGTAAGGTGAAGTTGTCTGCTACATGCACAATGGGCAGAATGCTGGCATACCTCTATGTTAATTTCATGCATTGTGGCTGAATGTTTTGGACATTGTATACTTATGAAAACTATACATAATCTAAGAACACAGTTAATAAAAATGGATGCTCCCATGTGTTCGAAAAAATGAGCCTAAATTTAGTTTTAAGTAGTTTATCATTAGTAGTTATTACAATTGATAGGGAACAAATGTTGTCAGACTAGATAATACCAGCTTCTGAAAGTGCGAAGAATGAATTCCAAAAAATATAAACAGTATTAAAAAAGTTGTAAGTCTTTTTTACAATTAACATTTTATACATAGGAAGTAGTAAATGACCTAGCTGAGCAAGCAGTTTTTGATAGGTGCACACCTGAGTAATGGCAACCTGTATACTCCATAGACCAAATAATAACACATCAATCATGCACCAAAAATACATAAGGTTCACAACAGCTTTTTAATTACCCTGGATAACCAATATGAAAATCTTGGGAAGTTCTTCATCTCTAACCCTATGCAAGATACGAAACGGTAGAGAGCAACCTTAAAACAAGTATAAATTTGTGCAATTTTGTTTTCTTTTTATTTTCATATATCATGCATCATGTTATCAAGAAAATGACAATTAACACAAATGTTGTGTAGGGAAATAAGCTAATTATGATTGCTTGATTTTGCTTTCACGATATGCGTTGTAGCAGTATTATGTGTCTAATGACCTCAATTATAGTGAAGTTAAAGTCTTGAAACATAGGAGTGTGTAACTTAAATTTAACACAATTGGATCAAGTGTTAGAAAATGTTTCTTTTCATTTATTTGTAATGAAATTATGGGGAAAATTATGACAATTTTAATAGCTTTCTTTCATACACAGGTGTTAAGAGAATAAGGATAAATTCTTTGAGCTCCTTGAACCTGATCCGTTCCAACCATTTTCAAACTGTATAATTTATTAGTCACTCCAGGAATAATTACGGCAAGTTTCATGTTCTTGTCCTTCAGCATAACCACTTGTTGTTCCCGTAATTTGCCATGGGGTTTCTTTACCGAACAAATCCAATTCTCGTCTGAATTCTGCAAGAAGTCTATTCTTTTACCCTTATTTTCAAAGACAGTTCAACAACGACCGTTGTCTACTGAAGTTCAATATCGCACTGAGGCTATAAATAATTTTCTTCTAATCAATGAATAACCACAAATATCACAACCTCGCATTTGCATCACAACTACACAACTGCATGGCAACCCCACAACTACATGGTTTCTCCTTGTTAAATTTCCGTAAAGTGGCATCAGTACTTAAATTTCATATAATAAAAGTCACTACTCAAAGACGAAATACATATAACTTTTTTTCCTGCTCTATCTCTGACTCAGTCGACTCACGATTATAAACTCCATTCCACCTGTATCACGCGATCTTATTTACTATGACAGCAACACTAAAAGGCAGTTCCAGATAATGGAACAACCACTTTTCAATTATTCCATTGTAGAATATATCAGTCCTTATCACAAATATTTCATATGGAGATATACAATCAATCGACACAATTAGAATTTAATAAGAACTACTTGCCTGATGACCCACTTATGCAGCTCTGATCTGAACTCACTACGAAACTAAATAATGCCATCAGGAAATCTCATCAACACTGCACTCTGTGACGTTTCTTCTATAGATATTGGCATACTACTCGGGCTGAGGAATATTTCTTCAACACCGACTTCCCATAATCAAACAATTAATCACGAAAATCGAATAAATCTATAAAACAGAGACGTACATACAAATGGAACATCTTAGATTCATTACGCTATGTTGAGAAAAGGCATTGTATTTTTAAGGTAGCTCACTTCTCTTAGGGTGGTGGGGGAGATGGCTAAGCTTGAGTTGGACTTGGCTACAAATGAATGCTGTTCACTGTGGAAAAACATAAGTATTAACAAAAGTATTAATTTAACTACAGGGTCGTAACACTATATTACGCTTACCAGTCTCCGTTATGTATGTCTTATTCCGTTTTTAGATATTTACTGCCATCTCACCTCCTCGTGGATTCGAGTTTCGGACTCAGCCAATGTGGATATGTGAAAAAGATGCCAGTAGCTTCCCGTGGGTTGGTGGTTTTCACCGGGATTTTCCCGGGTTAATCCTCCACAGCTAAATTGGCTGCCATATATATCATAACGCGCTGTGAAATGACGTTAAACCCGAAAACAACAACTGCATATTAAATATAAAATGATAAAAATCAGTCCTGCACCGAGCCAAAATTAACTTTAGCATGATTAATATTGAACTCAAGACAATAACTGATGATTAATATCATGAGAACATTATATCGACTCAGTACTTTGTTGAAAGTTAAAGGCAGAGTTTATATAATTACAACATATACTCCTATGACTAAAAACAGATTTAGTGCGAATGAACTATCTTAAAGAATGTAAACATATTTGGTCTTGCATTTTACAAGTTTATAATTACTATTACGGTAAAATGAAGGATGATGATGATGATGATGATGATGATGATGATGATAATAATAATAATAATAATAATAATAATAATAATAATAATAATAATAATAATAATAATAAAAATAATAATAATATATAGTGGTTCGTACATCTGGCAAGATGAAAAGTCATACGGCGGAAAAGTGTTTTACATGCCATATTAATCCTACATTATATATCAATCCAACGTTTGGATACTCTTAGTCAATACCGTGCATTGTTTCAGTCTGTCTTGTGAAAATACGAATCCGATACGTAACTTCACCTAAGCAAGATCCACGAATATTTGAATTTAAATTAACAATATATATATTGTTTTAAATTGAAAAAAGACAGTAGAAATTTATTCATGGCGACAACCCGAAATTAAAAAAATATATTATTTATGCCTTAATTTATAATGTCTCCAATTCAACTCAGTATATTTTAGACCCTCAGCCAGGAGAAGTTAAATTAACATGCGTCACAAAATACTTATATGCATCACATTAACTTTAATAGACAAATTGCATCGTACCTGTGATATTACTTGAAAAGTGCTGCCTAATAAGGTGATGATGGTGGTGGTGGTGGTGCTGCTGCTGTTTAGCACTACAGCCAAAAGATATTTCAATTTAAACACTAACATGCTAAGAAAAAGCATGTATGCATGAATATTATCACGAAAGTATGTATTCACTCCCAGCCACACGCCTTAGCTAAGAAACTTCTTGGCAAATGGCAGTAAAATCTTACCTGGATCTTTATCTCTGTCTTGCATGTACAAACTGAAGCGACCTCCACATTCCTGGTTGTCCTTGTCTAATCCTTTATCAATGCCTTTAAGGATATTATCATTAACCCACGGAGAATCCACCTCTGCATACGATATGTAGGCGTCGTATGTAGGCACTGTCTTGTAGACCCCTTTTCCGTCTCTAGGTGCCTTTCGAGTCCTCCTGAACCTCATCTGTATCTTGTAGAAACGCAGCCAGATTCGCCAACGGTTTCGATAAAAAGCGAAGAAAACTATAGTCACAACGACAACTGACCCCACAGCGGTAGCCAACATTTCGTACCAAGTGAAAAAGTCACAATTAATCTTCGTTTCGTCAAATGTAATCAGAAGTTTACCGCTCCATTCCTTGGGAGAATTGCACGTGTAACGATCTATGTTTATCACTTTTACTTTAGTGGTTTTGATCCAATCCCTGAACCATCTTAAATCACATGTACACGAAAAAGGATTATCTGTCAGATTCAAATTCAGGGAATCGAGACCACTGAGATCATTCAAATTCTGGTCTCTGAGGATGGCGATCAGATTCATGCTGAGGTCAACGTCCGTTAGATGTACAGTTGTCTTGAAGAGGTCTGAACCCCATCCGGAGATTTTGTTGTTCCGCAATGCGAGATTCTTTAAAGAGACCAAATCGCGAAACAAGGGGTCTGGAAGATCTGTGATGTTATTATTATTCAAATAAAGTTCGTACAGCTGTTGAAGTCCTAGCAGGAGAGATGACGTGCCGTCATTAGCTATCAAAGGACCAAGGTTGTTATTTTCAAGATGTAGATGCTGCAAAGAGGACAACTTGTTAAAGGAATGCAAAGGAATATAGTTGCAGTAGTTGTCTGCGATGTTCAGGTAGATCAATGAAACCATTGGGGAGAAAATGTCATCTGTATCTTGAACATGCTTCAAATTGTTTTTGTTTAATTCTAGTGACTGGAGGCGTAACAGAGAGCTGAAAACCATTTTCGGCAGCGTAGCAATTTTATTTGCCACAAGGTGAAGTGTACTTAAATCTGCCAAACCAGAAAATGAATCTTCCATCAATTCATGAATCAAGTTATTCCCTAGGTAAAGCTCCTGAAGTAGAGTTAGATTGGCAAAAATATTGTCTGGTAAGGAGGCGATCCTGTTACCATTTAAATAAAGTTTACGCAAAGTCGATGGGAGATTAGGTGGGACATCACTCAGAAAGTTGTCATTCATGAAAAGAATCTCTAGTGATTTCAGTCCTTGAAAGGCAGTGTTTTCGGTAATCATGATTCCGCATCCAGACAGATCAAGTGTCAAAAGATTCTCAAGGTCAGCGAATGCGCGGTCTGGGATATTTCTTATGACGTTATTCGACATAATCAAGTATTTGAAAGAAGTATTCCTCAGCAAATGAAATGCGCTGTTGGGGAGATTGCCACCAAGGCTGATATTTTCAATGTTCAGATAGGTGAAATCCTTGCTATTCAAACCCCTTAACGCTATCTCTAACACCAGTCCACTTAAAGGGTTTTCAGCTAACTTCAAAGACTGCAACGATGTCAAAACCGAGAAGGTGTCCTCAGCAATATCTGAAATGGCATTCCGAGATATTTCTACCTTAGTAACACTGGTATTTCTTAAAGTCGCAAACGATGACTTTGTAAGCTTTTTGATCTTGTTGTTACTGAGAATGATATCCGTGAACTGACTGCTGCCGGAAAAAGATTCAGGAAAAGTCCCATTGGTTATAGAATTTCCTTCCATTACCAGGGATTTGAACTTAGGTTGGTATCCAAGGGATGGGATAGATGAAAACTTGTTAGCACTGAGGGATATATTTCTCAAGTTATTTGAACCATGGAAAGCTTGTCTATCGATTGTTTCAAGTCTGTTTGTGGTTAGGTAGACACTTTCCAGTTTCGGCATGCCAGAGAATGAATTTGCTACAAGATATGGAAGCAGATTACTTCTTAAATCGATATACACTACGTTTGAGAGGTTTTCGAAGCCCCGAGGTTTAATGTCTGATATTGAATTATGGTCCAGATATAAGAGTTGTAGATTAGTCAGGTTTTGAAATGATAAGGCCGGAATGGAAGTCAAGTCATTGTAGCTGAGATAAAGTTTCTCCACGGACCTTGGGATGCCAGATGGGATACTGGTGAGCTTTTTGCCTTGGCAGTTAACGGACGTTAGCGTTTTACTGCAGAAACATGACTCTGGACATAACCCAGGGGAAGTGTCTGACAGAAGAGTAGATGATACTAAGACTTGAAATAATAACAAAATGATGATATGTTTTGTCGGAGTCCAGTTCAATCTGTGCAGAAAGAAAAAGGTATAAACTTGTCTGTCTTTCATGATTTCATTCGCATGATTGTAACATTTTTATTATAATTAATTACTTTTTAAACAAAATGAAGCTAGGGTCGCAGTCAGACAAAAACAAATGTAATAAAGGACGCTAAAAAGGCCATAGACTAAATAAATAAGGAAATATAAAAAGAATGAAAAGGTACAGAAGCTTGATGTTAGATATAATCTAAAGTGTTTTCCTTGTTCGTGTCCTCTCTGTAACAAGGCCAAGGACGGACAACCGCCATCTTTGCTCTTTTATGGTAGAATCATACAGGTAGAATATTCTGTTATATAGCATTTTTAATAATAATTTTCTGAAATAAAGGAAATTAGTATACTTCTTATACCATGTTCCATGCGTCGGCTTTATTACAAAATGCTAACTTGAGGACAGAAAAATGGGAACGGAACATTCCAAAATGTTAATGCAATGGAAACTCCTTCTTTCTCATTTTGCGAAAACAAATTTGCCGAAAAATGGCAATTTAAAACAAGTGAATGATATACACCAGTACGAGTGGATCGTTTAATTCAATACGAATCAGGCACTTTCCTTCGATTGATATCTTCCGCCAATACATTCTTTTCCAAGGTATCAAGTTGTAATAACTGTATTATATATTAGGCGTGATAGCTTATTTACAGTCCAGTCTAATATATCAGGGTCGTATCAATAAGGGAGACACAAAGATGAAGCCTTCAGAAGGAATATCATTATCTTTTTGAGAGGTTACTTATTACCGAATGGCACGAACATCGTGTGCTCCACGCTGACAAAGCTAAATTTAGTTAATGCCTACTTGACTTTGGTTTAAATTAAAAACAATTTTTTTTCCAGACCACTCAGTTATGACAGGTCAAGTAAATAAAGGATATCTGGTAATATTTACTCATCCCTGTTTAATGTCAGTTTTGGTAACCTATGATCAGAGTTTATAGCTGTCTTCAGATATAATTTGAGAGAAATGATCTGTTTCAATTATTCACTGGAATTACAAATAGGTCATTACCTTTTGGATTAGACTGATTTTTTATTATTGAGAACTCATTCAAAGATATTCTGGGTTAAATAATTCTGGTACATAAGGATATTCAAGATTATTCGTGGATCAGGACATTCAAGATTATTGGAACTCATTCAGAATTGTCTTTAATTTTGGACTCGTGATATAACATTAAAAATTATATGGGATATAATTCACAATACTGAGTGTTTTGAATGTTCACTTTGCATTCCAGGGAAATTAATTATTTTTATTTTATTTTTTATTTCATTATCTTTTGGGTTTCGATTCTTTCTGACACACACACACACACACACACACACACACACACACACACCTCCTTTAACGGTACTACAGCATACTACATTTGAGAAAACAAATGAAATGTTATTAATTACAGAACTTGTAAATGAAAAAGGATTGATAATAAATGTTTCCAGTACAACTTACCTAAAAGGAATATTATTATCAGGTATAGTATACATAAAATATTTTATTAGACAGTGAATAAATAAACAATATTGTAACAACATGCTGCACAAAGTTTAATGGTTTGATCAAACGTCCAATTTATATGGATATTTTTCATTAAACACTTCTTCCGTTTAATCGATGTATGAGTTAACTTTGTAAATGTAGACGCCAAATCACAAAAAAACAACATTTAGCTTGATCTAAAATGTTGACTTTGTATAGAAAATCGTTTGGGTGCACAATTCTATAAAATCTCTTGAATGGAAATTTTGTTGATTTACTATTGATAGACAGAACAGAGTAGATTGAATACAGGCTGTTTTATTGTTAAAAATATTATTTGTAAACAATTTGCAACTTCATGCTGTGTATACAGTTCTATTTCTTTCAGTTCATGTACTATTTATGTGTGTGTACATGTGTGTATGTACGTGTGTGT
This sequence comes from Potamilus streckersoni, assembly GCA_016746295.1. NCBI lineage: Eukaryota > Metazoa > Mollusca > Bivalvia > Unionida > Unionidae > Potamilus > Potamilus streckersoni. Next base: position 946,883 of record JAEAOA010001383.1, on the reverse strand, counting down.
TTGATTGATTTGGATTTTTAACTGAGCTTTAACAATTATCGCTTAGATGTCTGCTGTGTGGCAGTTTATACCCATGTCTAGCATTGGGAAATCATGTGTCACACAGTATTTGCTTCTTTTTGTACATCAACCGGCTCACAATGGGGCCAACTGTAAAGTCCCAACAGGATAGAAGATAGAAGATGAACAGATAAACCAGACAGAAGTACCGCTACCAATACAGTCCGCTTTGAGGGGTGCCGATATAGCAGAGGAAGTTAACGCTTTTTTGGTGATTCAAGGGGGGTGGAGTGGTCAGACCGGAACAAAAAAAATGAGGTGCACAGATATTTCACTTTCATAGTGTTTCTCGTGAGAAGAAAAACGAACTCGAATTACTGTGGGATGACTTCATTATCTTCGCAGTTAATGGACATGAACAATGTTTATTGTGTGTATAGAACTAGTATTAATGTGTTTGTTTTATGTGTTCTGTGTCACATGAAGGTTATATGTTTTCCAAATGAAGAATTCTTGATACTGTAAGATAAAGTTTGCATCTATTCTTGTCTTATTTAGTACCGTTAGTCATTTTATTTTAACTCGATAGTTTCGCTAATCGGTACAGTTACACAGTTCAATTTTTCCTTTATTCTACCACGGGCTAGCAGCACGGTTTGACCTGCATAGCACTTGCGGCACAAAGGTTACTGGGTCAAATCCAGGTTATGGGCTGTTATTTTTGTTGAAAGTGGTATTGACATGTTGTGTTTAGCAATTTCAAGGACTTGACTGTTACTAAAAAAAAATCTGCATTAATTCAATGAGCATTCCAATGATATCTATTGTAGTTATTATGAAAGCTAAGTCTTAGTACTGTTCATATTTGTTTAGTGTTATGCACCATTATATGTTTATTAGATGTGAAAGCTTACGTCTAATATTTTTTGCGGTGTTCTGGAACAGGAGTGCAGAACTTTCTTTAGCAAGCACTTTATAAATTTTGGCATATTCTTGTGCATAAAGTAATTAAGTCGTTCTGTAGTGATTCTGGTATTAATCGTGGCAAAAGTATCCCTTTGCTGGCCTTTTTTGAGCTGTTAAATAGTAGGTGATTTTTTTTTACAACCTAAGTCGTGGTTTTACGACAAACTGAAGTTATACAATAAATACAACACATCAACGAACAATTTGTTTATCGTGTTTATATTTACGCGCAATTGTTTGGGGCTCTCTTTGTGATTGCTACACGTTAGAATCCCATGACATTAAAGGATAGGATACAAATACAAGCATTGAATACCAGTGGGTATGTGGTAACGCCAGTTGGGATCCTACCTAAATCCGTTGTACCCCCACCAAACGTATCCGGAACCCCAGACAAGCCCGTTATACCCACTCCACCCCTTTGTTGCGAAGTACTAATGTTGCAGGTATCGAGAGAGGCTAGCTCAAGCAGTTCGGTATACCGAGTGTGGATACCAAGCCTAAGGTTAGTATAGGTCCTATAGCACAATTAGACGATTATCAGGGTAATTGTTCCGCTCTCATTGCTACTCCCACCCCTCTCACTTCCACCGTAGTACCCTTGACCCCATTCTTTCCAGGTAACGAACCCATACAGACATGTTACATCACATACTACAAGTAGAGATTTAAGGTAAAATGTCTCCTACCTAAATATCCTCCGGTTTTTATGACTCGGGCGCTCAGACGGCCTCTACAAGGCAGGGCGAGACATACCGTCATAGCATTAGGCGAGAAGCCATATTGAAGCGCTTCGGACATAGGACAACGCGAGGCATAATAATGCAAGAATTTTCAACTCTTTCGAAAGAGATGGGGAATTGAGACTACATTCGGTTCTAGATTGGAAACACTTCTACAAACTGCGATCGGAGCGGGCCATATCGTAAAAGAGGACAAGGACGGCCTCCTCAGACAAAAGTTTTGGTTTTCACTAAGGAGTGAGCTCCTTAAGAGCCGCACTCGCCATATGTTCGACGCCATCACTAACTACGATGAGTTGCTGCGAGAGATTAGAATGGTCGACGAGCAGCTAAACTTGCCTAAATACGCTGGCCCAAACCCAACTAAAAAAAGGTATACCACCAGCCCATTGCAGACGACGAACACGAAAGACACAAACTAAAGAGATTCAACTCAGGGATCCAACAAACAGGAGAGATTGGGATCTCAAATCAATGCTCTTACTAAACAACTGCATGAGCCGTTGCTCCTCAGACAACTGACGGACTTAACAGAGGGCAGAGTAACGACAACAAACGGGCTAAATGACAACAATAAACCAGGCCATTATAGTAATAGTAGCAGGTACAACTACCGACGAAATCGGGAAAATGGATATTAAGGTAACAACAACCAATGGCATGGTAATGATAGAGGAGTGCAACAGATTAAAAGAGTAACCGCCTCTGTAGTTGGCCATACCAAGAGAATAGAAGAAATTATCAACACAATGGAGAAGGATCATCTACCATACCACAGGGTCAAAGCAGTCGTCAAACATTATAATAAAGAAATAAGAAGAACAATAACCACAGAAAACCCTAATGAATTACTCCAGGTTAACTATCAAACTGGAGTAGCATCTTCTTCCTCTCCTCCTCTCCCACCTTCCCTGAAATTAATAGCATTCCGCTCCAAAGTTCTATTTCAGATGATGAATCACCAGCATCCAATTGCAATAATGGCAATGAAAATGGAAAACAGGTCATTCAAACAGATAACGAATGCAATGCAAATAGAGCGTAGATCTCAATCTCTAAGTCAATAGAAAAACCCAATACAATCAATGCCAATAGACAACATGCACTTATACCCAACCCCAAAGGTCAGACTGTACCATCTGGTAGCACCTCAAGCAATAACCATAGCGACTTGGTTAAAGTTGGTGCGGACAATAGTAAATTTGAATATTTTTCATTAAGCATTATGCATTAATACTACGGCATTATATCCACAACCAAAATTGACCAAACACTTTGTATGCCGATCTTTAAATTGCTTCATCATCTTCTGGAAAAATACCTAATTATTACTAAATAAATAGCAGCCAAAAATAAAAAAGAATTCAGTAAATTTTGTATTCTAAAATGAATAAAATGAAAAACAGACTTTTAATAATTTGGCAAAGTAATTGCCGAGGACTATTGCAGAACAGCCCTGAGTTAATAATCAAACTAAATAACGAAGCTATGAAGCCAGATTTTATCTTCATACAATAATCATGTACAACAAGTGCTATTAGACATATCCCGAAAATCCATGGATACACTAAGGGTTATTTTCACAACACTTAAGTATCATTCAGTAATTATCCACACAGGACAATCGGAACTCGAGGTTTACAATACTTATGACCGTGGAGGAAATCACCCAATCTCTGCACAAATGTGTGCCCAACTGTCTAGAAATAGTAGCAATCAGTACATAATATGCAGAGATTTTAACGCCCACAGAAAAAGATTGGAGGGGGAAGACTCGCCAAAACAAAAAAGTGAAATTGAGAAATGGGTATAAAACTCTAACCTAGTGATACTTAATAACGCATCACGTTCCAGAATAGACCCAGAACCTGGCTCACTGTCAGCCATAGATCTAACCCTTAGTGCCCCATAACTGGCTTCAATAACAAACTGGGAAGAAGTTTACATTACATCACGCCCCTATAATCATTATTATAAACCCAAATCACCAGCTGCACTAAAATAACAAAGATGGAGTTTGACAAAGCCGATTGGGACACATTTAGATTCATACTAACCAGTGTAAACATAGAAAATCTCAGCAATATAGATCAATTCAACTAAAATATACCAGAAAGTCTAACAACGGCCGCAAGCGGGAACATACCGATGGCAGAAAGAGGAAACAAAAAAACCTTTAAGTAAATAAGAGACATAAACAGGTTTAAACATACAGGACAATCCCTGAATTTTCTCACATACAAATCCAAGGAAAAAGCAGCAAAGCAACCTATTCGCGCTGCGAAATTAAACTCATGGCAAACTAACTTCTAAAACCTAGATTTCAAATGCAGTGCTAAACAGGCATGGAGTAAAATTAAGGCAATGAAAGGAAAGACAACAAAAGCCATACCAAAACTAACAGGAGCCACAACAAAGAAAGAAGTGTAGACCTACTTGCCAAACTTTTATAAGAAATGAGCAGCAAAAGTAACCACATAACCCCATTCCAAATTCATTTTAAAAAATAGTGGAAAACTAATATCCTCACCTTTTCGTGATTTGGAAACGAAAAATAGTCCGCAAAATATAGTCTTTATCATTCAAGAATGGAAAAGTGCTCTAAAGGGAAATAAATCCACTACATCTGGAGAAGACAATTTGTGATACGAAATCTACCAGATATGCCGGAAAAATATGGAAATAGCAATTGTCGATCTTATAAACACATCATGAAGAACTAGAATAATCCCCCAGAAATGGAAACAAGCTATCGTAATCCCAATTCCTAAAAAGTGCAAAGACCCAACTGAAATAACATCATACAGGCCGATATTCCTCACAAACAACGTATGAAAAGTGATGGAAACGATGAAAAATAACAGTTTCCAATATCATCTAGAAAGCAATAACCTGATTTCCAAAAATAAAAAACGGCTTTAGCAATAAAAGATTCACCCTAGATCAAATATTTAGAATCATGCATCAACTTAGCATTTAACTCTGAAAAAACGCGATCGCAACCTCGTTGCGATTTTTCTCGACCTGGAAAATGCCTTTGATCTGGTGTGAACCAATGGCCTAATTGCGAAATTGAACCATTACGGTATCAATGGCCGCATGCATCGGTGGATATCAAATTTCCTAAATCAGAACAAGAATGGGGGACTGATACTCAGATTCCCATGTACTAGAGAACAGCACCACACAGGAAAGTGTCTTAAGTCATATTCTAATGGTCAATGACTGAGCGCTCTATCCCAGTTTGCAGATGACATCGGTATCTGGAAGGATGAAAACCCATCCAGTCACTTATTAATCAAGGAACTTCAAAAGAGCCTAAATCAAATCAGCCGTTGGGAAGACAAAAGGGGATTTAAAATCTCCAAAGCTAAAACAGTAAGAGCAATGTTTTCACCAAATCAAATACATCTAAAAATTACCGGACCCTTTATATCCAAGGCAAACAAATAAAATATGAAACGATAACGAAATTCTCATGCATGTATTTCGCTTAACATCATGCTTGGAACTACCACATCAAGGAACTTGTTCCAGCATGCAATCAAGATTTAAATCTTCTCCGAAATATTAATGGATTTAACTGGCTGACAAAGATACGCTCTGAACACTACATTGGATTATGGGTGACCAGAGAGAACAGCAGCCGCTGTAGCGATACCAGAAAAGAATACAGAACTGGAGACAGACACATTGACAACTGCTCTATGTATACAGCAAAATTCTAGACTATAATGGAAGCACTCAAATAGGATCAATCAAACTATATCCACTAATCTACAATTATTAGTGATTCACTAAGCCTCCTAAAATCACTGGAAACCGGACACTTACAGTCGAGACAACTTCATGAAAGATACCAATCTCCTCTTAAAGAACACGGAATATAACAACCAAATTATAGAATTATGTGGGTGCCTTCTCACATTTATATCCCTAAAATGAAAAAGTGTACCTAGCAGCAAAGTTCAAACTCAAATAAACTGAACATATATAGCATCACTGGCAGAGAAATTATAGAAAAATGACGACACGAATGGGACAACAGCCCAAAATGACGTACTCTATTAAAACAAACAGTGTACAGGATCTCTAAAACGCCGTAGCTGGATAATAAGCGCTATCAATGAACCATTAATAGAATTAGAATTGGAAGAACCCTATTAGCCTGCAGTTTCGAAAAATATCTACCGACCAACAGGGATTGGGGACCAAATTGACCTCATCGCCCAATTACTGAGAATTTACAGCACGTCTTTAACGTGTGCCACAAATACTAGACAAATCAAGAAACATTTACGATGCTGCAAAAGTTCACAGGCTCTCCATCAATATACTCGGTTTTTTTTGGGGGGGGCAAACACCAATACCAACCATAACTTGACATATAATAACATATTGTATTTACTCAGGGCCATAGGAGAACAAGAAAAAATTTAACTGTAACCTTTTAACCCTCTATTTACAATAGTCTTATTTGTTGTTAGAAGACCCCATTAACGCTATAATTACCTTTTACAAACCCCTAACGCCCTATACAGGTTAGTACACGCAATGCAACTAGTAACAAATTCCTCGCAATGCAATCAATACTAGTAAAGAGCTCTCATGATGAACAGACCTTGCGAAAACACAGATGGAACAGTCCTACTTGTGAAGGGTGCGATAAATCACGTCGTATAGGGCTTGGTGACACCGGTGCACGTACTTAGACCTAACACTAGTCGGACTAGTTCATCCTGTCTTTATAGTCTGATCCATGACCCCATCGGAATCCTAAATTTATAAATAAAGCAATGCAATAAAAACCGCCCAATTGTATGCAACCAATTCCAATACGCTTTTCTAGGACAATAGCAATAACGATAGTAACAGGCCACCACAAATATAATTAAATACCTAGAAAAGTACTAACAACTTTCAAAATACTTCTACTATCTACCACAAAGATGAAGTGCGGAAAGAACTATACATTTACTAAAACTCATTAAACTGTCCATCAAATGTATAATATATAAGGTAGGTTAAATCCTTAGTTATCAGACCCAGCCGCACAGTGTAGCAACGATTGACAAAATACTAAATTAGCTAATTACTATGGACCAGTTATAACTATAAGATGGTCAATAACAAAAGACAATCTGGCCTCGCTGAATAATGCAGCAAACTAACTAAATATAGTTTATGAAACTTAAACTAGATACTATTACTTTGGCGAAATTTTAATTTGGTTTGAAAACTTGTACTGATATTTCAACTCTCCCATCGGCACATCTCCCCCTTTCTGGCTGTCACCCTGGGCGGACAGCCCTCCTCACACCTCCTTAGTACGGCACTGAGCATACGGTGTATACATTAACACGTGTAGGGGTGTGGCTCTCATCCCCACCCACAATATATTAATGAGTCCACTAGGGTGTAAACATTAACCAGTCGCACATGCCCGAGTGGGCGTAAGCGACTATATTCCCGAGGTCAGTCAATTAGTCAGTCAAGACGTAGAAAATGAACTATGTGACTGATTTGAAAGTCGCTTGGTATTGGATGATGGATGCAGAGTATGTGGTAGAAAAGATTATTGAAGGTTTTTCACTCACCTTAATTTTTTATTGGAGGTATCTAGTCACCTTAAACTTTATGACAAAATGACAGCTCTAAAAGCAGCCAGGGTGTTTGACAAAGACGTGATAGAGGAGGAAGTAAAGATGATGAAAGGATTCAAGAAGTTTGAATATTGCAAGTAGGCCATTGATTGTCAAGTATTTGTTTTAAAGAGGTACAGGACTGAGCTGTTTGGTCTTACCTAACCTTAATGAGTGTACAATGGGGATCTATCAGCTTAAAAAAAGGCTGAGAGGATGGTCAGAAGAGTAATGGAAAAAAGAAGTGGGCAAGATGAAAGCCACCTGGGCAAAGGAGAAGAAGGGGGAAGGGAATAGAAAGGAAACAGCAGGCTTTGACAGGCTAAATGAGAACTGGATGATAGTGCAGGCAAGTTTCGAGTAATGGGGCATCCAGACTTGATCCCCGAGGAAGAAAAAAATAAACGAACAATACTGGAAAAACTGAGGTGATGGTGAATGAAATGGAATACAGGGTATAAGTAAAAAGAAGAAACCAGCGGCCTTTTACTGGGCCACTCAGTTGCCTCGAAAAGATATAATCATTGCCAAACATTATTTTGTCTTTATGTTGTATTTGTTTCTTTCTGTATATCTTTGTTTTGTTAGTCCCTAAAAACCCCTTTGTCCCTATAAAACCCTATGACTCTATACAAATATAAATAGTTTTTGACCCTATAAACCTAATGACATTACACATGTGAATTTTCTCGTACGACCCCCAAGTGGCAGTACCATGTCAATATCTCGTCCGACCCACAAGTTGCATTATAAACCACCAAGTGGCACACACACACACACACACACACACACACACACACACACACACACACACACATACATACATACATACATACATACATACATACATACATACATACATACATACATATATATATATATATATATATATATATATATATATATATATATATATATATATATATATATATATATATATATATATATATATATATATATATATAATTAGGACGATATTGGTCCAAGCGATCTATATAAAACTAATCTATATTAAATATGTTCTTTTATGTTTACAATGTTTTGCTCTATATCCGTATTTTAATTTAGATGCATGGGATATGCAGTCTGAAATAAAGAATTCTTATCTCTTATCTTATAAGTCGAAATAGGACCATGCCATATGCACTGGATTATAAATACATGTATATTATCTGCAAGATTTTATTAAAAAGTTTTGTTATTAAAACAAAAGGACTGTAGAGTGCCATGCGGACCTGAACGACTAACATGCTGCACTTTCGAACCAAGGTTTGCTATTAAGGGAGCAACCGTTTAATTGAGGGAAATTTTTGTGTTGACGTTAAAAAAATCATGCTCTGATCTATTGACAACAAAAACTTTTTATATTGCACATATTAATTAATTAATTTTTGGGAAAGGATAACAAATTTAGTCGGAAAGACATTTTCAGAGCTCCCCACCCATAATAAAATAAATGATCGGTCCCTAAGAAGTCTGCCATGTTGTGCATTGTCATATAGTTGTGCACATATATCACGCAAAACACCTACACATAAGACAGATAGACTCTCTCTCTCTCTCTCTCTCTCTCTCTCTCTCTCTCTCTCTCTCTCTCTCTCTCTCTCTCTCTCTCTCTCTCTCTCTCTCTCACAGCTGGTACAGTTTAGGGACCATTTAATTTTCTACTGATGTTGGTGGCTTGTATCATCGTTCGAACCAGAATCTATTGTTTATATTTAACCTCAAGACAATTTATTTTCTTCATTATTATTAGCATTAGTATCATTGGTATTGTTACTATTATTATTTAAATCGGACCAAGAACTTATCTTCAAGCTATTTGAGAATTAGGGGTCGGAATTTTTATCTAAGAGAATTATATATATGTCCCCCACATTCTCATTCTCCAAATTTAAATGGTATCACGTCCAACGTGGTCGCCGTCATTCTCCATTCTTTAGTGCACTTACCTCTGCAAGGAATTTATAACAGTAGCCATGATGTCCACTGTAGTTTCTTTATTAACTGGAAACCCGTGTTTTGCCGTGTATGTTTCTAAAACCCAACTCCAATTTCGATTCCGGAAAAGCGTGTCTACACTTTATTATTTCCAACAAAGAGTCTAGTCACACTTAAGCAATCACACACTATTTAGTCCGATGCTACATCCTCGTTTGTTTGTATTCCCCTACCGATTTCAATAACTAAAAAGTTTATTGTAATGAAAAAGTGAACAGAACTAAGTCAATTGAATCATTGATTTATAATTTCTAACCTGACTGTGACCAGAATGGCACTAATACTAGCATGCCCTTGCACCTTTCAAGCTAAACGGACATTCCATACTAACACGGCGCCATATTCCGTACACTATGGGTTAGTTTATTTCCATTCGACAATATAACGTTATTCATCCTATTCGGTACCTGCAGGATAATTCCGTAAATTACCATATCTTTGAGTTTAGAATTATATTCCTTTACACACATTAACATATTAATGAAACCGCTTGTTAAATCCACGTGAAGAGCAAATTTTTGGTTGTCATTCTTTTCCATTGCTTGATTTGACACTGTAAATATCGGAAGTAGACGACATACGTATGTACATCTTTATTCGCTCATTGAACCCTTTGTTAAATATGGACTAGTCCAGGAACTGGAAATGAGTCGCAAGCATGTCCGACTATTACATTGAAAACTTTCGTCAAGCATGAAACGTGCAGGCATTGATGGTGTTATGGCAATTCTACACACATTCAGGTTAGAAAATATAAATCAATGAATGAATTGACTAAGTTCTTTGCACTTTTTATCAAATTAAATGTTTCCGTTATTGAAATCGTTAGAGTTGGGGTACAAACAAACGGGAATGTAGCAGCCGACTATATAGGTAAGATTGCAGTCGAAGTCTGATTAATTATCGGTATCTTGCCTAGTAGTGTTTGCCATTTACAGTAAACGTAATGTATATTTGTTTTGCCCGGGTAAGACGATCTGCACTATAGTGTGTCTATATAATGCCAATATTGACAAATACAATTCTTCAGCATTTGAGAAAATTCTGTAAAATATACACTAAAATTTCCAACATCTTGCGATATCCATACAAAGCCAAAACTCATTCCTATAAGTGTCTCATGTAACATATCCGTTATCATCTAATGATATGAACATTCTGCTGTGTATCTGCTCCTATCCATATGTAACAATTTACACCCGTATTTAATACATCTAGAGTAACATGTTACACACAACGTTAGTCTGCCACATTTTCCAAGGCTGCATTCACATTACGTGAGATACATAGATATTGTTTGCACAAGCGGCTTTGAAAATATAGCATTCACAAGTTTCAGAAAAATAACAAAACATAGATTTTACCACAGTGGCAAATGTTTAAAACGCATCTACACGACATTAGTACCAATATATCCTTTTGTAATAAATAATAACTATAACAGATTTGATGCTTTGAGGTATTCATGTTTCTTTAGCCTTCGTCCAGGATAATGTGGGTGTAAACACAGGATCATCTACGTGTAAAATGTTACTGTACCGATACATTTCCCATTTAAAAACACTTTTTATAATTCCTTAAATGTCCTCCATTGCCAAGTACACCTAATTTGGTCTTGTCCAAGGTAACTACCTTTTAGGTGTATCTCTGGTTGCAGTGCTATTGCTGTATCGGCATAATTAGCAATATCAGCAAACACGAGTACTAAAACAAAAGAGACATTTTCTGAAATAAAATACCACTACCATAATTTTCTCTCAGTAACCGGACCAAATCGGTAATAACTGAAGAAAAAAAATGGTAGATTAAAAATACAACCTTGTATAGTCCACTGCATATTGTCAAAGCCATCACTTGAGTGTATATACACATATCAGTGATATAATCGTATACTAATAACAATGATATACCCATGTATATCCACGATTGTTTAAATAGCCTTTTTTAGTGATCATAAAATACCTTATTCCCATTGTCTAGAAAACCTTTTTCAACAATTATACTAACAAGAATGTGATAAGCAGCATAGAACACTTGAAAAGTTTAATTCCTGTCCCTTTTGGACGGCAGATCTTTCCAGATTTGAGTCTAAGTATGTTGCCAGCAACTTCCACTTCGGATATTAGTTGATTCAGTATAGCATAGACTTCTTAATGCATATTGAAAAGAGGTTCCTCCTATTTAATATCATCAACAATTTTTTTCTGAATATAATACGTTCTTAAAATAATTATACCATGCTATGTCAGATATGTTACATCTGCAAAACTTAGCCCTGTTATATTATATATATTATCTGTTCATAAAATGTAACCTTTATATAAAACTTAAGGGGTCATTTTAATGGGAAGTGTATAGCATCAACTTCATCAATTTGGAAGAGTTATAAGCTTGTAAAGCCACGATGACCATGCAGTTTACAATGCTCGGTCCTTCGTTGGCTATACTTGTAAAATTGCCGTTGAAATCATTATGTAACCAATTATTTAAAGAATGCATATGTTTAAATAATACAACACATTTGTACCAATGATATACCGACATTCTGATAAAATTAACGATCTTTGCTTTTACTTGGCAGTAAAAATGAATCACTTTCGTACAGAACACCACCAAAAACTTTTTTAAAATTATTATCACGAATAATGTCTAAGAAATCCTTAATTATTGCATAGCAATTGACTTCCAAGAGCAGTAATCCATCTGGAAAGAGTTATCTTACTCTCTCTCTCTCTCTCTCTCTCTAAGTATGATTCAAACAACTCCACCCTTCTCTTCAAATTGGTCTACTTAAAGTTTAATTTGGAGTCATATTGTCAATGAAAGTGCATTGCAACAACTGTTCCGTTTAGTCTGCAATAGAAAGATTTTGTTTTTATGATGATTTAACTCAATTCTGCATTTTTAATTATGGTGGACTGGATTATTGGGTCCAAACAGTGCTGATTTCAGTTGGACATGTACTCGAAATTCCAGTAGTTTCGGTGTGTATCAGATTTTGCAGGATATTTTATTTAAATTTGCAGAACAAACCAAGAAAGTACATTTTGAGGAAATTTAAAATCCATTGTTAAAATAAGTAACAAAAAGAGTGAAGACAACGAGCTTTCTAAACTTTAACAAATAATTTATTTCCTTAGAATACAAAGTGAAAAATGGGGAAAAAGAACTTGCTGTATTGCGAATGAAATCCAAAAATAATCCAAGAATTAAAAACACAAGTCCTTGCAACAAAAAGTCCTCAATATAACTAAGTTCAAGTCCCAAAGAGATGCAAACTTAAAGGCGATGCACCGTCTGTTATAGCCTACGAAGTGCTGATGATTCAACAGTCTCTTGCTGAATCACAGAAATATCATTCCAAGTTTGAATTCAGTACAAATTCCAATGAATGTCTTTAACCAAGAATTTTATCAGAACATTTGTATTTCCGGAGCAAATAATCATTTGAATTCAATAATTTGAAGAAAAATAAAATTCAGCACAAACTGGTCACAGTATAATATAACTTAGAGTGCTAGATGTCAAAGCACGACTGTTACAGTTCAGACAGTCACAAGATAATCAAAATATATCTGCTTGACCTAGGTTCACAATTAGCATTTTCTAAAAACAAGCATTACATAATGTTAATAACCTTCTAGAATGACCAAAATGAGCCTTGTTGATTTAAAACACGAAAGCCTATAAAATTCATTTTGGAATCCCCAAAACCCTGACCCAAATGAATATGTTTACCTGCATAATCATTTGATCAATGAACTCGTGCCTACAGAGGATAATAAACTTTTATTAGTTGTTAACATCAGTGAAATAAAAAAAAAATAAAATGTCAATCTGGTCAAACAGAAGTAAACTCAGTTTTGGACAAGGTCAAGACCAATAAATAATGTTACACGACAATAACATGTAATGGAATAAAAACAATTAACAGACAAACAATTAAATTAAACATACATAACACTTTCCATCATAAGAAATATATATATATATATATATATATATATATATATATATATATATATATATATATATATATATATAGAGAGAGAGAGAGAGAGAGAGAGAGAGAGAGAGAGAGCTTTCTTTTCACTATAAATTAAATTAAATTAAATAATATCTGATTTTTGTTTCTCATCTTGCTGATAAAAGTAAGGGGGGGGGGTGTTGTGGAGCTTAACGCCATTTTTCAGCACTTGATAGGCTATACATGGCGGCCAGTATTAACGGTGGAGGAAGAAACCGGGAAATCCGCGGAAAGAACCACCGACCCACGAGAAGCTTAAGGGGGTTGGGATCACTAAACACAATAATCAGATAAGGAGTTGAACTAATGTAAACTTCAACGTGTTGTAATGCCAATATCAAAGCGAAACATTCCTTCTCGATTGCAGAATAATTTCTCTGATCTTTACTTAATTTTTTAGAAAAATAGCACACTGAATGATCAACCCTATTGTTATCTTCTTGAATCAAAACTGCTCAAACCCCAACAGACATTTTAAAATGACTGATTGAAATTTGGACTTTCAACTTATCAAAAGTCTCCTGACATTTTTCAGACCAATTAAACTTGGTTATCTTGCTCAATAAATTTGTCAAGGGTTCAACAATTTTGGAAATATTGGAACAAAAGTTGATACCCAAAATTTACATTTTAAAACGCTACCATATGTCCAATACTGAAACTCCGACGAATGAAGACAATACAGACCGCAATATAACACGAGCATGGTGAAGCGCCCTCTTAAAACATACGAAGCGCAACACGACTGGCAAAGAGAGTATGAATGACACAAGATACCGTCACGTGTTTTACGAAGAAACATAATGCAAAAGTAGCAGTGGAAATGTGGCGTATTGGGTCGATATTGCTTAACCTCAAAGGTGTTTGATGAAAACAAAAATATTCAGTTTGGGAAAGCAACCAGACAACTGCTGGCAAAAGGGCTTTGTAATAGATACCGTACTTTATAGCATATCAGCACAATTAGGCTGTTTAAATATTGAGGTAATGTTCTTTGCCCACTGACAGTCTACGGCAGCGGACACAGGTTTTTCCGATGGTAGGATACTAATTAGCACATTTTGGTCGTGAGTCCACCACGCCAACTATTAATCCGCCGCATCTCGATCAATGTCATTAGGGTAACAAGCTCCGACAAGCTGTAACTGTATTGAAATAAAAATTGGACTTCTCAATAAAAACAAAGTTCAATATTACTCATAAAGTCCCTTATCTCCCTCTCTCTCTATTCTCTATACAAGTAAAGATGCATACAATGTTTCACGGAGAACAATATAAGCAGCGAGTCACCGGAAGAAGGAAATTCATAAGTATAGTATTCTCATCGTGACATCACCGATAACGACCCCACCAACCTCCATAAATTAGTGCTACAAATATCGTATTTAGGGGAAACAATAAGAAGCTATACTTTCAGTAGAACAAAAAGAATGTTACGATTATAAAGAGTAGTATTTACCCAGAATCCTAATGGCATCAAATGTGTACTGAAATTGACGTTGAAATCACTTATTTTTAGTTTTAGGTTCCTTTATATTCTTTGACAGTGCATTCATATATTTTTCCTTGTTGCAGATAATTTTACAGTACAGTCCAGTTAGATACAATATCTAAATACAGTCAACTGTTGCATGCATAACGCAAGCAATATGGATGTGTGCAGAGAGAAGAGATTGATTTAGAACGCATTGTTCAGTCAGTGGAGAGTATAACATTTCACAACACACACACACACACACACACACACACACACACGTGTCAGCTTTTTCAACCAGCTAAGTATCAAATTCTTTAATGTGGGGTTTTAATTTCGTTTTATTTAATTTTACTCTTTCTTTTTGTCAGTGTTTGAGTGTATTTTCAAGGTCAATATAGCATAACCTCTTATTGGCGTCTCAAATCAGTATCGTATGGGGACGATATAGAGTCAATGTAAAATACATTACAAACCGACACCACCCCCGACGATATAGAAAACAAGATTTATAGTCAAATGGCACACATTGGCACGATATAGCGTCAATGGAGAATTATCATTACAAACTCCCCTGGGACTATATGGCGTCAAGTGAATTTTGTATTCGGACACTAGGAATGGAACAGGTGGGATGACGTCACTGGCAATATTGTAGCAAGAGTCTAACCTAAATACGCGCGACTAGTTTAGAAAGGGACATATATAGTAGAGACATAGACATAGAACATATATAACAGATAGATAACACATAGAAGCAAAGTAAGAATAAATATCTTTTCGAGGCAAACGAGCGTCCCTGAAAAGGGCCTTTTGGATTTTTTCGTCTTTGTTTTTTAAGTTCTTTTTTTCCTTCACGAACTTCTTATTTTCTGCCCTACACTTTTTTCTCCTACACTTTTTCTCTTCTCATTCTTTTCCTTTCCCTGTTTTTCCTTCTCCTCTTCCTCTTTCTGTTTCTTTCCCCTTTTCTGACTTTTTGTCCCACGCCCTTATCCTCTGTCTTCTATATCTTCCTTTTCATCCTTTTCAATTCTTGTCATTTCATTTAAAATGTATTTCCCTTTCTTTAGATTGTTAATCTCCATACTTAGTCTATGGGAACCATAAACCCAAACTGCATTCTCTCTAGCATCTCCTCCACCATAACTAGTGTGTCTACCACTTCCTACAACTGAGCATCGTCTACCAGTTACTTGCCATGTCATATTATGTATAGAATGGCGCATAGCAAATTAGTTTTAAGTCGCGTATTGCTCGATGGCTTCTGTGACTGTTTACGATCCCAGGCATAGACCGCAGTCCCTTTAAGAGGGCGCTTGGCACCAGAGCTGGGCCTTTTCTTGATCCCTGGCTGAATCAGAGACCTTAAAATGACCTTAATCATTATCAAAATGCACGCCACTACAACCAGACGCCAAACAACAGACAACGCAATAGCCCCAGCCCAAACAAAGCAGAAGACACCGGAGAGCCACCCAAACACGGCGCAAGCTTCCAACAGCCGTGCCTCCCATGTTGGTTCTCCTCGCCGTTGTTCCAAGTGTCCCAAAATGGCTCTCCAAGTCCAAAAACCAATGGCTTTGACAGCTCTATATCACTTTTAGCAATTTGTATCCATTTGTTGCAATTATGTTCCTATGGCAAAATTGTGTGAGCCACCTGTGCAATTCTATCAAATAGACCTGAGTTAAGAAGTTTGAAAAGATGTTATGTTGGAATTTTGTGCATTTAGCGTACTTCTAAAATCTAAATTATGCCACTCTGCTGAATGTATGCCATCCTGTGAAATACTATCTGCATATCGGATTATAGTCATGTTTTGCACTATTTTGTAACCGGGGATGATGTACTGGTGATTGTGGTTGCCGTAGTTGTGGAGTTGGTGTTGCTACTGATTCTGGAGGTGTCCTTACCTCAAGCTTCACCTGTCACTTATTTCTTAGCACTAGGTGAGGCAGAATCCCTCTTCTCATTTCCTTCTCCTCTTCTTTCTTCTTTTTTTTTCCTCCTCTTCCTTAAGTCTGGCTTCTTCGGCTATATCATCCATAGCCAACTCATCCAAGAGGCGCCTGGCACACTCTATGTGCAGTTGAACCGCCAATAATTCTGCTACTAAATTTTCAATGTTGACCAGTCAATGTGGTTAGCCATACTGACGTGCGCTTGCTATCATTTATTTCATGAAGCACGGACATGAAGGAAAACTTTCCCTGACACCAAAAACTTACCATAATAAAAGAAACATGGAAAGCACGGCCACAAAGAAACCTTCACATTCACTTTTACTAAAAAAAACACAGACATACACTATCAGACAAGACAGAGAAAAGAAGTGTGGCTTTTTCTCATAAATAAATGAAGTGCTTATAAACACAATTCCATTATTTAAAACATACAAACACAAATTGTTTTTGGCATATGAATTAGTATGTCTTTTCGAAAGTATTTAGGTAGCCACGAAAAGGGCTGTTTTTGTTGACGGAGAGTGATGGCAATCTTTTTACTGTCTAAGAATGTTTCCTCGTTTGTCAGCATGCTTACCTAGACGACAGGGCCTGCTTATGAGGAAAGAGAAGGAGAACTCATTGGTGTCCACATGACAGTGAACAAAACACCTCTTTCTGGTTTCTGCTTCTGTTGCTACTGCTGCTGTTCTCTCTGATTTTGAAGACTGTACTTCTCTGTCCATTCTTGTTCTTTCTTGATTTCCTCTCTGAAGACATCTTCTACCAGGTCTTGATCTACTGATAGCATCTTGAAATTCTGTATCTCTTCAGGTTTGGGTATCAGGTTTAGCCTGACACGATGTAAATTGACCTAAGGTTTGTTCTGCTTGTCTAGTCTGGAAGGCATGTTCATAGGTAGACGATTCAACCATGGATGGCCAGATTGGAGATCATGACTTTGGATTATAGTCGCTTATTACCTGGTGGCATTCGTGCGACTGTTTGTTGCCCTGGGCTGGGTGTATGTCTTTTTAAGAGGGCGCTTGACCCCGAGCTGGGCCTTCTGGAACTTTGAAGAGAAAGGACGCGCCCGTCGGAATTTCCGGGGAAGAACAAAGAAGAAGACAGAAGACCTTGATTAGGATTACTATACTTTTACAACTATTAATAAATATTTCCTAATCACAGTCTTTATAATGTAATTATTGTTAATTTATCCTAAGTTTATTGTTATGATTATTGTAACTTTTGTATAGTAGTATAAATTATTACTTGATTTATTTAGTGTTATAGATTGTGGCTAGAATTATTTGTTCTATTACTGATATTTATTTATTATTATTGTTTTTTTTGTGTACGCCTTAATGATTTAAATTCCAATTGGCTGGCTTGTGTCTGCATTTCAATCCTTTCCTAACCCATTATTGTTTTCCAATTAGATAAAGTGTGCGCCAAAAATTCGGCCAATTAGCTGCGGCCTTATATAATATGCTTATTTAAAGAGAGGTTCCGTTTTTGTAACGCGTTACTATATTTATCCTGGTATGTCAAACGGACTTTGTATAGTAAGACAAAGAAATCTTATTTCGATCAGGTATACGAAGGTTTTTGGGATAAGATAAGGTGTATCCCACTTTACAAGGATTTATTTATTATATGTATATCGCCGTTTAGTTTGTTCTGTTTTAACAATAAAGCGTTTAATGTTGTTCTTTGTAACAGTGGGAGTGTATTTGCTTTTTTTAAAAATGAATTTGATATTAACTAGGAAAGTAATGGATAATTAAATTTATAGGCGAGTGATTTTTCAATAGTCGATTAATTTTACTTTTAATCTGTTCTATCGAACTTAAGTTTACGTTATCCTTACCGCCTTTTACATTGTTAGTCCGTCTGAAGAGAATCACTCCTAATATTATCCAAATCCAGTTTCGAGTTGCGTTCATTTCTTTTGTCCATCGTTGCTTCCCCCCCCCCGTTTGTCCTCCTTCCCCCCCCTTCTCCTCGCCGGGAGCCCCAAGAAACACGTCCTTCCTCTTCAAAGGCTAGTAGAGGAATGAGATTTAGGTAAGGTAACGGGTTTTAAGTCGCTTACTGCCCTCAGGCTTATACGACTGCTTGCAGTCCCGGGCATAGACTGCAGTCCCTTTAAGAGGGCACTTGGCCTTGGTGCTAGGCCTTTTCCTGACTCCTAGAGGTCAGAGACCCCAAAAAAGACCTTATAAAGCATATTGTAACAGAGCGTACCGGCTTTCCGCCTCAACTCCCGCCTACCAAAGTCCCCAATGTCTAAGTCCACCTACCTTTATCTCCCTCTTTTTTGTCCAACGATTTGTGTAACTTGCTGTATATCCCTTTTTTTGTGTGTGTAACTTGCTGTATAGCTATGCGGACGTGATGGAAAACACCTCTGTGGTCTTTATTGATTTCAATCCGATCTGGAGTCGAGTTCGAGTTTTATAGATGGTTATCAATACTAATTAGAGTATATATATAGTTATTATAAAAAAAATAAAATACACATACAGTAAATCTAGGTTATAAATAGTTATGATTATTGTTATGATTTAATTATTTATGCTTATAATTAAGGCTAATTTGACTAAAGGTAAGGAGTAATAATTGCTAGTGTTCTCATTACGATAGATCTAAATTAATATTTTTTAGCTTTATATTTTATAATAAGTTTGAATAAGTGAGCATAATTCTCAGAATTATTGAATTTGTGACAAAGTGGGGAGCGTTGGGCTAATACTGAATTTCCTGCTTACGTCATTAGAATGCCATATTTGATTGGTTGTTGTAGATTTAATTTTCAATCCTACTCTGGCCCGATATTGAATTTTCTGTATGTGGAAAGTGCGCCTAAATTTCGGCCAATCAAATGCAATCTTAGATTGAAGGCTTATTTATATTGTATTACCTAATTTGTAAGCTGGTTCAATATTTTACCCGGGCGGGGGGGGGGAATTTTGTCTGGCGGGCGAAAATTAATGTTTAATTTTGTTTTCTATTAAAGTTTTAGGGATCTTTTTGTGGAGAGTTTATATTATTGAGTAGCATTAAGATAATGACTGGGGATATTGGTGTGATTTTATAATATTGTCCAAGATAAATGTAGTTAAGCACATATTTACTCAACCTCAGACAAAGAAATTGTTGTAACTGATAGAGTTTTTGGTTTAGTCAATTTGCTTTATAATAATTAAGAGAGGGTATATTTTATATTGTTAGTCTTAGTAGTAAGTTATTTAAGGTAATAGTTAGAAATCAATTTTAGTTAGATTCATTATATATTTACATTGTGTCTAAGATAATAACGACAGTAGAAATTTAATTACACTGATAATAATATTTATATTCGTGTTTTAAGTAGATTGTAAGTAGATTTTACTTTACCTCAGCCTTTTCTAAGTGTAGTGTTCGTTATATGTAGTGAATCATCCATTATTATCCTTAAAGTCCGGGAGCTCAGAAAACACGTCCGCTCTGTTCGACAGCCCCAACTAAACTACTCCGGAATGAGATTGGAGATCGACGCAATTTATATATGGTATAAGCGGGGACGCGGTAGAAAACATCCCTAGTGTTTTGGTTTGGACGGAACGCTATGATAACTCATGTCATGGTGATGATAGAGAGAAAGTCAAAGAGCATATATTCACAATGAATTGTTTTGGAAAACAAACGACATACATTTTTGTTTAAAAAAACCCCAACTTTTATATTCAACAAACCACTAACAATAAACAATAACACCAAACAAATTATTTTTGACAAGGTTGACAACGTTGTGAAATCATTTGAGATTTCCACTGATGGAAGTCATGAGGTTATTAATACACACTTCGTTTCCTATCTAAAGATAAAAGACTAATATGTCAATGGTCGCAAATCCATTGATCTACTTTCCCATCGTTTCCAGAAGAGCTGCGATCAAAGCAAGTCACTAAATGTTCTAAAGAATATCCAAGAAATTACACACAATATTGTCCACACACCAGGGAAAATGTGCCTTGTAATTTTTCATTATTGAATCGTGCCGTCTGGGCATTTCTTCTCATAAAGTCGACGATGTTGTCTTCCAAAGGAGGTAATCAATACTCCACAATCCTTTCTTGGGAAGTAGACAGCTACCAAGTGGGTTCCTGTGAGATGACTGTCGTCCGTGTTGATGAAATAAGCTTGATGGTCTTGAGGTTTGCGATGACGTCGTTCATCATTAGCACACACGACAGAATTCCAAGAAGCAGTGTATCCCTTTATTGTTTTCTTGTTATTTCACAGATAATGATAAATCATCAAGTGAATTTTGACTTTTTGCTTGAATATCTCTGACAAGAAATCATTTTTTTTCTATTGTAGACGCACTATGGGTTATAAGAGATTTGATTCGATAAATAATTGAGAGCAGGAATGATCACGAAGCCTTTATAACACTCATGAAACACTGCTTCCTCCGAGACGAGACTCCAAGCCTCGTCTAGATATTCATCCAATTGTACTTCTTGACTCATGATCAGATATTTATAGTGTTGAATTTAACTGGGATGATCGTTTTGAGATCCATTGCAATCTTTCTTGGTTAATTCAGTAATTTTATTCGTCAGGTATTTAGCAAAACTGTACAATAAATGTTGTTCTTGTTCTGGCCATCTGGACTTGACCACTACCAAGTCCTCTTCGTCTTTGTCTTGGGATTCTGCCTTCACGGTATCCTCCCATTCCATTTCCAAAGATTCTATACTGCTCAAAGAGGGTTAAGAGTCTTCTATAGTTTCTAATAGTATAGAATGACTTCTCTCAAAACTATTGATTTCTATGTTATTATCGAATTCGATACAAGATGACTTTCACCGTATCGGCGAGAGCTTCTGCAAACTGACGTTACACACGCAGTTTACCGGATTTTATAGAGTGGAAATATCCCTCGTCGCTGCCATGGCCTGGACTGAAATAAAAAGCCCACAAAGTGTAACCTCCTACATAATCTTCGTAAGGAATACCGTGGCTAGTGTTGGTTCCTAGCTGTCATGTAGTTTGGTATAGGGACAAGTACGATCTCAATTAAATTTTCGGGGTAAATTTGGTTCAAAGTGTCTGGTACATAAGGTATTGCCATCGGGACTGACTTTGATCTTGAACACTCTGTGGTACTTAAACTCGATGGTTGCTCTGTTGAGGGCTGCATGTTTAAATGTTTGGGTAACTGTCCTTGGAACAGATCATGTTCGATCTTGGAGCAGCGTCTAGCAGCAATGATGAATGTTTTTATTTCAGGTCGGATACATGGCAGTTCTTATGCTCAGTGTGAGATGATGTTATTTCCCGCTTTAGGTAACACTTCTACGCGACTCACGTAAAGTCTGGCTTCTTGGATGATGGTTTTGTACTCTTTGGTATGAGACATCAAATGGATCGATACACTGCTGCGATTCAGTATGTCAGGGCTGTGTCGTTAAACTCGTCATCGCCAAGGCTGTTAGGTTTCCAATCCACGCAAGCATCCACATGAATGACCTTGGCTTCTTTTTCAAGATATTTTCCAGGTATTGTCGATAAGAGTAAGCATTCATGCTACTGCTTACCAGTTTGTTATTCAAATACAAATACACTTCGCTAATCATGGAATGCATTGAATAGTTGACGGCAGCTACTTTAGAATCCGCTCCCGGAGCGGTACTGTCAGTTTTGATCATTTTCAGTTTCAGATATAAGTAACTGCTATTCAGATTAACGCTGCATATTTAAGGAGTGTATTCCACTTGTCACCATTGGTTTCAAAACAGAAGGGACAGAAAGAAAGTCTGATTTTAGCATATTTACTCAACTATGTCCTCGTTATCGAGCGACTTCTTGGTACACAGAATAGATGACTGACAAGAGTACTCGTTTTCGAAAATTAAGTTCCACTGTGACTTTCCCTTTGGTGAATGAAATATTTTGTCCCAGATATCCTTTTATAGTAAAGTAGACAGTGTCGAAATATGAATTATTGACGGGAAAATATTGACGATGTACAAATTCGCGGTGAACGTGATAGGTGTTTCCACCTTCCTCATCAGCGAAGTGGCAGAATCCACTTTGAAAGGAATGACATATAGTAACGGTACGGAGGTGTGTCCCACTAAGTTGAACTCCACCATAGCGGAGCACACAAACATCAAATTTTATACTTGGTTCATTTCTACAGGGAATCGAAAATATCTCGCAAAATCCAAGTTGTCAGTCACGGCTAATATTTCGTTTTGAATTAACTTCGGGCCTCCACCCAAAATAATACATATTTCATGACAAAATGTAATGACGAATATTTTGTCCTCTGAAAATTTGATCGGCAGGCGACAAGCTCTTTGAGGTACTCGATCGTGACACTTTTTCTAGCTTTGTCCAAGACTTTACTGAAGACGATATTAAACCTGTCAGCAACTACTTTCACTAAATATTGACCATTAAAAAAATAAACTAGGAAACGTTTCAATCCATAAGTGGTAGGAATGGTTTCGGGGTCATGTGTTTTCATAGAGTCACCTGCAGTGGATAGTTTATCCAATGCTTGTTGCACTTGCTGATCATGAACTTCCACTGTAAAAATGCTTTGATTTAGAAGGATATTGAGGATTTGGGTAGGGTGAATCATTTCCACCAAAGCCACTTCTCAATGGGTTTCGTGATTCAGTTGGATGACCTGAGAGAATATGGTAATGAAACAGCACAAATTGTTATTGGGAAACATCTCCATGGAACTGTCACTGGGTTACATTAAGTAAATGTGGTTATTAATAATTTCGGAATTCTAGTATCCGAGGGGTCACTGGAAGTAAGAGGAGTGTTTAAAAGAGGATTGTTGTGATGGTTAAGGTGACTGTTGGGAGAGTGACTGACATTAGACGCAAGGCTTCCGTTGTTGTTCCCGTTAGAAGAGTATTTCAGGGACGGATTGGAAAGAAGGTAACTGATGCAACTGCTGCGTAAAATTGCCCACAATTCTTTCTCTCCTTGTTGCAAACTTAAATTGGCAATGTCATCACCGATTACACAATATACCACAAAGATTGTCAGAAAAATACGATTTGCATTTTAGGCACACTTTCTCCACACTACACCCACAATGGTTGCTTTTGTAGATCTTGCAGAGAAGAACTGGGGGAAGGAGTGGTCGCTGCGGTAGCTTAGCCTGCGTTGAAAGGCATGATGGTCAATTTTTTATAGTTGATGATTTGCGAAGGGTCGATCCAGGAGTCAAAACTTGACGGATATCATTTCCGATGTATTTTGACTTCTTTGACACATCGTTTTCCCATTTTTCGTGTTCTTCGATCGAGAATGTTTTCGATCTCGTACACTTCGTCTTCTTTTTTATTCAAACGTTGTAACTCGGGTAAGTAAAATGTTCCTTTTAAAACTTCTCCGCTCATATTTCCAATTTATAGAAGAGAGGATAACGACCAAGCACTTGTTCAGTGACACGAAAAAATTCTTTGGTCCAGTTGGGTAAATAACCTTTGGTACAATCTCCTGCTCATAACACTCCACCTTTCTTAGGAACAGTCATCGTGGGGGACGTACCAAACAGGCACTCGAAAAGACTCTTCGTTCTAGGGAATCACTTTTTGAGGGACACGTCCAATGCTCCGATGGTAAGATTGGTTACACGATTAGATGAGGTGTAGCAAGACGTCGATGTACTTGACAGTGTGTTGATGCGTAAAATATTTCCACATGCATTCTTTCAAGGCGCGTTGAAAACGTTCCAAGTTGCTGGCTTTGATTTCGGAATTCCTTGCAGCGAAAAAATGAATGTCACGTTTTTTTTAATTTTTTTGGGAAAGCTTGGTTCAGAAATTCGGTGCCTTTGTCGGTTTGCCAACGAAGAGGGCAACGACCGCTTTGTATCAACGCCAGTTGGAGGGCTAACACTAACTCAATGGTCGATTTGGAAGTCAATTTTGGAAAAGATGTCGATAACACAACACAAATATTTGCAGCCACTATTGTAGGTGGTGAATTGAGAGGCATCGGCCGAATCAGCTTGTTATTGATGATCGATGACTTCCACTCGGGTGCCACTTCTGGAAACGTTTCGTTGAATGGGTTTGTGTAAAAGTGTACGTAGCTTGTTCTTGTTACCATCTTTACAACTGAGGTAAACGAACACTTTTTAGTCTTGTTTAGGCAGCACGATACAATTTATGAACTCCTCCGTAACCTGCAGGCTGGATGGATCGTAATAAATGCTGGCCAACACTTTCTCCATTTTTTAATAGTTAATCTGCTCGTCGTCGCTGATGCTTTTCTGGATGGGGTGCGACGGTGGTTTGGAAAAGGCTTGTCTTGTCAGATGTGCCACGGGAGTTGAATTCGAAGGTAGTTTTGGTAGTGGTATTGGCGGCGGAAACGGAATGTCTATGGTCTTCCTTTCTTTTTTCACCTCTGGTCACCATTCTTTCTTTTTTAACTTAAATCGCAGGAGGAGTGGACATCATATGTTTAACCCAAGCTTTAAGTTCTTCTCGATGGGATGCAGGGGAAGGGTCAACAATGACGCTGAAATCGTACTAAGAATATCAGCTGCTGACGGTGTTTTGAAAGACTCTTCGAGCCTCTTCTTCCTCATGCATCAGTGGTGCTGCTTCTGTCTTGACCTAAGGCGGTGGTGGTTGTGGTGGTGGTGATGATGGACCTTTCATCAGGGACTTAAATTTTTCAGAGTGGGCTGAGCTGTTTCATCTAAAGCTATCTAGTGACAAAGTTGCAGTCGTTGCAACAGTTGACCGTACCGTTGAGATTTTTTCCGTTTCGGACAAATCGCTGAGATCCATCAACGATTGCAATTTCTGCTGTGACTGTGACATCTCGGTCAAGTGAGGATTAGAAGATAAATGCGGGGTCCTTTTTTCTTGCCAACGATGGTATTTCATCCATCGTTTGTAAGGTTATAAAGTCAGTTTAAGTCCTTTCATTGTATTTCAAGGGTCACGCCTGAGATTTTTGAACTCTAGAGGTCCCTTTTATCTTCGAGCTATGGTGGAGCTAGGGCGGGTAAAACTCTTTCCAACATACCCAACATAGGTTTCGCTATTACATTGGTAAGAAGTCCTAAGAAGAGAAAAATTCCTCTGAGTTGCACAAACATCTTTTTCTTTTAGACCATTTGGCGAGAAAAGTGTCGATGTTTGGCTTAGCATTTTTTCTGATATTTAGACAACGGCATCGAATGAAGTCTTTGGAGGCGGTTTGAATGAATTCTTTTCGCATGGGTGGAGAAGCTTTGTCAGGATAGACAGCATGTCCCAATGTTTGACTAAACGAGAAGGCAGTCCTTTCCTATTCTTTCCTTTGGGGATATAGAGGAAGGATGTCGTTTGGGGTGACATTTTTGTTAGTTTGTTGATTGGTTGATACTAAGACACACCAAAAACACATTAACGTCGATAACTTGGCACATGGCCTTTTATTCTTTTATTGGGACTGTCGCTTCGATCTAAAGAGAGTCTGTAATGACAATATATCCTCCCAGGATTTGCCATTTGACGCTATAAATTTTGACGCCATATCGTCCCGGGAAGGGGACAGTAATGTATTCTACAATTGACTCTATATTGTTACCGTAAACTACTGATATCTCAACGTAGGACTGTGAAGATCAGATTTTAAGCAGATTGGGTATAAGGCAATTTTGTAGTTAGCCAGAATATATATATATATATATATATATATATATATATATATATATATATATATATATATATATATATATATATATATATATATATATATATATATATATATATATATATATTCTTTTTCAAATTGCTAAACTTGTGGTTCGACCATATTGTTGTTGTTGTTGTTGTTGGGCTTAACGCCATTTTTCAGCACACGATAGGCTATTCATGGCGGCCAGTATTAATGGTGGAGGAAGAAACCGGGAAATCACCGGAAAGAACAACCGACCCACGAGAAGCTACTGGCAAGCTTTCTCACATATCAACATTCGCCGAATCCTAGACTCGAACCCACGCAGACAGAGGTGAGATGGTAGTGATCCGTAACGGACAGCGCTTTAGACCACTCGGCCACTCGACCATATTGTAGTACTGACGCCTGGCAAATTAAACTGGTGGTACTACCTTATTTTGGTACTGACGCCTGACAAGCTATTAAGCTGGTGGTATTACATTATTGCATCGTGGCCTTTTTCAACAGTGCTACGTATAGTATCGACGGAAGAAACATTAAATCATGCCTGGAAAACGTCGACGTTGCCACGACGATATTGGGTCTAGCAAGATATTCCGATCAGCTGGTCCATCACTGATGTTTATGAATGATACTACTGACCACCTTGACAAGAGAGGTATAATTTAAGACGACCAAAAAACTTTGCCGACGGTGCTGACGCTGATGTGTGGCCAGTGCTTCGTGGTGCTAATCCAGAATTCAACTTAGGATTCGAAGTATGTCGATCAATGCTGAAGGATCCAAGTGGAATATTTTCAAGTGCAATTTCACTGTCACATATCGTTGGAGAAATGTCAGAAAGGTCATTTTTGGAGCTAAGCATGCAGTTGTACTTGTAAGAAAAGTTTCGACGACGACGCAATCTGGCGACCTATCGGTGATGCAGGTAAAGTAATACTGACAAAACATTCATTGTGGATGCCAACAATGATACCATCGTTGACCGAAGAAAAACGGCTGCACTCTTGTATAGACTCTGGTGGTAAATCAACATTTTCATGGTTGACGATGACCATAGATAGTGTTCAAAGTAACATTAATGGTTTATTCATATGGCAGTTAGCATCATAGCAAATTGTTTCGCCTCTGACTGTCCCTGATAATTCAGGAAAGCAAGAAATAACGCTCTCCATGCATGTATTTTTTATTTTTGTTTTTAGATTTTCCAGGTAAGATAAATTGTAAATACCTGATGTACTTCAACTCCCGAATGACATCCGGCAGAAAATGTATATTCTATACGGTGTTTGGAAATTTAAATAAATACACTCTGCATTTAACGCAATCATACAAGTGTATTATTAAGTATGCTGATCGCTTGTGGGAATTGCCCGTTATGTAACCTCATATTACATATAAAACATATATCTGTAATGATGATCCACGGTCCGATGCTAACGTGGCGGATTCTCATACTCGAAGTCTGGCGTCTAATCCCGTGACTGACAAATTTGTCGACGGTGTACGATATTCGCAATTATTCATTAGTAATAGGGTACTCCACCCCAAGGAGAATTCATGTACACCTCCTTACAACGTCGAACAACGTGGTGGGTGCTGCTTTTCACTCTCCCTGAGGGTGTACATGAAATTAGAATCTAGACAAAACTGGAGCTCAAAACCAAACAGTTGCGGTTATAAGTACTCAGTCTAATAGAAACGTATCCCACACAAGGACATTCAGAAAGAATGTCGCTAGCAAAAGAAAAGCATCATGAAGAGTGCCCCATACAAGCCATAAGACAGACATCAATGCAGGGACTTCATGGAACCAGAGTTGGACCTGTCAATCTGAACAAAAAATTTACAGGACTGAATGACCAGAATCTTTGCTAAAAACAACTTGAGGGGGAACAGGCATCGCTCTTTGCAGCATGGAAAATTGCACATTCCTTTGCTGATACTTGGACCTCAGATGTAGACAATATTGCAAAGCAGACAATATCACAAAAGTTTGTACTGTTACTTTGGAGAGTCCTGCAGTTGATGCTGTTCTAATGCCATGCCAGAGTTCAACCATCCAGAACACATGTGTATATAATGTACTGTCGGCATCTAAACAATATCTTCAAAGTTTGTGATTTGACTAGGTAACTCAGCATTTACTTCCTATTATTCTAAAACTGGTTCACTAAACTGTTAATTTGATGTTAGTGAATGGCAAAATAAGTGCAAATAAAGGAACCTCATGGAATGGTAACGGATCATCATTCCTATTTTTTTTAAAAATTCTAATTTAGAAATGTACTTTTTAATTTTAAACAGTAATTAAGTAATGAATTACGAAAATATTAATGCTAATATTTATGTAATTCAAAAAATTACATGATGAACATATACAAATTTCTGATAAACTTGATCCTGAAAAAATTGTGATTTTAAAGATTACAACAGTAAAGATTCCAAGAGAGATAAGCATTACCAGCCAAATATTGGATCATTAAATTAGTTTAGCAGTCTGATAGTCCTTAGCGACCATTGCTGACACAAAAGTTGAAGAATTCAGTCAACTTACACAGACGATTGAGAAAATTAGATCAGAATTATCTCACGAGTACGAAACCAAACATTTGTGAATGTTCGTGTAAGACAGTTGAGAAAGATTGTCTGATCGTGAAACAATACATTGTAAATGTGAAAGTGAAAGCGGTGACAAAAAGTTACTAGAGATTGTGAAAGTTTTAAGTGCTTTCATTAGTGACTGTGGTAAGAGCTAAACAAAGTGAAAGCATTAAACCCTTAACCCTGTCAAGGGGGAATAATTCATTTCTGACTATAGTAAAACATTTTTTTGTTCTGATTCTGATTTATTCAGGATCATTATATATATATATATATATATATATATATATATATATATATATATATATATATATATATATATATATATATATATATATATTCAGAAACAGATTAAATTAAATTTTATTCTAAATAAGATTATTTTTTAAGCTTATCAAATTTAAGGCAAGAATGTGCATAATTCAGAAATTTGATCTCTACTTAACACAATCGTACTATGTTTGTGTTGCAGTTCATTTAATTGATCCTGCGTTTACAAAAAGTTATCCGCATATTCATCAATAATTATATTAACAATACATTTTTCTGTGTGGAAATTTCTGACACTCAATTACCTCTTTTTTGTGTGCAAGACTCACATGTAGGTACATATATAATACCACATAAATAATTGTTTGTAGAACTTTGATTCAAACAGAATTTTTTTTTTATTTTACAAAATTCTGATCTTGACGCTTTACAAATGCTGAAGATCTACAATGAAGATTTTACGAAAGCACATGCATACAGACTTATATTTAAAAATTCTCCTCTTAAATCTACAAGTATCCAAACTGGTCAATAAGTTTGAAATGTACTTATGATAATAGCGGATTATCTCATCGCAGTGAAACCATATTAACGGTTTTTAGTACAATAAAATATCCAGGGGATACTTGAGGTGTGAATGGATATAAAATGTGTTCCTGCTGGGCCTGACTAGATTTTTCAAAATCTACTAGATAGCTGCCTTCATTTGAATCACATACAAGATTAACTGATTGTTGATATGATCACGACACCAGATGATATATGATGACCTTCACCATATGGTTCATTGTTGTGCTTGAGGATGTTTGCCGGTGGGGCTTTTTTTCTCCACACGTCAACGATTTTGGAATAGTATTCATTGATATCATGACAGATTTCCTCAGCTCGTTGGCATTAAATCCTGGTAAATGAATGTTAATAATTCTTCTTCGGTTATTTTCTAGTGTCTAAGAAATAATTGCTTAAATGTGAGTTGGATGGGACTAGGATTAATATTTTAATCGTCGTCAACAATTACCATTTACAACTATAATTTGATAAATTCAAGATCTGATGTAACCTGGTTTAGATGTATTTCAATAATCTGTTTTATATCATCGTTGCAATAGTGTTATACTGGAAAATAAAGTGTTATACTGGAAAATAAATTTTAAAAATCACCGAGTACCCATTAATGTTCAGAAAAAATTATGTCGGAAAATGAACTGATGAACTTTTCATTGATGAACAGGATTTTATCAGTGGCAATATCATATGTAGTTCTTGTTATCTTGTTAAGCTTTGTACCATCAAACATAGTAAAATAAAGTCTTTCATTGTTTACCCACACTTCCACACGTTTCCATCATAGCGTTTTTGATACTCGGGAAATTTCAAAAATATTTGTTTATCTATGCAGTAGTAATCGGATCGTTTCAGCTTTGGTGGTGCTTGATAAACAGGGCTATCTATGGGCATCCTAATATAGTTCTGATCGATGATTGATATATATCGACGGCATAATCTGGAGTTGATATTTCTATATCCACTGATAATGTTGGTTCGTGAACAGTGATAGCTTTTTGGGATTCTTTCCGTGATAGATTTGATTATGCATTGGAACTCATTGTTGATCTGTTCAATTACTGTCCATAGGTATACTCACAACATTCCATTCTTGTGTTCCGTTGGGTTTATTTTTATACGCAAAAACCAGTGAATTATTTGCTTGCAACCCACCAAATGGTTTTGATCTGATTTTTGGATAGCTATGATACAATCATAATTGTGCTAGTGCTATTTCTTTCACAGTTGGAAAGCTAACGCTGAACTCGGGATTGGTTGCGCTTGCCGATATCATGATTTTTGATAGAGTGATATTAGCGACAATCTTTTGTAGTAATTCTTACGATAGCATCGTTGTCGACGACATTATTTGCTAAACCCTGATCCTAAATCCTGGCCTTTTAAATCGGGAGTCTATTATCATTTTTTGAAGATTCTGACACAGTCGATTACTGCATCATTGCCTCATTGAAAATCTTAATCATTTCTGTGAACTCTTGATCTGATATTCCATTGCTAAGACCTGATGATATTAACAAAGATAATTTGTAGTATGCCTTGCCCTATGCAACTTTATTGTACACGAACACTCATGTAATTATCAACGGCATATGTGGATATTATTTTTTGCAATGATATTAAGATAACTACTATTTGCTGTTGTAACTGTAACACCAATTCCTATCACTAGTGCTAACACATATAATGTTGACATTGTGTCAATGGACGTTACTATTCCATCGATGACTGCAGATGCATAATATACAATTATATAAGTAACAACGACACGTCAGTTATATTTTGTTTTGGAGAATGCTATGAATTTGTGGTAGATATTGTAAATATTGTAACGCCGAGTAGTGAGAATCTGTATATGCCGGTAATCTCAGTGCAATGTTTAATGGATTTACCGAGTTGTGCCCATAATACTGATTCAGTCACTACTGTGTATACTACACTGTCGGTAATTTTTTATGTCAGAGTATTAATATCAATAACCGCCGGATTTCCAAAAAATTCATTAATGGTTTTATTTGTGTTTCAATAAAAATTTACAAATGAATTTTCATGAGTAGTATAATCAGCCCATCGTTCATTGATAGGTGGTATTGGCACAAATAGCAATGAGTCAGTAACAAATACTGATTTGGACAAGAAAAACGTCAACAACAACAAAAAAAAAAACGTGTGCACTAAAAAAGCATTTATCAGCAACACCTCAACGAGTACAGCAAAAATCACACTGTACTGCGAGATGAACTTCAAGACTTCACAAAGTGACTTCACATATCATGTCTCCGATGAAATGCCATGTGACTATGATGCAAAAGTCTGTGCAGAACAAAGCCTACATACAGTCACAAATGTCCATTAAACGAACACTGCAATCACTGCCAAGGTGACTGGAGCTTGCTTGGGGGAATCCACATGATATAAAGCAATGACAACAAAATCTGGTCAATTTTGAGTACGGTGAGGACTTAAATACAGATCAATAATATATAATTCAAATTTCGTAAGGGCAGTGATGCAAAGCAATAATTCACTGGGTATCACCTGCATGGATCTGCATGTAGGTATCACATGCATTTTAACTGACAAGGTATTTTATTCATGATGACTACCGATGACATATTCCTGATGACTACTGGATGATATTCAGGATGACTACTGGACCCTAAATGATGCAACTGCAGATGCAGATATAATCACAAAATCATATATTAATGCACCCCCGGAGAAAAAAATGCTGGGGTGAAACAGAAGTAAATTGACATGCATGATAATATACAATCATCATGATGCTTTCAGTCAAATACAGACCAGAATTGACCCACTGCATCATAAATCCATTGCCATGGTGAACAAAAACCCATTGGAATTATAATTCCTGACCTATTTTCACTAAACTATTTACATGTGTACATGCATAATTTTGCACAAGTAAAAATGTGGGTCAGTCATGTCGTTGCATTTATGATATTGTTGGCACCATTACTTTTGAGACATTTGCTGTGGATCAATAAGAAGTGAACCAACTGAGCTTAATAATATGTAGGTATCAGGGTTGACTGACCACTCCAGAATATTCCATGCTAGGATTGACTGTTATTGACACAAATAGCCTATTGATAAAGGAATTGAGAATCATCATTAACAATGGTCTAATACCCTCTGCTGGCCAATAATACAAAGAAATCAGTAAATGATACATACATGATCACACAGAGGCATGATAAATTGTATAGATTTCATTCTTGCTGGTGTTTTGGGATACCTATTTGTGTCAGGAGATTTTACAGAGTACAGTACCCTTTATTGCTCTGCTGACGTGGAATAATATCAAATTCTACATCAGCAACTGTTACAAAGTATTTCTCGTGACTGAGAAATGCCTCCACAGGTCAAACAAGAGCTGTGGATTTGGTCTGAATCCTTATAAAAACAATATATTAATTAGATAATTCCGGACCAATCTAAAACCTCAATCCAAATGTCTGATTGCCAATCCAAGCCCTCTATGCCATGGAACACAACCTGTGATAGCATCATTTATAGTCATCTGAGTATGAATCAGTAATCACCAATACACAACTGTCATTTCAACATCTGGGGCATCAGAATCAATTCCACATTATATATATATATATATATATATATATATATATATATATATATATATATATATATATATATATATATATATATATATATTTTACATGTAGTTGAACAACATGGCAAAAAATTCACAGTGCTAGTGTTTAACACAACACATTCAACAACTTTATTGAGAATTCCATGCATGCACATGCAGTCCTTTCTGTGCTTTTGAGGAGTTATCAAGTACAACAATATTCAAATTGTGAGTGTGATTAAGAATTTCTAATGGAACAACAAAGATGAACTATTCTTTATTCTTCTTAAAAGTGCATGGAAGAATGATGCCAAACTGTTATTAATGATTTCAAAAATATACGGAACAATGATGCTAAACTCCTCTTTACTCTATTTGGAAGTGTACGGCACAACAATGCCCAACTCTTCTTTACTCTACTTGGAAGTGTACAGCACAACAATGCCAAACTCTTCTTTACTCTACCTGGAAAAGTATGTCACAACAATGCCAAAATCCTCTTTACTCTACTTGGAAGTGTACGGCACAACAATGCCGAACTCTTCTTTACTCTACTTGGAAGTGTACGGCACAACAATGCCAAACTCTTCTTTACTCTACTTGGAAGTGTATGGCACGACAATGCCAAACTCCTCTTCACTCTACTTGGAAGTGTACGGCACAACAATGCCGAACTCTTCTTTACTCTACTTGGAAGTGTATGGCACAACAAAGTCAAACTCTTATTTACTCTACTTGGAAGTGTATGGCACGACAATGCCAAACTCCTCTTCACTCTACTTGGAAGTGTACGGCACAACAATGCCGAACTCTTCTTTACTCTACTTGGAAGTGTACGGCACAACAATGCCGAACTCTTCTTTACTCTACTTGGAAGTGTATGGCACAACAATGCCAAATTCTTCTTTACTCTACCTGGAAAAGTATGTCACAACAATGCCAAACTCCTCTTCACTCTACTTGGAAGTGTACGGCACAACAGTCAAACTCTTATTTACTCTACTTGGAAGTGTACGGCACAACAATGCCAAACTCTTCTTTACTCTACTTGGAAGTATACAGCACAACAATGCCAAATTCTTCTTTACTCTACCTGGAAAAGTATGTCACAACAATGCCAAAATCCTCTATACTCTACTTGGAAGTGTATGGCACGACAATGCCAAAGTCTTCTTTACTCTACTTGGAAGTGTACAGCACAACAATGCCAAATTCTTCTTTACTCTACCTGGAAGAGTATGTCACAACAATGCCAAACTCCTCTTTACTCTGCTTGGAAGTGTATGGCACGACAATGCCAAACTCTTCTTTACTCTACCTGGAAGTGTACAGCACAACAATGCCAAAATCCTCTTTACTTTGCTTGGAAGTGTATGGCACAACAATGCCAAACTCTTCTTTACTCTACTTGGAAATGTACAGCACAACAATGCCAAACTCCTCTTTACTCTGCTTGGAAGTGTATGCCACAACAATGCCACACTCTTCTTTACTCTACTTGGAATTGTACAGCACAACAATGACAAACTCTTCTTTACTCTCTACCTGGAAGTGTATGTCACAACAATGCCAAATTCCTCTTTACTCTGCTTTGAAGTGTATGGCACGACAATGCCAAACTCTTCTTTACTCGATTTGGATGTGTATGGCACAACAATGCCAAAATCATCTTTACTCTAATTGGAAGTGTATGGCACAATAATGCCAAAATCCTCTTTACTCTATTTGGAAGTGTATGGCATGACAATGCCAAACTCCTCTTTACTCTACTTGGATGTGTATGGCACAACAATGCCAAACTCTTTTTTACTCTACTTGGAATTGTACAGCACAATAATGCCAAACTCCTCTTTACTCTGCTTGGAAGTGTATGGCACGACAATGCCAAACTCCTCTTTACTCTACTTGGAAGTGTACAGCATAACAATGCCAAATTCTTCTTTACTCTATCTGGAAGTGTATGTCACAACAATGCCAAACTCCTCTTTACTCTGCTTTGAAGTGTATGGCACGACAATGCCAAACTCCTCTTTACTCTATTTGGATGTGTATGGCACAACAATGCCAAAATCATCTTTACTCTAATTGGAAGTGTATGGCACAATAATGTTAAAATCCTCTCTACTCTATTGGAAGTGTATGGCACAATAATGCCAAACTCATCTTTACTCTACTTGGAAGTGTATGGCATGACAATGCCAAACCCCTCTCTACTCTACTTGGATGTGTATGGCACAACAATGCCAAAATCATCTTTACTCTACTTGGAAGTGTATGGCACAATGATGCCAAAATTCTCTTTACTCTACTTGGAAGTATACAGCACAACAATGCCAAAATCCTCTTTACTCTACTTGAAAGTGTATGGCACAACAATGCCAAACTCCTCTTTACTTTACTTGGAAGTATACAGCACAACAATGCCAAAATCCACTGTACTCTCCTTGTAAGTGTATGGCACAACAATTCCAATCTCTTTTTTCACTCTATTTGAAAATGTGCTTGAAAATGATATGTCAATCCCTGAGAAAAGGAATCATGTTTATGTTTGAAGGTGATGCCTTTTTTGAACTCCATTCTGTAGATGAATCTATTGTTGCATAAATGTACTGTAACTATTGGATCTTCAAAAGGCTAATAGCCGAGTAGCATACCCATCAGAGTGGAGACACAATATGTATGCATGTTGCACTGCCAAGACCCTGAAATAATTTCATGATAAATGGGCAAAAGAAGGGACCAATATAATAAAACAATCTCTCTAATGTTGTCTTTCATTTTTTGAAAAGCAGACTTGTTGAATATGACACAGGGCAATTTATCAGTTGAAAGTCTGAAAATGACAGCATTTATTCCAAATTCAGATGTTAAAACTTTAACATAAACATATCATGAAAAAAACTGTCAAAAATCTATTGCGGTTCAAATTAGTTAAGTGGTAGCAAATATCTAGGTAGCTTTTTCTCTCTTAAGTAGAACTCGAAACCAATGCATGAAATAATAAATTAGAAATGAAGAACAGAAACAGGATTTATGTTTTTAAATTACCGGTAACCTTGTCTACTTTTCCAATACATTTATGTCACTTGAATCTTTATGCCAATGTCAACTACATGTATCTGAATTCAATTTTCTGACTGCTGAATTACGATCGTCCCATCATTTTGAGCAATTATATTTTCAAAAGAAGTAATGCAGGTTATCGCTTCCGTTGCCTCCCCATCTTCATTCTTTAGCGATTGCACTGTCTGGATTTCAGAATGTTGTTCCTGTGGAATAGCAACTACCTCCATGGGGTGAAGAAGCATGTGATGTGATCCCGTTTCCATGGCAACATCTTGCAAGGAGCCAAGTCCATGAGGAATGTGAAATGTAATTGTATGCGTAGTCAATCCATCTTTTATTGTAGAAGAACTGACAGACGTCTGCACATTTGGTAAGGGATTGGTTGTATCATCATGATGACCACCATTCTGTTGAGAACTCTGAGAAATTGCATTAAGGGCAGAGTAAATAAGCTGTGCTGCAGTAATGTCTCCGGGAACAAGCCCCTCATAGCTTGAGAGTTTAGCCAGATCTTCAGCACTGATGACACTTTGTCCTTCCTCATTGGTCTGAACTCGCATCTGGACTTCTGTAGTTTCACCAACCTTTTGCACCTCTGCTCTAATCTCATTTCTAAGTGCTCTCGGTTTTCTGGACTTTAATTGGGCTTTGACTTGAGACAATTCCAAAGCATCCAAGGAGTCTATCAATCCATTTTCATGGTCCTTCATGTGATTTAGATAATGCAGCTTATTGATAGTTCTAAACAGACATAATTCACAATTGTATACCCCCTCCATGCCTGGATGTTTGTTCTTCATATGGACCTTGAGAGAGATGGCCTGGATACATGCATATGGACAGTGGGGGCATTTGTACGGCTTCTGACCTGTATGGCGCATCTTGTGGCGTCTCAATGAGTTGTGATCTCCAGTTGTGAATGTGCAGACATCACATCTGGAAAATATCATTAAAAGATAATTACTATTTACATTAACAATGCATTCACTTGCAATAATTAAAGCTGATGTATCAAGCATTTAAAGAAACAACATTAAATTGTCATGACTGTACAAACAATTTCAAATATACTAGTTGAAACATTCTAGAAAAACTGAAATCCTTCCAATTCTCTGACTTTCTTGATAGAGTATATGAAACTGTAGATGATATCCACTATAAACTTTTGACACACTTACCTGACACAGCTCTAAAAACAATGCTAAACATTTTCAATAAAATTTTGGAAACTGTTGCCTTCCAACAGGCTTGGCAAGAAGCAACGATACCGGTGACCAAACCAAAACCAACCATTCCAAATATAGTCCCATAATACTCACAAGCTGCATTTGAAAAAACTATGGAACAGATGATAAATGATAGTCTCTAGAATGTAACAAGTTACTATAAGATGTTCAATGTGGATTCACACGCCAATGAAACTTGCCACATTATCAAACTTTAAGCATATACTAGAAAAGCTTTAAAAAGAGAGAAGATATAGTTGCTGTCTTTTCTACAAGCTTCTAACAATGCATGGAAATACATATTCATCCTACTAGTATCTAACTTTCTCTTAAATGTATTGCAAGATATTTCTAAGTTAATGTGGGTAGCATCCTTTCTGAAAGTTATC
This sequence comes from Potamilus streckersoni, assembly GCA_016746295.1. Classification (NCBI taxonomy): domain Eukaryota; kingdom Metazoa; phylum Mollusca; class Bivalvia; order Unionida; family Unionidae; genus Potamilus; species Potamilus streckersoni. The sequence continues at coordinate 908,644 of JAEAOA010001383.1, read as the reverse complement.
TTCAGGAAATGGGTAAACTAAGGGTAGCATGTTATCAATCACCCTTTCAGCATCATCCTATTCAACAACAATCACCCCATTCAACATCAATCACCCCATTCAACATCAATCACCCTATTCAACATCAAAGACTCCATTCAACATCAAAGACCCCATTCAACATCAAAGACTCCATTCAACAACAAGACACCATTCAACATCAATCACCCCATTCAACATCAAAGACCCCATTCAACATCAAAGACCCCATTCAACATCAATTACCCCATTCAACAACAAAATACCATTCAACATCAAAGACCCCATTCAACAACAAGACACCATTCAACATCAATCACCCCATTCAACATCAATCACCCCATTCAATATCAATCACTCTAACCTATTCAACATCAATCACCCAATTCAACATCAATCACCCTATTCAACATCAATCACCCTATTCAACAATAATCACCCTACCCTATTCAACATCAATCACCCAATTCAACATCAATCACCCTACCCTATTCAACAACAATCTCTGTACTCTATATTAATCACCTACCCTATTCAACATCACCCTAATCAACATTATTCACCCTATTCTATTCTACATCAATCACGCTATTCAACATCACTCACCCTAGCCTATTCAACATCACTCACCATATTCAACATTAATCACCCTGCCTTATTCAACATCAATCACCCTATTCAACATCAATATGAACATCAACTACAGAAGAGCATAAACAAAGGTTAGAAATGGGCAGAAGAAAATGGGTTCAAAATTTCAAAAGCAAAATCTAACTATATGCATTTTTGTTGAATACATCATATATGTGTTAGCTCAAATCTGTATCAAGATGCTTTACTCCTGGTGTGAAGGAGAGCACAAACTTAGTCTACACTGTCAACCAAATTTTATTTGACATATTGGATATCTCAGAGGCAAAAGACCTGGGTTTAGTATGAGTCATAGACAAATATCAGTTGGGGAGCAGATTGGAAGGTCTTGCTGCAAACTCAACTATAGCTCTTTTGCACAGATTAACTTGCAAATTTTACCTGCCAATGCTTGATCCGATACACAATTAAGGACTTAGATTCTATCTAAGTGCATTTAGAACTTTTGAAAGCCTCTCTGCTAAGGCAAATGAAACATCACTTTATCTCTGACAGACAAAACTTGTTCTTCAGCATGCTACTAAACTCTCCATTAACCAAATCGGATTCATCAGTGTGTTACCATACTAATAAATATTCTACCAAACTATTTAGCATGCTATTAAACTATCCATTAACTAAATTCTTCAGAGTGCTACCAACTATCCATATACAAAATTGTGCTCTTCAGTATGATACCAAACTATCCATATACCAAATTGCAATGTTCAGTATGCTACCAAACTATCCATATACCAAATTGTATTGTTCAGTATGCTACCAAACTATCCATTAACCAAACTGTGTTATCAAACTATCCATATATCAAATCACATTCTTCAGTATGATACTAAACTATCTATTAAATAAATTGTGTTCTTCAGTATGCTACCAAACAATCCATATAAAAAAAATTGCATTCATCACTATGGTACCAAACTATCTATATAACCAATTAAATTCTTCAATATGCTACCAAACTATCTATTAACCAAATCGCATTCTTCAGTGTGCTACCAAACTATCCAAATACCATATCACGTTCTTCAGTGTGCTACCAAACTATCCGTATACTAAATCGTGTTCTTCGGTGTGCTACCAAACTCTCCATATTTCAGATCGCATTCTTCAGTATGCTACCAATCTATCCATTAACCTAATTAAATTCTTCAGTATGCTACCAAACTATCCATATACTAGATCATATTCTTCAATATATTACCAAACTATCTATATACCAAATTGCATTCTTCAGCATGATACCAAACTATCCATATACCAAATCACATTTTTCAGTGTACTACCAAACTATCCATATACCAAATTACATTCTTCAGCAAAAGTCTCTCTAGGATTTTAAATTTGGAATCCAGGACTCTTAATGGGGTAAAAATAGGAGTCCCACCAGCAAAAGTTGCAGTCCCCACTAAGCCAGGCATCACATACTTTTATACACTTGGCTACTGTCACATCCGAACAATCAGCAACTTTAGCACAGTTATGAATCTCTTTGAAATCTTCATTTTTCCGTTTAACTCCAAAATACTTGTCTAAATTTGCAAACAACATTTAGCCCAAGTCTCTTTTCTTTTGAGTTCACATGCAATATTTATACAGCAACAACTGGAAATGAAATCAATAACAGTGATCGCACTGGGCTTCGCCAATGTCCGAAATTGCGATTTTGTTTTAAATAAAACAACAAAATATACCATCTGGCGATATTTTTGGCGACAGCATATTTGGCTAATAAAAGTTGTATAATACAGTCTTGAGTTTGGTGTGGAGAAATTCAAAGGCACCATAACAGGAAGCCGCAAACTTGGATAGACAAATGCACTGGAATCTATTGTTACATAAACAAATCCATATTTCATATTGACCAACCACCCTAACAGTTAATTGTTACATGTCATAATCCTCTTATGTTGAAGTATCTGGCCTTGATACTGTATGCCTTAATATAATCAAACTAGCCATGCAGCTGCAATCGACCACCTCTGAGGACAGAAACATGAAATGACTACAGTCGACTACACGACAGCATTTTAAGGTAAAACAAACGAAAAAAAAAGAAAAAATAGTTTTGCTGCCACTTCAGTGAAAACTGATTACCTCAGAAGCACTGATGTCAAGGAAATATTTTTTTTAAAAAATTGTCTCAAAGGTCTACAAGTATTTGATGTTGCCTCAGCAATAACAAATGCGCCTTCATCAAAGCAAGCCGACGACCTATGATCAAAGAAGTCAGCAACAAACTAAAAAGCATTGCTTTAGTTTTCATGGTGATTAGAACATATTTATTTTGCAGCAAAGCTTTTCTCTTTGCAAAAAAAAAAAAAAACGCACGTATGGAGGACTCCAGTGTGGGTGATTTTTTGTGTCCCAAATAAAAAATTTGCATCCAAATACGCATAATTAAGCGTTTCCGAGATCTTGGTTCAGTATGCTACCGAACTATCCATACACCAAATCGCATGCTACCAAACTACTTATATACCTAATTGCGCTCTTCAGTGTAATATCAAACTATCTGTATACCAAATTGCATTCTTCAGTAGGCTACCAAACTATCCACATACCAAATCACGTTCTTCAGTATGCTACCAAACTGTCCATATAAAAATTCATGCACATTCAGAACCAAACTCTCTTCAATTTTTGGGAATATTAATTTGTCCTCACTTGGAAACTGCATAATCAATATTTGAAATATTGATATCATATGTATTCCTGAATCATCAATTAAATATCTGATCTTGTCAACTTGAAAATGACCTTAGGTAAGTTTCAAAGTACATGTATAATAAATGACCCTATCATTACTATACATCACTGTCAACAGATGGTTTGATATATTGAGACAAAATTGGAGCCATTACAACACCACAAGGCCCCATCTCAAGCTAAATAACCCAAAAAGCCTCATTTTAGACTTCACAAATTACAACCATAGCCAAAATTAGGAACAATGCTGAAATCCTGATTTGTCAACTCAAACAAGAACTGCTCAGTAAGGCAGCCAATTCTTTTCTAAAAGTTAGGCCAATTTTCAGTAAGGTGTAACAAAAAGCCATGTACAGCTAATGTAAAGTTGGGAAACATACATCTATAAAGTTCATGGGTATGACTGGAGTCTGATGCAGCAATTGTAGACATTATGATCAACTAAAATGTTTGTAAATTGTACTTAACTTCAATTAAAGTTTGTAAACTTTAATTACCCCCTAGTACAATTAAATTTTGTAAACCTTTATTACCCCCTGTATTATTAAAGTTTGTAAATTATACATAGCCCTTAAGTACCCCAAGTACACTTAATGTTTGTAAACCTTAATTACCCCCAGTACAATTAAAGTTTGTATATTGTACTAAGACCTTAATTACACCAGATACAATTAAAGTTTGTAAACCTTAATTACCCCCAGTATTATTAAAGTTTGTAAATTGTACTTAGCCCTTAAATACCCCAAGTACAATTAAAGTTTGTAAATCATACTAAGACCTTAATTACACCAGATACAATTAAAGTTTGTAAACCTTAATTACCCCCAGTATTATTAAAGTTTTTAAATTGTACTTAGCCCTTAAGTACCCCAAGTACAATTAAAGTTCATAAATGTACTATGACCTTAATTACCCCCAGTACAATTAAAATTTGTAAACCTTTATTACCCCCAGTACAATTAAAGTTTGTAAATTGCAGTTAGAGGTTATTTACCCCAGTACAATTAAAGTTTGTAAATTATACTTACCTAATTATTCTCAAGTGCAGTTAATGTTTATAAATTACACTTAGACCATTATCAAACCAAGAACAATTAAAGTTTGTAAATTGTACTTAGACCTCAATTACCTACCTATTACTATTAAAATTTGTGAACCTTAATTATCCCCAGTACATGTACAATTAAAGTTTGTAAATAACACTTAGACCTTATTTACCTCCAGTAGAATTAAAGTTTGTAAACCTTAATTACCCCCAGTACAATTTAAGTTTGTAAATTGTACTTAGTCCTTAATTATACCCATTAGAATTAAAGTTTGTAAATTGTACTTAGTTCTTAATTACCCCCAGTAAAATTTAAGTTTGTAAATTGTACTTAGACCTTAATTACACCCATTAGAATTAAAGTTTGTAAATTCTACTTAGACCTTATTTACCCCCAGTACAATTAAAGTTTGTAATTTGGACTTAGATCTTAATTACCCTCATTACAATTTCACACGCTACAATTCCAAACCCTAAGGAACTCAACATCTTCTTGCTATCACTTGTCTGTATGTAATCCTTTACATTTTTATTCAATTTCACATGTAGACAGCAATTATCTCTCTCACCACAAGACATACTCAAATCAACACATGATGTTGAATAAATATAAATGTTGTCCTTCCTGCTTTGTTGCCCCTAAAAACCTGATTATTTCTTTTTATTCTTCTGTGCTGACTATTCATATTTCTTATGATGCTTAAGTTATCGCCCCATTGTCTTAAAGGACTCGCCCCATTGTCTTAAAGGACTCGTGGCTAAGGACAAAGTATGTATGTATGTATGTATGTATGTGTATATATATATATATATATATATATATATATATATATATATATATATATATATATATATATATATATAATTATAGGTATATATAATGTATTATGCACATCTTAATTTTATGCTTAATAATATGCACAGATTATTTCTTGAATGTTTCAACAAAATAAAATTTTTTAAATTTTTATAAACAGTATATGTGTTACGGTAATAATTGTACTAAGTACTTCAAATACTAGGCACAAATTAGATGCACAAATCAATTTTGTAAATAGTGGGGAATTTTTATTTGTTATATCCAAGATGAAAAAGTGCTCCAGTTGGCAATAAAAAACAGGGATGATCAGCCAACCAGAACATATGGGGGGGGGCCTCTAATGATATGGAAGAATGGGAACCAGTCTAGAAATGGGTGAACATAACACAGTGTATATATGGTTTTCTTTACACAAGGCTATATCTATATTGGTAAATATAGGTTTGATTATGAACATTTGGAAATTTAAAATCACTGAATTTCTAATATCATAGTGTTTGCATGGTTTTGCTTGCTCACACCATTTGTTGAAAATTCTATAAGTTACAGCTGGATCATGAAGATGTTTTGTTATGAAAACTGTAAATTTAGTTAGATTCCCTGACCAACTCCACTGAATCTAATAGAAACCTGAATCCAAATCAAATATGGATATGCCAGTAATATTAATCTTTCACAAAAGTAATGAAAGATATCAATATAGTTCTCCATTTTACTTTAAACTACTCTGCAATTCAAACTTCAACACTTACAATATCCTACTCTGTCAGTTTCAGCCATTCATCTAACTTTCCTCTTATGCCTACTATCAACTGACCATTAATACATTTAAGCTGCATAGTTAGAGAAGATATCTTTTTAATATTTAAGCACCTAAGTAAATGATATGTCACTAACAGAATCAAATACAGCTTACTTGAATGGTTTTTCCTGAGTATGAACACGAAGGTGCAGTTCAAGCATGGCTTTGCGGGCACATGCATGGTTACAGAAGTTGCAAACATATGGCTTCATTTTGCTGTGAACTGCTTCGATGTGCTTCTTCAAACATTTGGCGTTGGCAAATGTTCTCTGGCAGATCTCACAATCCTTACTGGTGTACCACTTGTCTGGGTCATCCATGCTTGGGGCACTGTGGGACATCTGATGATTTTTCATCTGAGCAAATTGTTTAAAGCCTTTACCACACTGGTCACATGTGTATGGTCGTTCATCGCTATGGATCTCTTTGTGAATCAATAATTTGGATATTGTGTCAGTTTTGAAAACTCCACATACATCGCATGTCAAAAGGTCTGTGTCCATGCCATGTCTCTTCCACAAATGAGCTCGACATGCCTTCCAAGCAAAGAATTTCTCCTCACAAGATAGACACCTGAATACCTCAGCTGTTGAATCCTCAACATGGCACTCCAAATGCAAATGTAAACTCTCTTCATTTCTAAACTTTGCATTGCATCCGTTTATGTTACATTTGAGAATGTATCCCTCCACTCTTTGTCGTGTTTTTGTTTTATTCTTTCCTAAGTAATAATCTTGCTTTAAAGCTCTTGGTGGGCGCCTCTTTCGTTTGCTTCGTCCATTGAACACATCAATTTCTAGCTTTTCAGTCCAATCTTCGTCCGAGTCGGACATCTCTGGTGATTCATCCTTAGGCTCCTGAAGTAATTCACTCTTTCTTTTTCTTCCAGGTTTTTTCTTTGGCTCTACTTGAGTTGCAGCATCCACTTTCATTGACCATGAGTCATCTGCCTGTTCTGACAAGGCCTGACCATGTTCAGCAAGCATGTGAGTCTTACAGTCATGAATGCTGTTAAAGCCTACACTACACTGCCCACACAAGAACAACTCCTTGGTGACATGCCCTGACTGACCTTCTTGCAGTGAATCAGCCGTTGTGACTGTATAATGCTCATATGATGCTTCCCCACGCCCTACTGAAACTGAGACTGTGTCAGTGTTTACATCAACCATGGTAGGACTGTTGCTGTCTTGCTTTAGTTCTTTTTCCTCCATAGAGACACTATTTTCAGCCTCATCATCCACCTGAACATTCAATGATTCTGCAATGTGACCTTGTATAACAATTACCTTATGTTGACTTTGTGTGGCATATTGTTTGTTCCCTTCAGTGTCATTTACAATGTTTGTCTGTGTGGTGGCAGTTTGATACATGGAAACAAGGTGTTCTAAGGGATCATTTTCCACAGTTATGGATGCTCCTTCATTTACCATAGTGGCCAAAGCTGTCAAATCTTCTGTCCTAGGAACAGTTCGTGTTGTCATTCCCGTATCTATGATGATGGAAGCTGGTGAACTGGAATTTGGAATTGTTTCCTGTGCTGGTTGCTTCAGTGAAATGTTTGATGGAATACCACTCTTCTCCTTGTTATTTGTCAATTTAAGATGAACCGCTTTAACATGTAAGCCCATTTTGGGAGCAGCAGTGCAGGAAAAATCACAAAATTTGCACTTGTAAGTTGTGACCACATCCATGAAATTGTCCAAGTCCATTCGAGTTTCATTATAATCCTGTGACGCTCCTCCATTCTCTTTATATTCCATCCTGATGAACGTTTCTGCTTAGGGCTACTGAGAAACCTGCAACAAATATAAACCAAACACTTTATCAGCTTTTGGCTAATTATTTGAATGACAATAATTTACATCAAAATCATACACCAAATGTTTTTATAAATTCCCTTTTAATGTGAGGTATATTAGTAGATCATCAACAGATTTCATTGTAAGCTTATCACTCTGTCCCATTTTCATATATAAAGTTGGAAATAGCTGAACTGGTGATTGATAGCACTTCCTTTCAGAGTAAAAATACAATGGCCCATGTCTTGTACCTAGTATGGACCTGTGTTAGATAAATTGTTGTCTATAATTTTTAAAATGCTTTAAATCAGCCAAGTCATAGAAATGTCAAATCCATCTGGTGAGTTATTATCCAAGTTTGCATTTGACCACATAAAAAGTGTCTTCAGTGCCATATTGGAATTGCAATATCATATTTCTTGTCTGCATTTCGTGTCTGCATTCACCATACTTCCCAGTTTATAAACACATTCAAATTCAAACAATAGTTCACAGAGCACTTAGCCACATTTATGGTTTTAGCAAGACTATCAGTCACCCAGTTCGCTTATGTTTTCATTGTTATTCAATGGAAAGCTAATATAGGGCATGGGAGGAAGAAAAAAAACTACAGAAGAAGCAAGTGAAATGAAAACAAGTGTTTACTTAAGGTGAATTAAATTATACTGAAAATAAATCATGCCAATTCCAATCTTCCAGATATCCTGTTATTTACAAAACAATGATTGACCAAAAATTTGTAAAAGTATCAATCTATTCTTTCATTCACATCTTTGTGATCAACTGAACAGCCAAACTAATCATAGAAATAGTCAAGATGGACCTAAGAAACTAAAATTTCTTTTATGCAAAGAAATATTTTTGCTGATGGAGCCAGGAAATTCCAAACAGTGAAAAATGGTTAGGTTGTGATATTATACATGGATTTAAAAGTTGTCAAACATCAAATTTGATATGCTGTACAAATCACCAATAGGCAACTTCAACCCACTTTTCTTTAAGAGCTTTGAGAAACATTGGTGTCTAAAATCAATCAATATAGGTGTTGCTAGAGGTTCTGTGTCTTCTACTTCAGTCACTCTTAATTTCTAGGAAAATATTGTAATTATAATTACATGCAACTTTATCACTCAATTTAATAGGTCAGTTTCCTATCAATACATTAAGAAAATCATAAATGTTGTATTTACTTGTTCTAGGTAACAGTAATTAATTCTGTAAATCTTGAGAAGTGCTAAAAACAGGACTATAATCTTCAAAGAATCTGTTCTTCACAAATCTAGCTGAATGTTCTACCACAAAAAACTTTCAAAGTCTAAGTCATTCAAAAAGAGACAATTTTCCAACTTCCCAAACTGCATTTAGATCAACCTCATCTTTTTCCGATATGAGTAGAACAACTTTAACTCTCTAAAAAAGACAGACTGGTTCCCTATGACAACTATCCATATAATTATATAAGGGAAGCAGCTACAATGGGACCAGGGTACCAATGAACAAGACAAGATAATTGTGGTGACACTAACCTAGCTGAAAGTTTTCAGGTGATCAAACATCTGGCCTGATTTTCATAGACAATGTCTCATAACATCAAAGTTTATGAAAATATTACTCAATAACATTTCAAATATCAATGAAATACCTGCACATGAAAAACTTTTAATCCTATTCCAGCAACTTTGTAACAAGTAAAATTAAGAAATCATTTAATTTCATTTGTTTGCAACTTTGGCTATCATTATTGTTATAGTAATGACAAGTCATCTATTCATTGTCACATCAGGAAGTTACTGTGACAGACAATGGACTTCAAGGAAGATCAAAATGGTCATTATTTACATACTAGAATGGGATGCAACAAAAAGCTGAGGAGGTTCCAAATGCAGATTAATAAGTTTCTGGCATACAAACATTCAGCCATAACTCATTTCAACAATAAATGAATACCTGCACTTTCAATTTTTAATGTTATTATGACTCTATGATCTTAAAGTAACAAAAATCAAGTGAAAACCAACAACTTTTCCAAAATTCAACAAATACTTTATTTCTACAGAATAGAGTGAAAATTTAAAAAGAACTTACAGTATTGTAAATTAACTTCAAAATAGTCCTAACAATTTTATCACAAGTCCAAATGTCTAAAGTTCCAACTGAATTTCAGTGGTATTCCAAAATAAGTTCCAATACTGAATCTGTTGATGAGCCTGTAGTTTTCAATAAGTTAATGTGCCAGTGGCCTGTAATGTGGCATTGTGCTAAGTCTTTTGATGTATCACAGTAATATAATGCAAAATTGTTCTTGTATGAAATCACTTTACCTGAAATTTCAGATTAATGTTTCAGTTCAAGAATATTACTGATAAGAACTTTGTAATTCCAGTGAATAATAATTTGAGTAAATAATTATAATAAATGAAAAAAATGAAAACATCAAGACTGATTCTGCTTCTAGATGCTAAGGCAAGAATTAGTCATTTTTTAAGTAAACAAGATTATATATTAAAAAAAGCTAAGACAGAAAAATACAACCAAGATAAGGGTTAAAAGAACATTTCTAAAATATTCTAAGTTGTCAACAAGGTTACTAAAATTAGAACATGGGAAACATCAGGTTTATCATGGGAGAATTCAAATGTCATTGATTTGATTAAGATAAAAATCTTCCCTTCTACTGATAATGTTCCTAAAAGTTAATCCACATTCAGAAAGTTGTTGTTCTGGGGCCTAATGCCATTTTTCAGCACACAATAGGTTATACATGTCAGCTAGTATTATTGGTGGAGGAAGAAACCATGAAATCCACAGAAAGAACCACCGACTCACAAGAAGATACTGGCAAGCTTTCTCACATTCCCTGAATCTTAGACTCTAACCCAAGCTGACAGAGGTGAGATGGTAGTGATCCGTAACGGAGAGCACTTTAGACTGCTCAACCACATTGGGACCCCTCACATTCAGAAAGAAATATTAACTATGTATTAATTGTTACAAAATAAATGCTACTGATCAGGTAAATAATAAACTTGATTCTGGATAAGGTCATGTCCACAATACAGTTATGCAACATAATCATAGAGAAAAAAAACTTAACATTATAAAAATAAGAATTGAAAATTAAATATACATAACACCAGAAGCCTACTAATGACAAAATGGAAGAAATAATCTGGGCAATTATGTTGCTGTTATTGTAGACACATTATCTAGTGATATTAATGAATTATGATGTAAAAACAGCTCGAGGACATAGCAAAATGGCCATTATTTATATCAGTATGTTCTTCCAGTGGTAATGGAAAAGGTCAAGGCTATTCTGATGGTGTTCATGGCACCAACAAATGCTATACTTATTATTAGCGGTCATTACAGCATTTAACCTATCAGACTGGTTTTACATACTGGTATTTTAGGAGCTGTTTTATTTCCTGAAGTAAGAGTACTTTCTTGTTGGATGATTTTAAAAAGATCATACAGAAAGTATGACCATAATAGCAGAATTACCAAATATGAACAACGTGAATAAAGTTGTGTGCTTGACAACATTGGACTATCTTTCACACATTCTTGCAAATGAAAAGTATAATATAAGATTCAAGTTTCACAAGTTTTCATTGAAAATATAGGCCACTGGTCCATGATAAAAAACAATAGCTATCATCTAAAATGCATATACTGGTATACACTGATGTTGTGTTTATATTTAATATTGTACATTTTTTTTCTTGTATATAAATAATGCAACTCCATGAATAACAAAAGATTTGCATTGATGTGAAGCTCTCAAATTTTTCAAGAAATGAGTTCTTGTAACAAGGTCTAAACACTTTTCTCTTAGATCTTGATAATGTTTACAAATTACAAAATGCAGGATATTCACCTTCTATGAATGGCAAATTACTGCAATAACACAAATTGCAAAAACTATTTGTAAAAATAATACCATCTAAATTTTATGACTAAAACATCTGAATCTCAAAAGATCTTTAAATAAATAGACATATAGAAAGATACTTCTCAACATTTTAGTTTTTTTTTTATTTTGATACATTCTGAGGATAGCTTGATTTTATGATGCGAGTATTGACAGTCCTTCACTGTGTAAGAGAATGACGTTACCAACATTTCAATTAGATTAAAATCAGATCCCTGCTGTCCTACATGAAGATCTAACAATAACTACTTAAGGGTCATATCCTGGTAACCTTTTAATTAGCCAATAGAAATGCAGCTTTAAATAATTTGAAAGTGAATCAAATTGTTTGGTACACATTCATGCAGTTCGTCTATGGTGCTCTGTCTCCAAATGTGAAGACATAAAATTTCATTTGATTGTTTGATAAAATTAGCGATCATGGTAATAAACACAGGTTACAAAAACATGACCCCTAAGCAGTTGCTGTCAGACCTTCATGTAGAACTACATAAATCTGATTTTATTCAGATTGGCCAACATTTCCAACATCTTGCAATATCCATACAAAGCTGAAACCAATAGCTAAATAATAAATGTCTCACATGTGAAGCCCATGTGACATAATAAAATAATTATTCCTATTGAGATGGATACTGTTTATAGAAACCTTTTGTTATGGAGATAAATTGTCCAGTAGTTTTGCCACACTGATATCTGATGATTATTTATGCATAGTCCTTTTCAATATCATGCCCATTTTACTTGTGGGACACTCAATCAAATGAGACAGTAACATGAAAAACTACTTTTGAAGACAAGAATATATTTTAATCAATTGCATCATGCTCATCTCCCACTTCTGTTCATGCCTACTGGTGAGTGGGGATTAATAGAAATATAGTTTGAAAGGAAAGTAAACAACATAATTTGCTTCAAATGGATTCATTTTATTTTTTCCATGTTCTTTCACAATCAGACATGGGTTCAATAATGCAGATATCAGGGTCTTTAAGGTCAAATAAATTTGTGCAAATTTTAAAATTAGCAGCTCAGTTTAGGGGCAAAACTTCAAGAAATACCGTTTACATTTTCATTCTTTCTCTCTGATTCAAATTGTTGAAAAAAGAGAGTGAAATTACAATAATGTTCAAACTTAAAAGGCCAAATTTTGCATTTAATAAAATCTAGCTTAGATATATGAATGTGTTTCCCTGTCTAAATATGGAGCGTTACTGGAGTAATATGGCTATATGAAAGATACTTCAATATATAATTTATAGTGTGTGCTTATCCAAAATTATTAGGATAGAAAATCAGAATCCATAATCCCTATGTGGTGAATATTCTATTGTGTGCTTGGCCTTTGTACATGATCTAGGGTAGGTTTTTTTGCCTATGTTTTGCATACTTGATTTTTGTCAAGCTTATAAGAGGCATACAAAATGTTTCCTAAATTTTGGGTTCAAAACCTGGGGGGTTTCAGAGGATATTTGATTGTCACTTGAGTCAAGTGAAATTAGTATATAGGAAATAGTAAATAATTATTCATTCCTGTTTCATATCAGTCTTTCAGAATCTACACTTAAAGTTTGTAGTTGTATACATTCTAAGAAATTATTGAAATCATTCATTGGAATTACTAAAGTGTTCAAATGATTAACACATTATTTGGGGGATTTTTGTGAATTCATACAAAGTCATTTTGATTATATCTTTCTAATGCAAACTATTGGTTCATAAACATACTTAATACTTTTTAACATTAACACAGCCAAAACTTTTGGTACATCATTACATTCAAGATTAGAATTCACTTTGAACATTATATACTTGTTTTGACTTGAGATACAATATTTAGAACTATTTGGGATTTAATTCACAAAACTATAAATTTTCACTTTGTAACTTAAATAAATAAATTGTTGATTTTACTAAATTTGTTGTTTTATCTTACAGCTAAAAACCTACAGTAAAATATATATATATATATATATATATATATATATATATATATATATATATATATATATATATATATGCTCCTCAATCATGATTGCTTTGGCAAAGTATGCTAATCATTTGTCATTGCTTGTAGCAGTTTCCTGTGCTCTGATCCATTTATGGTTATAATTCCACACTATTATGCCTAAATTGGCTTTGTCAGTTTTTCAGATTATGTACTACACAAGCATATTATAAAACATTGTCCTGTTGTTTCACTCCTTGTAAAAAGCTTCAAATTTGCATCTAACTATATGCAATATACTATTATTGTCATTATATAATGATAATGATTAAATGATGACAGAAGATAATAAATATTACTATATTAAAAGTTATGATAAGTATCATCATCATTACTCAAAATAAATGTTGATTTTATAAATTAATTGAATAAATCAACAAAATAAATAGATCTATTTATGCAATAAATAAAAAGTAGTTAATAAATGGAATACATGGTAAGCATGAGTTATAAATTGATGTTGGACAATTTTCCCTTTACTATAAACTGTAAACTCATTTTAAAAATGTAATTTAATTAAATGCACAAATAAATCTGAAATTTTATGTAGTAGCAATAGTTTTTATATACCTCCTTTTCAATGGTGACAGCTTTGATGAGTCTCTATACAAGGATTAATCTAAATACAGAATTAAAAGAATTTTCGTACTTACAAATGATGTCAAATAGCGCACAAGATATACTTAAAATCACAGTATTTAAGTGTACAATGTAGATTTTGTATTGGATAATTTTTTTTCCATTTCCTTAAAGAGCTAAATTTGATGTGAGTTTGGAAGTTCATACAGTATTTGCATCTAAATCAGGGCTCTGCCTGCCAAAATTCTAAACTACAACTATTAGAGTAAGCTTTACTGATATGCATATGAAATATACAAACTTTTCATTCAACTTTGCCAAAGTTTCTTGTTTGGCATGTATAAATTTACTCTGCAATATATAATGAAGATTGTGCCATATATATATATATATATATATATATATATATATATATATATATATATATATATATATATATATATATATATATATATCAATTACACTGGCAGTCTGGGCTGTGAAACGAGCTCTTATGGTCCTGCTCAAAAGGCCATTGTTTCTAATTTCCTATTTCCTGCTTTTTTTTAAAAACCAATTTTATCTGTCGAGTTCACAAACACAAAATACAAATTTCACAACTAAAAATCAAAACAAAGAAAAAGATGTTTCTCATAAAAATTAATATATTTTAATATATGTTCATTATAATCCGAAAAATTAATATTCCACTCATTAGAGAAAACTTCTTTTGTACAGTCGAAGAAAATGCACGACTGAAAACAATTCCACACTGGTCCACAATATTGTTCCTGTAATCACGCATTCCTCTACTTCAAGTTTTAAGAAATATTTAGTCAGGACAGGCAATATATGCAGTTAACATATATGTCTGAAACTGCGTTGGTTTCTCCAAGGTTTTGCCTATTTCAAATTCACAGGCAACGTATCAATTCATAGTCGTACCAAATTGAAACGTAACTTCTTTTTACACACTTACAAATCCACAGGAGTGGGCGTAATAACCCTTAACGAGTACATACAAAGGACTGTGGTAAAGAGAGCAAAAAGGAGTTTTATTCAAAATATTTGAAGCATTCTTCTTTAATTTTAATGTCTAAAAATGAATATATACGCTACTAGCTTATCTTCAGACAAAGAATATTATTAACAGCAAGGGGAAAATATTTATCGAGAGTACTATTCAATATCCTCGATGCCGTATACAAAAGCCACATAATATATCTTTTAATCAAAGTAAAATTCAATTCACAACCAACTAAGCTATACCTTTGTCTTCAAATGGTTCTTCTGTAGTGAAAAATATGCCCGGAAAGACGTAAATATGCAAGTAATTCTGAACACGAGCTTTTCTTCTCGATTACCAAAGGTCAAGGTGAAATACAAGGTGTTATGCTAAAACTTTCACAGAACGAACGGCTAAATCAATTCAAACTGGCTTTTAGTTATTAACTAGGACAAACTTCGGCATTAGCGCTGACTGTAGTAATATTTCTCTTGCATGCAAAAATATGACGACGAGTGACAACTATTCTTATTTTGCAGCAATACCATGAACAAACACATTCTCTACCCTGCAAATCACCAAACGAAATACTTTACAGTTTACATCAGCTTCCTTGAGAATTTCACTTCCATACTATGTACAAAAGTATGTTAGCTGTCAAACACGTCTTGATTATATGCAATAAATCAGTTTTGTGTATATATTAGTGGTGAATTTTTGTTGCATAAGTGGGGTGGTAATAATTATGAATATCCTATTCTAGGAAATGGTTTGTAAGTAGTTTTTCTACAATAATAATAATAATAATAATAATAATAATAATAATAATAATAATAATAATAATAATAATGATGATGATGATGATAATAATAATAATAATAATAATAATAATAATAATAATAATAATAATAATAATAATAATAATAATAATATTTAAATGATAAGTTCATTTGGTCAACTGACCAATCTTCCATCAGGCCTTCTAGAATGACATTTGTAAAAATATATAATGCACAATTTTTATAAGATAAGGTAGGTATCTTTCGACAAATTCTGTTAAAAACTCAATAATTGAGCTACTGCTACAATAAAATGTCTACGTGGCTTCGAGGATAAGTACATACAGGAGTCATACAAATAACAGTAGCGAACATGTGTAAAACATTATAGGTGAGTACATGTATAACAATGTTGTGAAAAGTATTGAATTAAACAAAATTATACAAATGATTGCATCTGTAGATGTTAACTACGAAGCTTTTTAAGTTTGGAATGTGTCAGCTGACTTTATATAAGATGGTATGGAATTCCATAGTTTGGCTCCATAAAAAGCAAAGCTTCTCTTATAAAACTCTGAATTCGGTGTAGATGGATCTTAATTCATACATGTGTACATTTTTTACCAATTGAAAATTACATTTAAGATAATCAGGAGCCAAACAATGTAAGGATTTATTGACTAGTAAATCCTTCTGAAACTGAGTTCTCTGCTGAAATGGAAGCCCACTTTAGGAGTTTAAAAAGATTTGTTGATGGTGTATCTAAATCAGCATTAAGAATAACTCAGGCTGCTCTTTTTTTCATTTCAATAATCTTTACTGGGTTTCTATTCCGCTACATATTTAACTGCAGACAGAAAAACAATATTCTAATTGTGGCATGATTCACAGATTGTAGAATATCTTTCTCTGTTCTTGAGGGAGATAAGGTTTGATTTTGCTCAAGAGATAAATCAGTAAATTAACATTTTAATAACATTATCATTTTGTTTTTTCCAGCACAAGATCTGGTCTATCATAATACAGAGTAGCTTTTCATTTTCAGACTGTTGTACATCTATTTCTTTTATTATTACTTTTAAATATTTTTTCTCAGCTTTTACTCTTGCTTGACTATATTATATATGATCATGGATTTTGATTTAGCTGCATTTATCTTCATAAGCAGCAAGGAGGGCGAACCCTACAACGTATTGCTCGAGTCCGTTACGTTAAGGGTTCCTACAATGGCTGAAAAACAAGGTCAAATAACAAACCAGCGCCTCTAACTTGTCTATTTTCATACGGTTAAGAAGCGGTAATAAATCGTTTTAGTTAGCTCAGTTTTGTTATCCCTGTTGACGTTTTTTTTTTCCTTCAAATTTTATGCGATTTCGTTTACCTGTGGGGCTTCATCAATATCGGTGATAAAATCAACAATATCGCTGCCATCTTGGTTCAATAATTTTGCATTTTCATTAAAATCTTTAAGTACTTAGTAACACCTTTGATCATCTACAGATGGTGCCATTAAATATAATTTGTCCCACTTCATCCACCACATTATCACATTATCAGCTTAAGCAGTAATTGCTTCTTCCCACTTCCGGGTGGACCTATTATTATCATTCTAATGGAATTCGGAAGCCCAGGATGGGCGTTTTACTGGTTCATGTTTTCGTGTCGCTGAAAAGTCAATTATATCCATATAATAAATAATATTAGTTTATATTGTGTTCTATGCAGAGTACCCGCCCTCACAGTTGGACTGACAACGATAACAACAAAAAATAAAAGACGTGCAATTACTGGTAAATGTGCAAAATGTGGTACAAAAATAAATATAAATTTATTTCCGCATCGCAAATAGATCGTGGTGGTGATATAGCCGCTTCATTAGGGAAATTGCCAGGAGCTCCAAGGGCAAAAATACCCCTGTGAGAAACAACTTCCTGGATATAATTATTGTGGTCCAGGAGCTCAACTTGATATCCGTTTTGATGATCAAGATCAACCTAGACCAGGAGAGCATCCAGTAAATAAGATTGATCAAGCATGATGTTGTGTGTAAAAGTGAAGATTTGCAGCAACGACATCTCGCAGATGTGAAATTGATTCATGCGTTAAATGCTATACCTAATAAATCTCTCAGAGAAAAACTTGCTAGTATTCTAGTAAACTCTGCCATGAAAGGTAAAATAATGCTCGAGGCTGGTAAATAATTATATAGCTATTATAATGAAATCCATTTATTATTCCCTGAGAGGATGTTGGAGAGGTAAAACAGAAATCAGTAAACTTGCTGAAGCAGCAAAAGTCTCACATAATGTTGCTGCAGCGTGGTTAGCATGACAGGCAATATGGCAAATCTATCTACGCACATTTTGATGTCAGCATCCCTAATGAAGTTCATAAAGCAGATATTTTGTTTTTACCACATAATACTGTTAAAACACGTGGACGAAAATCGTGCATGTACAAATACGCATTGACTGTTGTTGACGTTGCAAGTAGATATAAAGAAGCTAAACCATTATCAACAAAGATAACATCTGAAGTTGCATCTGCGTTTGAACAAATTTATCAACGTGGAGGTCTACGATTGTCGCAGCTATTACAGGTTGTTCCTGGTAAAAATTTATTGGTGCAGAAAAAAAACATAACGTTAAAATCAGACGAGAACATACCGAAATTCATCATGATCAAGCTATCGTTGAACGATTCAATCGAACACTTGCTGAGCGGTTATTTGGATATAAATATGCGAAGGAAATATCTACTGACTTTTAAGTCGGGAGAGCGATCTCGTGAATGGGTTGCAAGGTTATCAAGTGTGATATCTGCATTAAATAATGAATTTACTCGTGCATCTTCCATGCAACCTTCTAATGTAATAACCAAAAATATATACCCTGTAGCGATAACGGACAATACCGTTAACAACTAGCATTAGGTAATGTAACTGTGAGATATTTATACGAACCAGGAGAACTTACAATACCGTTAACAACTAGCATTAGGTAATGTAACTGTGAGATATTTATACGAACCAGGAGAACTTGAGGATGGAAAAAAGAGCTATTGATCCTATCTGGAGCGTGACTACACATACAATTTCTAGCGTGGTTAGATCCACTGGAAGACCTGCCATATACAAGCTACATCTACTGCCCCTCAACGTGGACTTGTAAGTGAACAATTACAAGTAATCCCTACGAATACACAATTACCACCGCGTTCACTTATGTAAATTAACACCTCTGCGTCGATTACATTCAAGAGAGATCAGCATTATATTTTCACGTGTATGACCAAAATCACTATTAATTCTGTCTACGCTGAATTGTCTTGGATTATTATTCAAATATTGCCATACCATTATTGTTTTACAGTTTCCACAATGATTATTCTTTAGTTGTTTTAGTGTTATAATAAATTCAGTATCAATATCAGTCACGTTTATTTTTGACACATTATTTATAACCCGCTAATATTTTCTTTATTACAGCAGCGTCATTAGTGATTTCCTCAGTTATCGCGTAATCTATAATAACCCTATGTAGTTGAGTTATTCTTCTGACACGAGATACTACAAGATAGATTAAGTTTGACCGTTCGATACGATCATCTACAATCCAGATATTTGTATCAGAGATAGTTAATCCCTGTGATTAATGCATCGTTACAGCGTATGTTAACATCCACTGTGATTTTTCCATGCTAATGTGCTCTCAACAACATCAATGGCAACCAAATCAATGTCATTCAGTACAAGATTTTGTATCTCAGCACCAGGAATTTCAAATTTAATATTCTATCGTCGATTATCTGATGGGCGACAACACAAAGTTACAGGTAACTTTGGAAACTTTTCTTTATGTAACGTAAATAATTTCTTTTGCAATTCATCACGAACTATCTTTATACTTGCGACTATCAAATCAGCAGGCTTCCATAAAGTCCAAAAATCATTCATAGTAGTTTCTGGAATTACTCTACGCTTTATCTCACATTGCATTTTATCGGGCTGTAGTCTGATTAATCATTTATTCATCAATAGCTTTGCGGTCACCATTTATTTCTTCATAATAATCTACATTCATTCAAGTGGAGTCTGTCCAACACAGGGTGCTGGTTGAACATGATTGCCACACAAAATCACAGCAGTATTCTTTGTTAATAACCATTCAAGAAATGTTTTTAATGTCTCTAACAGAACCGTTTCTATCTCGTCCCATATAATATACTTAGGTATATATTTCTCACCCATTCGCTCAAGAGTACACGCGTCTCCGCACCATGTAAAGTAACTATGCTATGTACATGATTTTGATCCTCGTTCTTTTATTTCTCTAGCAAGATTATGTGTAGGTGTCAAAACAACTATATCTGAACTGTTATTCATAAATAAGTTAAGCGCACGAGTTGTTTTACCTGAACCTCCACACCCATTAAGATAAACAGTCTTATGTCTAACCACAGGATCGTAAACAGATGGTGCATATAACTTTGATATTTGATTATTATTTCTGCAATATATTTCCTTAATTTCAACGCCGACAGATTCTGAATAACTACAAATATTTTCTTGTTTTATCCTCCACGTCCCCAATTCACCATTACTGAGTAGCGATATTAATAAATCCTTATATTTTTATGTATATAAAATGAATCAGTAGCGACTGCGTAACGAGGAAATATATTTATTATCGATAGCAGATTTATCGAAACAAGCTAACATCGAAGATCTTAAGTGAGTAAATTGCGGTAAGTTGCCATCAAGATAACTCTCAATGGTACCTATTTTTGTTCCATCTGATAAATAACTATTACATCGGTTTATAAATGTGTTTTTCTCTGTTGTATCGGTGATTATAAAATCTAGTTCAGCATCGTCCAAAATCAATCTTGTACAATGCCGTTTATAATCGAATGAACCACCTTTAGTAAGCATACCGATTATCTTTCTACCAAGATCTTTTGCATGTTTTTCATCATTGATATATACTGGTTTACAAATATTGCAGCTAGATTTAACAATGCTCTATCCAATCTATTTTCTTTTAACTAGAACATTTAGATTTAACCAGACAATCGGGAGTTGATATACATTTTCGAGCTCGTGTTAATAGAAATGTTAGAGATATTCCTACAGAGAAATTGTAGTTATTCTCAGCGAGAAATCAATGCTACTCGAAGTTAGGACGAATAAGAGTCGTTGTTGCCCCAGTAGATAACATGTAATTAGAACATTCATAATATTATAATGTCATATCATCATGTTGGTTTCATTCTGACTACTGGTCAGATAAAAAAGCTACAATCATCATTAAAAAAAATAGTTGTGCGGTAAAAATTATCACTAAAGAGGGAACAAATCGCAGGTCATCCGAATAAGCTATCGTTCACCGAACGTCAGTATAATCACTTTAATAAAGCCAAGCAATCAAAGATTGGGGTACGACATTATCTTTCTGCCGGTGCTATCAAAGATATCACTAAGACAGATGGTATATTTCCACTTCTCGCAGCTATACTAGCATTAATAGCCGCTGCAGCGAAAGCAGCTGCGTCAGGCTCTGGAATGGCACTACAGAAAGCAACGGATCAAGGACTAAAACCTCCAAAAAAGGGAAAAAGTCTAAGACTTCCAGGGACCCAGGCTTCATGGTACGGAAAAGGTAGGGACAGTTCGATGATTCTTCCTACAATAGTTCCACTATCGAATTTTGATTTACTTGATGCAGTTAAGCAGCTAAATATAAAAACCTTCAGAGGAGATTTTATGTGCGATCAATTACCTACCGTTGCAATGCAACATGATACTGGTATTATTAATCTTGATAGAAACTCTGGACCAGGCACGCATTGGGTGGCATATGCAATTAATCCACGTGGAATTGTTTATTACGATTTGTATGGATTGGCACCACCAAAAGAAATTCTTCATTATATCAGCAATAAAATTGTTCCAATCTGGTATTCAACGCTACCAACACAAAAAATAACGAATCCCCCAATATGTGGTCGAGACGTACTTAATGAACTTGATGCTGTATCAAAATCAAAAGCACCATTTCATAAAGTCGTGCATGATTATTCTACGATGTCGTTTCTAAGCAGACACCAGTAAATATAATGGTAGATATTTATGAAAGATCTTCTAGATGTAAAACTCAGAAAGTCGATTTATCTAAATACGCAACTCTTGATCAGCTTTGAAATGAGGTCGATGATTTATTAAATATTACAAGTGTGGATCAAAATAAAGTCGTCGTTTTTCAGTATAAACAAGGGCGATTAAAAACGAGCAACATACAACTGCCGGATGTACTCATACGACTTCCACCGCGATTATTAATAATATCGTTACTTTTGCTGATCAATGTAAAATACAGGATTGTGGTAAGTCAGTTAACGACTACCTTATGCGATCTGGCGATGTATTTACTGGTAACATAATAATGTCGGGAAAAAAATGACATATTTTGGAAACCCAATCGCTGATAATGACGCTGTAACATAAAATTACGTCGACGATAGTAAAATTAAGATCTCTAGCGATCAAGTGACAGCAAAAACAACGACCAACGATGGAATTAACGCATTAAAAATTGATATAATAATCACATACAAACGTTTCTAACTTTTCGTAGAAATATGAACAGATCTATTAATTATTTTTGGAACACCACCAACTGTTGACATAAAACTCTTTGACATTAACACGAAACTAAACGATATCGTTAGTGAAATTCCTAATATCATTAAAAAAACGAATCTTATTAAAATTCCTCACAAGCAGATTATCAACATTGTGAACATCGTTTCATCAGAGTCAGCTACATGAACACCACGAAATAAAACTATCAAACACATTGCGGAAGTAACTGGTGTGTATAGGTTGTCTGTGTTGAGCGGTGTAGAATTTAGAATACTTACCATTAACTACTAATTTTTTCTAGAACTGTATCTGTAATGTTGGATAAAGATTCTAAAGAAACATTTACTCTGGAATCATCGGATAGAAGTATGGCCTCAGCTAATTACTGGTGGTGTCTGGAATTTCTAACTAAAATTCCTTAATTAATTACCTAGATGATAGTATAATGAATCAAATGACTTCGTCATTTATTGACGCTCAACGTCACAGATACAATCAGGCGCGTAAGTGTCACACTGAACTAAAAATATCATTAACAATTACAGCGTGGAAGTAACAAATATCGCAGATGTATGGTTGTTATTCATAACGTCGTTTGTCGTTTACTTGTTTTCTTCTGTTGTTGCTGGAACAGAATTATTATTATCAACAATTACGATGACGGCGCCTGCATTTGTAACAATTATCGTTTCTAAGGCAATAGCATGCGCAGGTATTTTCAGTATTATCGCTAAGAAAATATCTACATGCATGAGGGATAAATTACAAGTGTACAGGATGAAATTACACAGCAACAGACGCCTACTCAAAATTAGCTCCATATATTTCCTTGTATCTTGGTGATGGTAAAATATCTGACGAGGAGTTCGCAATAATAATGAGATCCTACGATGAAGCATTGATAATCGCTAGTAGCAATAACCAAAGCGGGAAAATGAAGAATTAAATAATAACGATAACAAAATGTCTGAGTCCTTGTCAGCTTCAAGAAAACTGTTGCAACAGAACATCATTAATACGACGCCATTATAAACTAATATGAGATCAGTAAGTTCAACCAATCCTAAATTTAGCGTTAATTTTCCAGCTGTAATTTCAGCAAGCAAAATAACATTAACACAATTACGCATTTATCATAGCTGACCAAATATCAGGTCAACACCATTAGGTAGATTACTAGCAAATATTTCACTGGTATTTGCGAAAAAGAATAAACCCGATTAAACTCCTGATTGGCAAGTTGTTGGAATTTCAACAGCTAGATTATACCAGATTAATGACGAGTTCCAATGCAGAATCAAATCTATTACAGGAAAAGAATCTAAAATAGCGATTACCGCTTATAAATAAAAACTATTAGCGGTGATTGAAAAAATTCTCATGATTATGTTTACCAAAGTTCGATCATATCAGTGTTATAATGGCCTGAAGTTGTACAGTTTTAATAGTGTTTAAGAACCACAGCGATCCGACTTCATTACAGATAAAAAAAAGTGTTTATAAACATTACAGAATATCCAAAAGTAGAATATGCCTATCCATGGCAAAGATATATTGGTAATAATAGAGGTATACACTATATATCTAGAATAGAAGAATATTTTACAAAAAGAATTAAATGGTAAGAAAAGTTTAATAATAGTTCTTGATATTGATTTCATAAATTCATACGCTAATACAATTAAATCTGAACATGAGCGTGTATTTTAGAATCTACAAAATTTATTTTAAAGTTTTATTGTTTCTTACAACAACGATTTTTTTAAAAAATCAGATAACTGAAACAATACAGCATTTAAATCAAGTTGCTTCAGACCTGGAGTTCATGAATGATGTTTTTGTTAACAGAGAAAAAAGATTAGTACTCCCACCACGATTTATATATTATGAAGGTTATATAGTTAATGAAGACGATCCAGATCATCGTTTTCCACTCAATTATTTGTTTACAACAATATTTCAAAAACATTTTAGAATTGTAAGAGAACAGCTACCAACATTTATAATTCCCGGAATTAACTCTGAAGAGCTAAACAAATCAATTAAGGATCTTATTGATGAACAAATCAAAGTGATTCATGGACAAAAAAACTCTACCACCGGCTATACTAAAACATGATAATGGCCCATTTCGTAGTGGACGTCACATATCGCCATGCATTGTAAATATAACAACGATCGCCATCAATTTCGTATGCGATGTTATAGGCGGTAGTTATCAGATAGATCTTTCAAAGTCTAGCCAGGCCCAGCAAGGATACATAGTATAGGCATTTTCCCCACCAGTGTGGGATATTGTATCAGAGCAAAAAAAAAAACAAAAACAAAAAACACCTCGTACTTGCGTGTACATATTCCGTTATTATCAGGAATTCACTTCAAATTAACAGACCATCGTTCCCGCATCTTGGACTTAAGACATGTAATTCTAAGTATAAACCTGTATGTGAGATCATAATGCATTTTATGTCACAATGCGAAACAAAAATATCCCAATCTAATTCGGATCAGAATATATATATATATATATATATATATATATATATATATATATATATATATATATATATATATATATATATATATATATATATATATAATATATATATATATATATATATATATATATATATATATATATATATATATTATATATATATATATATATATATATATATATATATATATATATATATATATATATATATATATATATATATATATATATATATATATATGACTAGGAATAATATAAATATATACAGTGTTACTTATCCCAAGGATTTTATTTAGCCATCACTTGTCACTGGTCCACCACTCTCATTATCACTTTCATTATCGCTTCCATTTTCGCAATGCTCCCTTAACTGTCTTATACAAAATTTCATAATCTTTTTCTGTTCGTATTCATGAAATAATTCTAACTTAATTTTGTCAATAGCGTTTGAGAGAGGCACAAACAGCTTTACCTGATTATCTGTAATTGTTGCCAGTGATTTTAAAATTGCTTGTTGGATAAATTTCATAAATTTGTAATCAGATGTTATCGTGTACCTGTTTTCTTTTTTGCGTTGTTGTAATGATTCAAAATCACATAGAATTTTTTTCAGGATTAAGATTATCCGATTCATTTATACCGTTATGTTATGTTTTAATCGCAGAAATAATAACATTGATATTCTTCAACTTCATTATATAATAAATATTTGTTTAATATAAAAATAGCAAAATTAAGCAGAGGGATCACGTTCGATGTACCATTCCACGAGTTATATCATATAAACCTAATGAGGTTCCGAATCTCTGTTTAGACATTACTCTTAGGAGAATTCCTAGAGATCCGTAACCGAAACTCTAAAAACTTAGAGGTTTGTCTGCCCATGTAAGCCTTTTTAGTGGCCAGCGAGAATTGCATTGTTGCCCTCATGAGAATTCCTAGATATCCATAACCGAAACTTTAGAAACACAGACAGCTGAAGGTCTTTGTTGGAACCAATAACATAATGAGGTTTATTTTTAGTCTAACGATGTGTCTTTTGGAAATGCCTTTGTATGGGGTACCCCTTTAGTAAAGTCACAAGGTCACGACCTCACATGATCCCTCTGTCTACTTTTAATGATGATGTTGATGATGATGATGATGATGATGATGATGATGATGATGATGATATGATGACGATAATATGATATGATGATAATCCTTTTCTTTCTGTCAGCATCCCCCAAATGATCAACCAATGGGTGATTAAAAACTGAATCCATCACGTGTTGACGTTGTGCTAACAGAAAGAGGTAGTGGCTGGAGCACCCAATAGATTGCAAATCTTGGCATAAAATCGTGCCCACCCCCACCCCGCAGACATTTTGTCTTTCACGAGTTTCGAACCACAGACTTGGCTCAGAATCACAATAGTTGATTTCTTAACAGAACCATAGCAGTCGATTTTCTTAACAGAAACCATATTTTCTGTGTAAAATGTAATTTTATTTTTCCAGTTTTCAGGCATTATTACAGAAATATATAATTCTGTAATACACGATGATACTGAGTCTATGCGTAGATCAGCTGTTACCAAGAAGATCGATTTATTCATAGCGGACTCTTAAGATAACTTCACGGATTAGCAATATTGGCAACACGCATTACATGTATATGATAACTATTTTTTAAATATAGAATACAACACAGTAGTCGATTTCTTGACAGAGACCAAAGTTAGTGTGTAAAATGTGATTTTATTTTTCAAGTAGCACACTACAAAAATGCGTGATTTTAAGATTTATGTATAAAGCGAAACATATAACAGAAATCTGTTTTGCACTTGCTTTCAAGATCAGCCGTTGCTGGGAGATTTAATTCATGCAAATGTTTAAAAATAACCTCACTGCAGCCAGCAAGACCAATCAATACAGACAATAAATATGTTGTTTATATTGATTGTATGTGTAAGGATTAGCAAAATGAATCATATATCATCACTGGAGAAAGTGCGACATTCATTACTTGCATCCGTGTGTTGCATAAAGTACAATTTTCACAAATAATATAACAAAGAATTGTAATAATGATTTGTGATTCCGATACCATATATGTGCTTGCGGAATAAACACATTTCCTATATAATTATATATACCATTTCCATTTTACCAAACCCAGATGCATGTATCAGATTTTTTTTAAAAAAAAAAAAAAGAATAATATCATCATCTGAGGAATCGCCATCTGACGAATCGGTTCCATTATAAGTGCGACAACTGCAATACTGACTAAGTTTTATACATTTCTCAGTTGTCTCGCTTGTTCATCTAATATCATAGGAATTTACTTAAATGTGAAATTCTGTCTAAATTTGAATGACAAATGAGATCTAATAACACCATCTGCAGTGCGTTTCACTGAGGGAGATGCTATGTTAAAGTATTTACTAGCAGAATCAATTGACTTGAACATAATTTCTTCTCCAGTTTCTGTACTTATAGATTTAACAGCTCATGCCATTCGGTCGTCGAGGCTGTTCTCAAATCTACAGTTTTCACTTTGCGTGATAATCTGTAGATTTGAAAGCGAGTTGTTACCTTTATTGCCACTGATATGATCAATTACATATCCATCTTTGACTAAAATAAAATAACAAACGAAAATGATTCTATATGTTAAATAATTTTTTACATTGATAATTAACACAAAATAACAAAATTTACTAACACTACCGACTGGATTTTTCACTGAACTTCTGACATTGCCATCACTAAATGCGTCATAATTGGTGATGATTGGATGCGACACAAACTCATTTTGCTCATTTATATACTAAATATTCTTTGTTTAAATCATTATTTTGAAAATCTAGCCAGATAATATTCTTCGGATTTTATAGAAGATTCAGTGTTATATTTTTTTTTTATTGCAATGTAGTTTGAGCTCTCTGTATTTTTACTACCGCATTGCGCACACAGGTGAGTATTTCCTCTGACGCCAAACCACACCGCATACATGGTTTTGGTCCTAGGCTCCCGTGTTTAACGCATTGCATATGATAATTGCATTGCATATGATAACTTCAGAATTCGTTTACACAAGTTTTGTTACACGGAGAAGTATAGCCAATTTTTAGCCCATGGCAGTAATTTGATTGAACCATATATCAAGCTTTAACGAATGCTAATATAACTAAATGTATCCGTGAAGCCAAGAAGGAATTTCGCGACGATGGTGAGGCTCATGTATGGTCGACGTTCAGGATTGCAAATACCGTCTATGTGATGAATGACAAACGAGAAAGAGAGATTGTTGGCTATCTTGATGTTCGGAGACATAATATTTTAGTAAAATTTATTGTTAAGACCAACGATGATGTCATCCGAGACAGGCGCGAGTCCGTTAAGAGGTCAGTGAATAATATTATCCTTGGTGAAAATTCGAAACCAGGAATTGTGACTGGAATAGACTAGCCGTATTATGAGCGATCTTTTCCAGTAACTGCGGTTGTGTACGCGCTATATCCGTTAAATGATTAACCTAACGTTGTGGATCTCAAACCTATGAAATTGTCGTCCTTAACTTCGTCAAGAATAAACTGTGTAACTGAGCTAGTTATAGAACACTTCACTAACGTAATACGGGGAAACGATTTAACAGATTTACGACGTACGAATATATGATCAGAAGATACTAAAACATCTATCAGCGAAGTTGCTCAGCTAGAAAATTTATTAAGATTTCCAGTAACGGTAAAAACATTAACCGGAGAGATTTTGTACAAACCAAAATATATTTTAAAAAATGGAAACCCTATAACAATCATTGATGATAACGCAAATGCATGGACTGATGCTGTAACAATATTTCCACGAGACAGAATGGTTAAATATAATGGTGATGTATTCTATGCTATTGGTGGTGTCAGTAAAAATGACCCTGTTTCTGTTTGGCTTTTTCAGAGTTCGGAATATGAATATCATGATTATATTGTACGGTCTAATAGTGATATTTATCCTACAGAATCTCTTCATGAAGAAATGGAACACCTTGCGCTGAAATATACTGCTGACGATGTGAATGTTAGACAATTACTGAATAATTGTTTTACCGTACCATCGGTTGCTGCTTATTTCGCTCAGGGCAAAAATTCGTAAAACCGACACGATCGGAATTTCTTGAAGATGTCACGAAATGTTGTATAAAATATGGACACGGTAGATTACAACTACGTTGTCTCAGTTGATATGGTAGCATGTTATCCTGGGAGTTTTCTTGGATATTGAGATTGTTTTAAATACTTTAAGCGATTTGGACATCCTACACATGAGATGACCAGGGTTGCGATAAACGCACCCTTACCAGATTTTGACAAGGATCAACTTGTAATAGTTTTGACCATCGTATACCACCATGTGGTCCGGATCCTCGCTGATAAATTCATTCATACCAAGAATTAACTTCAGTTGCTGTTTTTTGTTGATAATGGTTCCGCCTCTTTATATCTACTCGCAACATCAACGACAGTTAACACGTATTTGTATGTGTATTGACGTCTGCCAATTTTAATGGTATAGTGTGGTAAAAACAATATATCCGCTTGATGAACTTCATTAGGGGTATAGACATCGTATTACATTTTTTAGGTGGACTTAGATAGATTTGCCATATTGCATGTCGTGCTAACCACGATGCAGCAACATCACGTGAAACTTTTGCGGAGGCAGCAAGTTTGTTAATCACTGCTTTACCTCTCCAATACCCTCTCGGGGAATAATAAACAGATTCCATTATAATAACCAATTGATTAATTACGAGATATTATCATTATTTTACCTTTCAGGGCAGATTTTACTAGAGAGTTTTTCTAAGAGATTTATTATGTATAGAATTTAACGCATGAATCAACTTTTCATCTGCAATATGTCGTTGTTGCAAATCTTTACCTTTATATGCCTTATCATAAATGACACGCTTGATCAATCTTATTTACTGGAATCTCTCCAGCTTTTGGTTAGTCTTGGTTATCGAGTCTGACATAGAGACGAGTTCCAGGACCAAAATAATTAAATCCATAACAGTGTTTCTCGCCGGGATATTAAGCCCATGTTTTTTGTGGTAATTTCCATAATGAAGCAGCGATATCACCACCACGCGATAATTGCGAAGCGGTATTAAATTTGTATTTGCTTGTACCACATTTCACACACTTGCCTGTAAGTGCGCGTCTCTTATCTTTTTGTTTTTATCGTTGTTAATCCAACGGTGCGGGTTGTTCCTCTACATAGAACACAATATGAATTCATATCATTATTATACAGATATAATTGACTTTTCGGCGACACGAAAACAAGAGCCAGTAAGGTACCATCCAGCGTTACCAAATTCTATCAGAATGATTATAATAAGTCCATCTGGATATGTTAAGACACAATTATTGCCTGATCTGATAATGCGATGGCTTATGTGGAATAAGTTATATTTAGTTGTGCCATCTGTATATGAGCAACGATATTACGAAGTACTTAAAAATTTTAATCAAAATGCGAAATTATTGGACGAAGACAGAAACGATATTATTGATTTTATTACTGATATTGATGACAGATGGATACATTAATAACCTCGTAGTATACGATGATGTGATGCTAGATAAACAAACCAATCCAGCTAGAATATTTTCTCGAGACCGTCACAAAAACACAGATGTGATTTGTTACTCAGAGATACACACAGATACCTAATTTGATCAGAGATAACTGCGATATTTTTGTTGTGTTTAATGGCGTAGACAATTATACTTTACAAAATTTTTATTATACTTGGTGTCCTTTTCAAAAGCGCAAGCTGTTCCGTTTGGATTTATAACGATAAATTTACATGATCCAAAAACAAGGTATCGTGTATGTTTATATAAAATCTTTGGTCCTTGATTTTTTATTTAATAGCAGCAGAGAGGGTGAACAAGCAACGCGGAGTGACCAGCGCGTAAAATAAAAAGAGTCGAAAATAATCTTACTCAATTAGAGATTTCAGCCTTTATATACTGGTAATCGAGAAGTTACTGCCCTGACCATGGTTAGTTCACGTTGAGAACTATGTACAATCATTTTATTATAGCAACTATATTTAATTACATACTCAATCAAGTGACTTAGTCACTAAAATAGTAATTGGCTATTTCAGTAATGAGTAACCGATATATATTAATATCTATAATTCCACCTGTAAATAATCGTTTATAAATATCAGCTGCTTCATTAATAATTTCTGGGGAATTATCACCAGCTCGTTTTCCTCCAATGAGGATTTCAGGTCGATCAACATCAGCAAGAGCGTTATTGGGACAAGTAATAAGACCATTTCCTAGACCATTTCCAGTTTCTCCAGTAGAATCTGCAGAGAACACACTGCAATTTATTTCAGGATCTTGATATTCTTCCTCTGCTGTTCTGGCTAGTTGTCGTAACGATTTCAATCGTTTCATCTTTTCTTGTCATTCTTGTTCTCATTGTTGTAGTTCTTGTTGTAGTCGTTGTGATCGTTGGCGTGATGGTGGTTCAAATTGTTGTGGTAGTGGAGGTAATAGTCGTGGTAGTTGCTGTGGTAGTAGTCGTGGTGATCGTTTTGAGATGGTAATAATCATTTACCTCGTTCAGCATTTTTTTTTCATATGCTCATATACAGCCTCATCAAATTTATTTAAATTAGCAATATCATCATTAGATCTGATTTCTGGAATGTCAGCAGCAATGCGAAATACATCCCTGATCAACTCAGCACATTTTATAGATTTAACATATTCTGGTCTTACATATCTTTCTCTTACATCATATTCATACGCGGCAATATCAAATAATTGGTTTTGGTCCTTGATAGCAGCAATACCTTCAGGCGTAAATTTATCTGCTATATTCGTTCTTGGTTTTTTATGTGCTGGTTGTTGTGCTTGTGGTAGTGGTTGTGGTGGTGGTTGAGCTTCTTAAATATGACCAGCAATATCAACAGGCAAGGTTTCAAGAGCGTTTTGTGTTGCTTTGGTTGCTGCTGTAACAGTTTTCTTTGTTGGTTCGACAATCGGTTTAAATAATTGTTTTGTATCCTCTTCAAATTCAACATTAGACTCCTGACGAGATCGTAGTTGTTGTTTAACTGAATCACGGACGCGTATATATTTTCTAATTGCCTCTAGTTGCTATCGAACTAGTCTAGCTGAATGTGGTTCTCCAATATCCATTTATTAATAATATCTATACTGGCTGTTTAATTCATAGCAGCAGGGAGGGCAAACAACAAAAATTGAGTACCACGACAGGTAAACGAACTCGCATAAAAATTTGAAGAAAATTTAATACGTCAACAGTGGTAACAAAACTGAGCTAACTAAAACGATTTATTACCGGTTCTTGACCGTATCGAAATAGACAAGTTAGAGGCGCTGGTTTGTTATTTGACCTTGTTTATCAGCAATTGTAGGAACCCTTATTTTTTCGTAATGGACTCTAGTAAAAAAGAGTTGTAGGGTTCGCCCTACCTGCTGCTTCATACCATTGTGTTCACACCAGTTATTTATTTTTTTTATCAAATCTTTATTTAAATTAGTGCTAATTTCATGGTCTGTTGATCAATTGTTATATAATGTCATATCATCTGTGAACATGTTGGTAGTAGATAGTTCAATGTGATATGGCAAATCATTGATGTACAGAAGAAAGAGTAATGGTCCATGAACTGATCCTTGTGGAACACCTGACTATATCAGTTTCTTATCAGAAAGTTTTTTTTAAAATATAAACTTGTTGTTGTCTACCTTCAAGATAGGATAGAAACCAAGTTAAACTTTCATGGTTAACTTGATAAATGCCTTATAAGGGTCAAGAAACAGTGCCTACAAGGTTGCCTTATCTATTGCTGCTAACCAATCTAGTTATTGTAGTCGGGCATGAATGTCATTTATGGAAGCCTGGCTGTCATGAATGTAGCAAATTAAATGACTCCATGTGGTTTCTAAATTCATTACATACATGTCTTTCTAATATCTTTGAAAGTAATTATAAACTGATACAGGTCAATGGTTATTCATATCAGAAAGTTCTCCTTTCTTATGTATTTTATTTTTATTTTTAGCTTTAGTATGTTTGGAAAAATACCTGTAGAAAAATCCTTAGATTGAAGATGTATGTAAGTGAAGGTGCAATCAGTTGAGATAACAGTTTCAGGAATTTAGGACTTACATTATCTATACCTGTTGTTGTTGTTGGTCTAATTAATGTAAAATGAATTATTCAAGGCTTATTTTAGGGACTTTAAAGCACTCTTCTTTGCTAAGTTTTGAAGAAATATGTTCACTTAAGTCATCACTGGAGAATCTTCTAGGAGTTTTGCATTTATATTTACAAAGTAATCATTAAGTGCATTTGAAATTTCAAGAGGTTCTAACTTAGTATCACTATGTGCATCACTAATACATGTAAATGGCAGGCTATTGACAGATTTGCCTCTCAAGTTATTGTAGGTTTTCCAAAGTTTTCTAAGATTTTTTTTAATGCTATTTGATATTTCAATAGAATAATAAGTTTTCTTTGCCTTTACTCTTTTACTCCATAATGTGTATTTTTCAGAATCTTTCAATTTATGAAATCTATCCCTTGTCTTAACAGCATTCAGTATATCACCTGCACTCTAGTTTGGTTCATTTCTTTGCTTGGCTCTTGAAATTAATAGGAGCATGAGTGTTCTGGATGTCAGTAAATGTATCTATCCAGATGTCAAGAGCATCTGATGGGTCATCAAAACATTCAATTACTGACCAAGGAATATATTTCAGCTCATTAAGGAATATTTGTGAATTGAATCTTTTCATTATTCAACACTATATTTATGATGCTAAGTTTTACTTTTTTGACTTAATTTTCGTGTACAGCATATACGATAATTATCACTGGAGAACTGCAACTTCTATAATATTGTCAGCATTGCTAGTATTAATATGATCAATTAGTGTTTTTGATACCTCCTACTGGGTACATGAGCTAGCTGTTGATAATTAAATGAATTCATGGTTTTAGTCCAGTTTTGATTGGTTTCATAAAGCAAATTGTAATTGAAGTTACCCACTAAACAGACTTCTTTGTTTTCTATATACAGCATTTCAAACTTATTTTGAAGTATACCAAGTATTGTCAGTGTTTGGTGGTTTATATATACACAGCCCAATACAAATGGTGTTTGGACATTATGTCTCATGTCTAGCCCGTACAAATGGCATTTGGACATTATGTCTCATTTCTCGCCAGATTATTTCCATATCATATTGACAATTGAAAGAAATGTCATTCTTAATGTCAATGAAAAAGTCCAACACCATTTGGAAAAGTTAATCTTTTCTTTGAAAACTGTTGTTAGGAATATTAAGTTCATGTAAGGTTTCTATGAAAGCAAAAATATAAATTATTGAATTATTTCCTGAAAGAAGTAATTCGATTTCATCAAGTTCTGGAAAAAGATGATGTTTAAGACCTTTTGCTTGAGCCACTGCTTTTGAGAAAATTCCAAGTTTGGATGGTTTTCAGATGAATGATATGGAATTAATATTTTCACTATCAATATATGAACCATTTTATTCCTCTAAATTTTCTTTTATACAGTGTCTGAAATTATGACTATCAACTGTTTTTTTCATAAGACTTTTCAATGACTCTTCAAACATTAGCACATTCAACAGTAGCAGGTAACACATCATGGTCACTTTTATTGATGGACACACTTAATAGGATTGCACCAGGTAATTCCAAGGACATCATCAGGTATCTGTAGTTTGCTTTCTGTCATCATGGGAAAATTACACTTAGTAGATTCTATAAGATGTTTTGATGTTTCTGGAAAAAAATGTGTTTGTTGCTAAATTTATGGCTCCATCTTCATTGCCATTTTCCTAATACTGAATATTTGAGTAGAATATTTTGATGTGTTTTGCCTTATGTCCATATTGTAGACAGTAGTGATGGTGTATTTTACTTGTGTGTTTGCATGATTGTAAATTATGCCCTCATTCAGAACAGTAGAAAAATCTCCTTGGTTTCTGATGATGGTTAGAACAGTTTGCATGGTCCCAGTTATGTTTGTGATCTAAATTTCTATGCCTTTTAGAGGTGTAATGGCTGTCCTTTAGTATTTGGAAACTCTCATTTATTGCATTGAGAAAGTGGGACAGACCCTTATTTAAATGAATTTTGTCTTTAGCCATTAAGTGTTCCAGACCAAATCAGACTTGGTCATGAATCCATGTTCAATGTCTATCATTTTTTATTCTACTCCTGTCATTGATGTTCAATTAGAGCATTCAGCTCATGAATGTGTGAAAGCTAATTGTTATTTTATTATTTATAGATTGTAAAAAGTCCCATGGGATAATTTTTAACTTTTACATAAATGCAAAATTACTTTAAATATAAAAAATAATAAATTGTGTTGGATATTGATGGTAGAATTGTCTGTTGACTGTTGTTGGTAGAACTCTATGATGGCTGTTGTTAATAGAAATGTCAGTTGGCTATTAATAGTAGAATTGTCTGTTGATGGTAGAATTGTTTGTTAGCTATTGATGGTGGAATTGTCTCTTAGCCATTGATGGTAGAATTGTTTGTTAGCTATTGATGGTGGAATTGTCTCTTAGCCATTGATGGTAGAATTGTCTATTGTTGATATAATTGTCTATTAGCTATTGATGATAGAATTGTCTGTTGTTGATGCTAGAATTGTCTATTAGCTATTGATGGTAGAATTGTCTGTTGTTGATATAATTGTCTATTAGCTATTGATGGTAGAATTGTCTGTTGTTGATGATAAAATTGTTTATTGTTGATTGTAGAATTGTCTGTTACCTATTGATGGTAGAATTGTCTATTAGCTATTGATAGTGTTATTGGCTGTTAGGTATTGATGGTAGGACTGTCTGTTGGCTGTCAGTAGAATTTTCAGTTGTTGATGGTAGAATTGTCTGTTAGCTATTGATAGCAGAATCATCTATTTATGTTGAACATTCATGGATCTGTGTGCACACAGTTGCCATTATGACATGTTTAATGTCTATATGAATGAGTCACATCAACCATTGTGCATGTTTAGATCTGTCAGTTGCTTGTAACATGGTTAATTTTACTCACTCTGGTCATTGACTTACAATTATAGTAATCATGCATAAATTCAGATGATAGGATTATCCTTACCATGCACATTCTGTCTGTAGTTTCTGTCACATACAATTATATAAAGTACTAATATTTCTGTCCATGGTTCCTGTCATGTATAATTATAGAGTACTAATATTACTGTCTATCATTCCTGTCATGTATAATTATAGAGTGCTAATATTACTGTCTATGGTTCCTGTCATGTATAATTATAGAGTGCTAATATTACTGTCAATGGTTCATGTCATGTATAATTATAGAGTACTAATATTACTGTCTATCATTCCTGTCATGTATAATTATAGAGTGCTAATAGTACTGTCAATGGTTCATGTCATAAATAATTATAGAGTACTACTATTTCTATTTATGGTTTATGCCTTGTTCAATTTATACAGTTTGCTAATATTTCGTTTTATGGTTTATGCCATGTACAATTTATACAAAGTGCTAATATTATTGTCTATGGTTCATGCCAGGTACAATTTATGGAGAATGCTAATACTTATGTCTGTTATTTATTCCATGTACAATTTGGACAGAGTGCTGATATCTTTTTATGTTTCATGCCTTGTACAATTTATACAGAATGCTAATATTTCTGTTTATGGTTTATGCCATGTACAATTTATATAGAGTGTTAATATTTCTGTATGTGATTTATGCCATGTATAATTTATTAAGAGTGCTAATATTTCTGTCTGATTAATGCCTGGAACAAATTATACATTGTTAATATTTCTTTCTGTGATTTATGCCATGTACAATTTATACACAGTGCTAATATTTCTGTATGTGATTTATTGTATGTACAATTTATACAGAGTGCTAATATTTCTGTCTGATTTATGCCTTGTACAATTTATGCAGTGTTAATATTTCTTTCTGTGATTTAGGCCATGTACAATTTACACATAGTGCTAATATTTCTGCCTGTGATTTATTCCTTGAACAATTTGGACAGAATGCTAATATTTCTGTTTGTGGTATATGCCATCTACAATTTACACAGTGCTACTATTTCTGTTTGTTTTATGCCATCTACAATTTATACAGAGTGCTACTATTTCTGTTTGTGTTTTATGCCATCTACAATTTACACAGTGCTAATATTTCTGTTTGTGGTATATGCCATCTACAATTTATACAGAGTGCTACTATTTCTGTTTGTGGTATATGCCATCTACAATTTACACAGTGCTAATATTTCTGTTTGTGTTTTATGCCATCTACAATTTATACAGTGCTACTATTTCTGTTTGTGTTTTATGCCATCTACAATTTACACAGTGCTACTATTTCTGTTTGTGTTTTATGCCATCTACAATTTACACAGTGCTACTATTTCTGTTTGTGTTTTATGCCATCTACAATTTACACAGTGCTAATATTTCTGTTTGTGTTTTATGCCATCTACAATTTACACAGTGCTAATATTTCTGTTTGTGTTTTATGCCATCTACAATTTACACAGTGCTACTATTTCTGTTTGTGTTTTATGCCATATACAATTTACACAGTGCTACTATTTCTGTTTGTGGTATATGCCATCTACAATTTACACATTGCTAATATTTCTGTTTGTGTTTTATGCCATCTACAATTTACACAGTGCTACTATTTCTGTTTGTGTTTTATGCCATCTACAATTTACACAGTGCTACTATTTCTGTTTGTGTTTTATGCCATCTACAATTTACACAGTGCTACTATTTCTGTTTGTGTGTTATGCCATCTACAATTTACATAGTGCTAATATTTCTGTTTGTGTTTTATGCCATCTACAATTTACACAGTGCTAATATTTCTGTTTGTGTTTTATGCCATCTACAATTTACACAGTGCTACTATTTCTGTTTGTGTTTTATGCCATCTACAATTTACACAGTGCTAATATTTCTGTTTGTGTTTTATGCCATCTACAATTTACACAGTGCTACTATTTCTGTTTGTGTTTTATGCCATCTACAATTTACACAGTGCTACTATTTCTGTTTGTTTTATGCCATCTACAATTTACACAGTGTTACTATTTCTGTTTGTGTTTTATGCCATCTACAATTTACACAGTGCTACTATTTCTGTTTGTGTTTTATGCCATCTACAATTTACACAGTGCTACTATTTCTGTTTGTTTTATGCCATCTACAATTTACACAGTGCTACTATTTCTGTTTGTGTTTTATGCCATCTACAATTTACACAGTGCTACTATTTCTGTTTGTGTTTTATGCCATCTACAATTTACACAGTGCTACTATTTCTGTTTGTGTTTTATGCCATCTACAATTTACACAGTGCTACTATTTCTGTTTGTGTTTTATGCCATCTACAATTTACACAGTGCTACTATTTCTGTTTGTGTTTTATGCCATCTACAATTTACACAGTGCTACTATTTCTGTTTGTGTTTTATGCCATCTACAATTTACACAGTGCTACTATTTCTGTTTGTTTTATGCCATCTACAATTTACACAGTGCTACTATTTCTGTTTGTGTTTTATGCCATCTACAATTTACACAGTGCTACTATTTCTGTTTGTGTTTTATGCCATCTACAATTTACACAGTGCTACTATTTCTGTTTGTGTTTTATGCCATCTACAATTTACACAGTGCTAATATTTCTGTTTGTGTTTTATGCCATCTACAATTTACACAGTGCTACTATTTCTGTTTGTTTTATGCCATCTACAATTTACACAGTGCTACTATTTCTGTTTGTGGTTATATTGCATAGATGCTTTGTCTTCTTCAAGATATCAGTTTATAAGATCTAGAGGTATGTAATAATTAGCAATGTTCTTTTTTCAATGATTTGTGTCTGATAGATACAATAATTTGTTATGTTTTATGTTTGGAATTTATCCCAAATTTCCATAATGTCATTCAATGCTGTTTGGAATTTATCCCAAATTTCCATAATGTCAGGCAATGCTGTTTGGAATTTATACCAAATTTCCATTATGTAAAACAATGTTATTTGGAATTTAACCCAATTTCCATTATGTCAAACAATGTTATTTGGAATTTATCCCAAATTTACTTTATGTCAAACAATGTTATTTGGAATTTATTCCAAATTTGCACAAAATCAGTCAATGCTATTTAGAATTTATCCCAATTTTCCATTATGTCAGACAATGGAATTATGTTTAATATAGTCAATTTCATTTTTCATATTTGTATCTGAATTTGTGAGTTTAGTTATTTACCTATAAGAAGTTTTTTACAACCCATATGATTATTCATGTTGAAGATTGATTCATATAACTTGGTTACCAAGGAATTTTTAAAGAGATATTCATAATGTTGATGAGTTTTAATATTTAACCAGGACTTTTTTGTGTATACATATATGACATGTTTGTACTAAAATATGCTCAGGTTTTATGGTTCACATATTATGTTTTGGTTGTTTATATTTCTGGCTGATTCTAGTTACAGCAGCTGGAAGGCCAGGTTTTGGTCTGCCTCAACATTTGTGAGGTTGACACTGGTGCTGGTCTGGCTTAATGTTTGTGGGTAACATTGGTGTTGGTATTGCTCAACATTCATGTGATCAACATTTGTGCTGATCTGGCTCAGTGTTTGTGGTTTTGACATTGGTGTTGGTCTGGCTCAACATTTGTGGGGTCAACATTGATTTTGGTCTGGCTCAGCATTTGTGGGGTCAACATTGTTGGTCTGGCTCAATATTTGTGGGGTTGACATTGGTGTTTGTCTAGCTCAGCATTTATGTGGTAAACACTGGTGTTGGTCTGGCTCAGCATTTGTCGGGTTGACATTGGTGTTGGTCTAGCTCAGCATTTTTGGTCAACACTGGTGTTGGTCTAGCTCAGCATTTTGGGGATTGCCATTGGTGTTGGTATAGCTCAGCATTTTTGGGGTTGCCATTGGTGTTGGTCTAGCTCAGCATTTTTGGGGTCAACACTGGGGTTGACATTGGTGTTGGTCTAGCTCAGCATTTATGGGGTAAACACTGGTGTTGGTCTGGCTCAGCATTTGTCGGGTTGACATTGGTGTTGGTCTAGCTCAGCATATTTTGGTCAACACTGGTGTTGGTCTAGCTCAGCATTTTTGGGATTGCCATTGGTGTTGGTCTAGCTCAGAATTGTTGAAAGTTGCCATTGGTGTTGGTCTAGCTCAGCATTTTTGGGGTCAACACTGGTGTTGGTCTAGCTCAGCATTTTTGGGGTCAACACCGCTGTTGGTCTAGCTCAGCATTTTTGGGATCAATACTGGTGTTTGTCTAGCTCAGCATTTGTCAGGTTGACAGTGGTGTTGGTCTTTCTCAGCATTTGTGGGGATGACATTGGTGTTGGTCTTTCTCAGCATTTGTTGGGTTGACAGTAGTTTTGGTCTTTCTCAGCATTTGTGGGGATAACATTGGTGTTGGTCAGATCAACATTTTTGGGGTCAACATTGGTGTTGATATGGTTCAACATTTGTAAGGTTGACAATTCATGCTTCATTTTATGTCAGCACAGAAATAAGGTTTCCTCAATGTCCTTCAGCTGATGGGAAAAAAATACAATGTTATTTCTTGATTATATCTAATAGAGAAATATTGCAATTGGTCAACAGTAAATTTTCATGTATTTATGTTTTTGTGAAAATTATGGTTTCATAAATCTGTATCATATGTGAACATCATAATATCATTTATTTGTACACAGACTGACAATTTCATTACAGTTTTATATCTGTCAAGTAAAAAGGCAACAATAGCATATGTTTTTTTGACTGAATGTTATAATCCATTGTGTTAAATTCACAGTTTACTGCGCATATTTGCATGGGAAACATGGATTAGCTTCTTCACACTCCATCTGGAAGTCAGCATGTCATTAAAATAACATATTCCACACTTTTAGAGATGAAGATACAGGTAGTTACCTGTAAGTTTTACAACTGTATATTCAACACCTTTAGAGATGAAGATACGGGTACTATCAAGTTTTACAACTGTATATTCAACACGTTTAGAAGTGAATATGCAAGTAGGTACCTGTTAAGTTTTACAACTGTATATTCAACACGTTTAGAAGTGAATATGCAAGTAGGTACCTGTTGAGTTTTACAACTGTATATTCAACACATTTAGAAGTGAATATGCAAGTAGGTACCTGTTGAGTTTTACAACTATATATTCAACACGTTTAGAAGTGAATATGCAAGTAGGTACCTGTTGAGTTTTACAACTATATATTCAACACGTTTAGAAGTGAATATGCAAGTAGGTACCTGTTAAGTTTTACAACTGTATATTCAACACGTTTAGAAGTGAATATGCAAGTAGGTACCTGTTGAGTTTTACAACTGTATATTCAACACGTTTAGAAGTGAATATGCAAGTAGGTACCTGTTAAGTTTTACAACTGTATATTCAACACGTTTAGAAGTGAATATGCAAGTAGGTACCTGTTGAGTTTTACAACTGTATATTCAACACGTTTAGAAGTGAATATGCAAGTAGGTACCTGTTGAGTTTTACAACTGTATATTCAACACGTTTAGAAGTGAATATGCAAGTAGGTACCTGTTGAGTTTTACAACTGTATATTCAACACGTTTAGAAGTGAATATGCAAGTAGGTACCTGTTGAGTTTTACAACTGTATATTCAACACGTTTAGTGATGAAGATTGGCACATATAAAGTTTAACAACTGTATATTCAACACTTTCCAGAGTTCAATAATGTTTTCAC
The DNA here is from genome assembly GCA_016746295.1 of Potamilus streckersoni. Lineage (NCBI taxonomy): Eukaryota > Metazoa > Mollusca > Bivalvia > Unionida > Unionidae > Potamilus > Potamilus streckersoni. The sequence goes on along the minus strand of JAEAOA010001383.1, from coordinate 866,488 downwards.
TTCTATAGATAAGTACAACTGCAAAAATGTAATGCTGATGTCAATGAACACAATGTTGTCAAAAAATATAACTTTTTGTCAAATATGCTTTACAAAAAAGAAACAACAAATAATTATATGAGTTGACTAAAGCTGGTTTGCCTCACCATAACCCTAAAAATCCATCTGTTATATCTGGGTAATTTGTTTGTTTAGGTTAGTTTCCAAGGATTGTGGTTACGTAGTGTATCCATCTTCTGTGAATGCATTAAATAAAATAAAAATAAATAAAAACCAAAAGCTTGAATATTTTATTGTATTACCTAAACTTCTACTTTTATTTATTTTTAAAATATGAATTTTTCATTTGTAAATTCATGTGATCAATTCCCCATTTCTGTCATCAATATTACTCAGTTTTTAAGAAGATAAAACAGATGTAGTCCCTTTCTTATTAGCAAGAAGAACAATATAATTTACATTCATTTAATAATTGACAATAATAATTTTGTAGGCAGTAAGAACTATGTTTTAAAATAGATTTGTATAGAGGTTTTAAGTGTATATTCACTTCCCTGAACCTTCAGCAGGTCAGTATTACAGTGCATTATTCTGTGATGGGTTAATAGTGACCAATGTACTCCATTGTATTTTTGTATGTGAATTCATATGTTTATTAAACTGCACTGTTTAGAGAATCCAATGTTATTTATTGCTGGAAATTCATTTCAAGTTTATAATTTCATAGACTTAATTACAAAATTTGTATTTTGCAACTTGAGAAAAAACTAGATTATGTTTTCAAGATTATACAAGGGTCCAAAATGAGAAAAGAACCCAAAACATTTACTTTTTATATCTAAATCATAATTTTTGATCAAATTTACATTAGAAATAATTTTTAATTGTGTCTTTGTGTCAGCATTTTGAGCACATTTAAAAAAATCTACAATCAATCAATGAAAAAACAATGGGTTTAACTGATATTATTACATTTTATATTTTAAATACATTCCTGTAAGATTAGTAACTTTCCAAAGTGTTACAACCCTGTAGTTAAATTATGTGTGTGTTAAGATTTGAATTTTTCTTTTTTATTTCTATTTTAACTTTATTTCATTTTTATATCATTAAATGTAATTGTTATTATGATAATGATTATGATTGCATGGGTCTGATATTTTGTTAGAAATATCGTGTTTACTTAAAACGTAAATGTGACTCATGTAAGCACAATTTTTACATGAAGGTTTTGTCGTTGCAAGTAAGCAGTCAGGAAAAGCTATGTAAATGATTGGCTGTGACCACATCATTACTTGTTTACACTTTTGTAATACCCAGATGTGATTTCAAAATCATGTGTCCTTTGTGTGTGTACATGGTGTGACATATTAGCTTGTTTTAAATGCTCAGTTACCTGTAAGATATATTCATTCATAGTATATAGTCATAAGTTGAGAGTCACATCATAACATCTTATAAAGTTTCTAGTACTATAAAAGGTATTTCTGTGCTGGAAAGAGTTGTTAGTTTTTATATGTATAAGGAGCAACACATGTATTGTTAGTGGTGGTAGCTATACTTCATCTACTTTCTAAATAATTATTTTCCCTGGAGAACAACACTACTGGCCTTGGACAAAGACATTTGCTGAAATTATTTCTAAATTGAAGTAGAACAATACAAATTGTGATTCACAGTGAAAATTCTGGACTTTTTGTATTAACCTTCATCTGATGTCATCATCCACCATCTTGGAACAGAACTGAGATTCAGACAGTATCAATTTAGAACTGTTTATTCACAGGACTTACATGTATTTTCACAACTTTAGAACAAATTTTTTAATCTTCTTCATAAATCTTAAGTCTCATTTCATGTTTACTTTTTCCCCAGTGTTTTCTTTTTTTGTTTTAATTTACAAAGCTTGTTGTCTTTACTCTTTCTTTGTATTATTTTGAACAAGCCAATATGTAACAAAAAACTAAAGGTAAATATCGTAGAAATGCAGGATCATCAGATATTATAAGTCTACATACTGCATTTGATTTAAAAACAGACTTCTGTTTTGTTACAAATTAAGCTGATATAATGCAAAATCAAACTGTAACCAGTCTGGGCAGGATATGATTACCAAATCAAACAGTAACTAGCCTGGCCAGGACCTCAAACTATGTGCTTTTCTCTGTTAAAAGTCAGTATTATTACAAAGAGATGCTGTATAAACTCTGGAAAGTTGGTCATAGTGACCTATCTTTGATGCAGGATGAACATTAATCCCAAGATGCATTCCCAGTGCAATCATTGTGACAAAGGATGAAAAGATACATGTATTGTATTGACAGTCCAGACACAATTAAACATTTTAAAGTATGTCAAAATGACCCAGTTTTGAAATGAAAAAAGCACCTTCATCAAAAATACAGCGCTACATATCAAGTCTGGTGGCAATATGTAGAACTGAAACTAGACCCCGATTAGAGGTCTATAAATATTTTCAGGGGGTCCAAGAGACAAGATTAAAGAGTCCTTGATGGAATGCAAGTCTGGTCTCAATATATTTATTTTAAAAAAATTACAGCTTGGAGTGAGAAGATGGAGACTAGTCCAAGATCTAATTGTTACATTAAGGTATAAGGACTCACCCCCCAAATATGCGTTTTCTTTTGCACTGTTTTTAAAATTTGGGTAAGCTGGTCTTTTTTTAAACATTATATATATATATATATATATATATATATATATATATATATATATATATATATATATATATAGTATTTAAAGTGATTTTCTGTGAACTTTTTTAAAACCATAATAGAAAAAATGTACAAGAGTTGGCAATGAGAAAAAGGACAGTCAGCTGATTGGAAACATATTTTTACCTAAATGAATAACTGTGTCAACTCATTTTAGAACTAGTCCAAGATTGTATTGTTACATCAAGGTATACATTAATAACTGTATCACTCATTTTAGTACTAGTCTAAGATTTTATTGTTACATAAAGGCATAAATGAATAACTGTGTCACTCATTTTAGAACTAGTCCAAGATTGTATTGTTACATCAAGGCATACATGAATAACTGTATCACTCATTTTAGTACTAGTCTAAGATTTTATTGTTACATAAAGGCATAAATGAATAACTGTATCACTCATTTTAGAACTAGTCCAAGATTGTATTGTTACATCAAGGCATAAATGAATAACTGTATCACTCATTTTAGTACTAGTCCAAGATTTTATTGTTACATAAAAGCATAAATGAATAACTGTGTCACTCATTTTAGAACTAGTCCAAGATTGTATTGTTACATCAAGGCATACATTCGAACTATCACTCATTTTAGTACTAGTCCAAGATTTTATTGTTACATCAAGGCATAAATAAATAACTGTGTCACTCATTTTAGAACTAGTCCAAGATTTTATTGTTAAATCAAGGCATAAATGAATAACTGTATCACTCATTTTAGTACTAGTCCAAGATTTTATTGTTACATCAAGGCATAAATGAATAATTGTGTCACTCATTTTAGAACTGGTCCAAGATTGTATTGTTACATCAAGGCATAAATGAATAACTATCACTCATTTTAGTACCAATCCAAGATTTTATTGTTACATCAAGGCATAAATGAATAACTGTGTCACTCATTTTAGTACTAGTCCAAGATTTTATTGTTAAATCAAGGCATAAATGAATAACTGTGTCACTCATTTTAGTACTAGTCCAAGATTTGATTGCTACATCAAGGCGTAAATGAATAACCATGTTGCTCATTATGATACTAGTCCATGATTTAATTGACAATGTAGGCCTATTGTAAACATTAAGTTTTGTTAAAATTAGTAAGAAATACAACCTCCTGATTGCCAACAACTGTGTTATATTTTGCAGTTCCAGATCTTGGTTACATAAGCTTAGATTGCAAGTTTCATCAAATTAAATAAGAAATACAGCATTCATAGGTGATATAAACAATTCAACAGCTTTTGAAAAGGGCAATGACAGAACAAAAACAATGTAAAAAGTCTGGTTATATTTTATTAATGCACTCTTCATCATCATCAAGTGATTTGAACAAAGAACATTACAACTTTATACACACAACATTAAAACTTTTTACACACATTACAACTGTAGAAAGTGATATGAATACAACATCACAATTTTGTACACACAACATTAAAACTGTACAAGGTGATATGTATGCACAACACTACAACTGTACAAAGTGATATGTACACACAACATTACAACTGTACAAAGCATTATGCATACAACATTATAACTGTACAAAGTGATATGTACACATAACTTTATACACACAACATTACAACTGTACAAAGTGATATGTGTAAGATTTACAATTGTATAAAAGTCAATGAAAGTATTGCAAACTAATACTGTTTGATATATCATATGTGTTCAATTTGCATTTAACAACTGAAACAGATACACATAAAATATAAATGCATATTTTATTCTTTCCTGTTTTAGTTCAAGGCACAACAAAATAAAAAGTTCACCAGAGTAAAGCAATACATTATAGATTAAAGTAATAATTATCATCATTTTCAAACTGCTCTCAGGCTCCCATAATTTATACACAAGACCTATGAAGATATTGTGTTCCACAGTAAGAATAATAATGTACATCACTGTGTTCCACAGTAAGTATAATAATGTACATCACTGTGTTCCACAGTAAGTATAATAGTGTACATCACTGTGTTCCATAGTAAGTATAATAATGTACATCACTGTGTTCCACAGTAAGTATAATAATGTACATCACTATGTGTTCCAAAGTAAGTATAATAATGTACATCACTGTGTGTTCCATAGTAAGTATAATAATGTACATCACTGTGTGTTCCATAGTAAGTATAATAATGTACATCACTGTGTGTTCCATAGTAAGTATAATAATGTACATCACTGTGTTCCACAGTAAGTATAATAATTTACATCACTATGTTCCACAGTAAGTATAATAATGTACATCACTGTGTTCCACAGTAAGTATAATAATTTACATCACTGTGTTCCACAGTAAGTATAATAATGTACATCACTATGTGTTCCATAGTAAATATAATAATGTACATCACTGTGTATTCCAAAGTAAGTATAATAATGTGCATGACTGTTCCACAGTAAGTATAATAATGCACATCACTATGTGTTTCTCAGTAAGTATAATAATGTACATCACTATGTTCCATAGTAAGTATAATAATGTACATCACTGTGTTCCATAGTAAGTATAATAATGTACATCACTGTGTTCCACAGTAAGTATAATAATGTACATCACTGTGTATTCCAAAGTATAATAATGTACATCACTATGTGTTCCACAGTAAGTATAATAATGTATATCACTGTGTGTTCCACAGTAAGTATAATAATGTATATCACTGTGTGTTCCACAGTAAGTATAATAATGTACATCACTATGTGTTCCACAGTAAGTATAATAATGTACATCACTGTGTTCCATAGTAAGTATAATAATGTACATCACTGTGTTCCACAGTAAATAAAATAATGTACATCACTATGTGTTCCACAGTAAGTATAATAATGTACATCACTGTGTTCCATAGTAAGTATAATAATGTATATCACTGTGTGTTCCACAGTAAGTATAATAATGTACATCACTATGTGTTCCACAGTAAGTATAATAATGTACATTACTGTGTTCCATAGTAAGTATAATAATGTACATCACTGTGTGTTCCACAGTAACTATAAAAATGTACATCACTGTGTTCCACAGTAAGTATAATAATGTACATCACTGTGTTCCACAGTAAGTATAATAGTGTACATCACTGTGTTCCATAGTAAGTATAATAATGTACATCACTGTGTGTTCCAAAGTAAGTATAATAATGTACATCACTGTGTTCCAAAGTAAGTATAATAATTTACATCACTGTGTGTTCCACAGTAAGTATAATAATGTACATCACTGTGTGTTCCAAAGTAAGTATAATAATGTACATCACTGTGTTCCAAAGTAAGTATAATAATCTACATCACTGTGTGTTCCACAGTAAGTATAATAATGTACATCACTGTGTTCTACAGTAAGTATAATAATGTACATCACTGTGTTCCACAGTAAGTATAATAATTTACATCACTATGTGTTCCACAGTAAGTATAATAATGTACATCACTGTGTGTTCCATAGTAAGTATAATAATGTACATCACTGTGTTCCACAGTAAGTATAATAATGTACATCACTGTGTGTTCCATAGTAAATATAATAATGTACATCACTATGTGTTCCACAGTAAGTATAATAATGTATATCACTGTGTGTTCCATAGTAAGTATAACAATGTACATCATTATGTGTTCCATAGTAAATAAAATAATGTACATCACTATGTGTTCCATAGTAAATATAATAATGTACATCACTGTGTTCCACAGTAAGTATAAGAATGAACATCACAATGTGTTCCACAGTAAGTATAATAATGTACATCACTGTGTTCCACAGTAAGTATAATAATTTACATCACTGTGTTCCACAGTAAGTATAATAATGTACATCACTATGTGTTCAAAAGTAAGTATAATAATGTACATCACTATGTGTTCCACAGAAATGTATAATAATGTACATCACTATGTGTTCAAAAGTAAGTATAATAATGTACATCACTGTGTATTCCAAAGTAAGTATAATAATGTGCATGACTGTGTTCCACAGTAAATATAATAATGTACATCACTATGTGTTCCACAGAAATGTATAATAATGTACATCACTATGTTCAAAAGTAAGTATAATAATGTACATCACTGTGTTTCACAGTAAGTATAATAATGTACATGTATATCACTCTGTTCCACAGTAAGTATAATAATGTACATCACTGTGTATTCCAAAGTAAGTATAATAATTTACATCACTGTGTTCCACAGTAAGTATAATAATGTATATCACTGTGTATTCCAAAGTAAAATAATGTACATCACTGTGTTCCACAGTAAGTATAATAATGTGCATCACTGTGTGTTCCACAGTAAGTATAATAATGTATATCACTGTGTATTCCAAAGTAAAATAATGTACATCAATATGTGTTCCACAGTAAGTATAATAATGTGCATCACTGTGTGTTTCATAGTAAATAAAATCATGTACATTACTATGTGTTCCATAGTAAATATAATAATGTACATCACTATGTGTTCCATAGTAAATATAACAATGTTCATCACTATGTGTTCCATAGTAAGTATATTAATGTACATCACCATGTGTTCCATAGTAAATATAATAATGTACATCACTATGTGTTCCAAAGTAAGTATAATAATGTACATCACTGTGTTCCATAGTAAATATAATAATGTACATCACTATGTGTTCCATAGTAAATATAATAATGTACATCAATATGTGTTCCATAGTAAGTATAATAATGTACATCACTGTGTGTTCCATAGTAAGTATAATAATGTACATCACTGTGTTTTACAGTAAGTATAATCAGGAACATCACTATGTGTTCCACAGTAAGTATAATAATGTACATCACTGTGTTCCACAGTAAGTATAATAATTTAAATCACTGTGTTCCACAGTAAGTATAATAATGTACATCACTATGTGTTCAAAAGTAAGTATAATAATGTACATCTCTGTGTATTCCAAAGTAAGTATAACAATGTGCATGACTGTGTTCTACAGCAAGTATAATAATGTACATCACTGTGTTCCACAGTAAGTATAATAATGCACATCATTATGTGTTCCACAGTAAGTATAATAATGTACATCACTATGTGTTCCATAGTAAGTATAATAATGTACATCACTATGTGTTCCACAGTAAGTATAATAATGTACATCACTATGTGTTCCACAGTAAGTATAATAGTGTACATCACTGTGTTCCATAGTAAGTATAATAATGTACATCACTGTGTGTTCCATAGTAAGTATAATAATGTACATCACTATGTGTTCCACAGTAAGTATAATAATGTACATCACTATGTGTTCCACAGTAAGTATAATAATGTACATCACTATGTGTTCCACAGTAAGTATAATAATGCACATCACTATGTGTTCCACAGTAAGTATAATAATGTACATCACTATGTGTTCCACAGTAAGTATAATAATGTACATCACTATGTGTTCCACAGTAAGTATAATAATGTACATCACTATGTGTTCCACAGTAAGTATAATAATGTACATCACCATGTGGTCTACAGTAAGTATAATAATGTACATCACTATGTGTTCCACAGTAAGTATATTAATGTACATCACTATGTGTTTCCTCAGTAAGTATAATAATGTACATCACTATGTGTTCCACAGTAAGTATAATAATGTACATCACTGTGTTCCATAGTAAGTATAATAATGTGCATCACTGTGTTCCACAGTAAGTATAATAATGCACATCACTATGTGTTTCCTCAGTAAGTATAATAATGTACATCACTATGTGTTCCACAGTAAGTATAATAGTGTACATCACTGTGTTCCATAGTAAGTATAATAATGTACATCACTATGTGTTCCACAGTAAGTATAATAGTGTACATCACTGTGTTCCATAGTAAGTATAATAATGTACATCACTATGTGTTCCACAGTAAGTATAATAATGTACATCACTGTGTTCCACAGTAAGTATAATAATGTACATCACTATGTGTTTCCACAGTAAGTATAATAATGTACATCACTATGTGTTCCACAGTAAATATAATAATGCACATCATTATGTGTTCCACAGTAAATATAATAATGTACATCACTATGTGTTCAACAGTAAGTATAATAATGTACATCACTATGTGTTCTAAGTATAATAATGTACATCACTGTGTTACACAGTAAATATAATAATGTACATCACTGTGTTCCATAGTAAGTATAATAATGTGCATTCCTGTGTGTTCCACAGTATGTGTTCACTTTCTTCTTAAAGCAGACTCTCATGGACTCAGTTATGCAACCTCTGTTGTAAATATATGTAATGTATATTTAATTTAATTGTTTGTTTATTAGTTTTTAAAAAAAATTTAATTACATGCTATTGTAATGAAACATTAGTTGCTGGACTTTTCCTTGTCCAAAATTGAGTTCATTTCTGCTTGACCTGATTTACCTTTTTAATATTTTATTTATGTAAACAACTAATAATAGCTTCATTATTCTCTATGTGTACGAGCTAGTTATCAGGATTATTATTCAGGTAAATAAGAAGGCATAAATATGCTGATCAGGGTCAGGGTTTTGCAGATTACTAAGTGAATATTGTATTGTAGACTAGTGTGTTGTAAATAAACATGTTTCATTAGATCATTCTAGAAGGTTATTTTCCATTAGGTAATGGTTCTTTTTAGAAAATGATACTTGTGACTCAAAATCAAGCAGAGAACTATATTATATTGTGACTATAAGGATTTTACCAGTTGTGCTTTAACATCTAGCACTTGAAGTTGTATTATGTTGTGATCAGTATAGGCTGAATTTTATTTTTCTTCAAATTATTGGATTCAAGTGATTATTTTCTCTGGAAATACAAAAGTGCTCTGATGAAGTTCTTGGATGAAGATATTCATTGGAAATTATACTGTATTCAAACCTGGAATAATATTTCTGTGATAAAAACAAGAGATGATACATCAGCACTTCATAGAATATAACAGACATATCGTTGCCCTCAATTTTGCATCCCTTTGGGACTTGAACTGAATTTTATTCAGGACTTTTTATTACTGGGACTTGTCTTTAATTCTAGGATTTTTTAAAAAAAATTTAATTCACAATATTGTAAGTTTTTCTTCTCATTTTTCACTTTATATTCTAGAAAATAAATTTGTTTAATTTTACAAAGCTTGTTGTCGTCACTCTTTTCTGTTACTTATTTTTAGAGCACAGACTCATAATATATAATTATCACTGATTGCACTTTTTAAAATAACTCCCCCATTATGTTCAATTTCAGTGTGAATGAGATATGGTGTTAAATTATACAACAGATAATAATAATAATAATAATAATAATAATAATAATAATAATAATAATAATAATAATAATAATAATAATAATAATAATAATAATAATAATAATAACAACAACAACAATAACATGAATAAATAAAGTTTAAAAAATATAAGTCTCAGAAGCTAAACCAACTTAATTGCTTTTGGGAATGAAACTTCATGATTTGCTCATATGAAAATGTTAGTGAGACATACTTCCAATATGGTTATTGGACAAGTGAAAGTTCCAAAACTTTTGAAATGATACAAAACCTAGATATAAATTCTGCATATCCTGTAGGTCTGTATATATGAATATTTGGTATATGTGGTCTTTTTTATCCAGAAATACTTCCATATAATGTATGACACATCTGAACTATTTGAAGTGACTAGTAGAATTCAGCATCACTGCCACATATATTGTATGCCTTTTTAACTATGTTTGATTCCACCTCCTGCAAAAAAGTGTCTCTCCCTTACTAAAACAATGCTGTTCCCACAAGATAGCCAATAATTTTAACACTGTTGTACATCTATTGGGCATGCTGACTTCTTTATATCTACCGACCATGCCAACTTTGATGTATCTAAAAGCTTTGTTGAATTCTATATATTTACTGACCATGCCAACTGCCTCTTCAAGCTATGTTGACTTCTGTACATCTAAAAGCTTTGATACATCCAATGGTTATGCCAACTCTGATACATCTAAGGGTTTTGCAACTTTGTTACATCTAAGGGCTTTGCAATTTTGTTACAACTAAGCGCTTTGCAACTTTGTTACATCTAAGGGCTTTGCAACTTTGTTACATCAAAGGGTTATGTTGACTTCTATATATCTGATGGCTATGCCAACTCTATCACTAGCTTTGTATCATGAGTAATGTAGATGGAGATGCACAAAATTACTCATGCAAGAGTGGATGGAGCAGTATCACACAATTCCTGCCATTTCATGAAAAATTTCCATGCAGGTGATAAAGCCAGTATAGATAATGGGTGATAATGCCAGTATAGATAATGGGTGATAATGTCATTATAGATACTGGGTGATAATGTCACTATAGATACTGGGTGAAAGCAGAAGCTAATGGGACAAAGATGTGTTTGTATCTTAAACATTGCTAATTCTATGGTATAAATATTAACAAGATTATAAAATAGACTGACCTGATTACAAATTACAGCTGTCTGATTAATAATCCTAAATGATTAGGTAAATAGTGTGGCACATAATGGTACATTTTGTACCTCACAGCTGCCTTGACTATCTGCTACATCCAAGTAAGATATAACACACATAACACTTTAAGTGAATGTGAAATAAAAATATATCAAAAAGTGTCAACATAAATATGGACCCTGTTGCCATCAGCACCATTTTTCAACATATAACATACATACCAACATACCAGCAACAGCCAATAATAAATATTTGCAAGATAAAACCTGTCTTTATAAAAAGGTAGAATGTGAACATTAATGGAATTACTGTCAAAATTAACCACAAAGTCACTCTAACAGCCTGTTTAGATGATAGTCACATCTTAAATGAGCATGGTTTCCAGTTTCTCAGGTTGCTCCGAACTACTGTGATACTTTGAACAGCCAGAATCAGTCACTCATTTGTATAAAGCACTTGATGCCAGGATGCCTTCTGCAAAATTTAATTAAATTCTGTGTAACAATATGGGGATTTTTAAAGTTTTTCTACATCATCTATGCAAAGTATGGAAGGTACCTTGTCTAACAATTACTGTAGTCTGCACTGAGTGAATGGTTCTAGCTGTTTGAAGTGTTAGGGAAAACATGGAATGGAAACTTATAGGGGCAAATAAAACATGCAATGGGTAGTAACAGGAGTGTCAGCATGGATAGCTAAAATGGAGGAGTGCCAGTCCGATACCAGTCAATTTCACGGCCAGACCATCTGGCCAGTTTTTGGGATTTTTAAGCACATGAAGCAAATGTAATCTACAAGTTATATATTGTTTAATATATTAAAAGCAATATTAAATACCAAGAGGAAAATTAGAGAAATGTAGACATGAGAATATAAATAAACTTGCATTTAATCTGCATTCATTAGATGCTTGTAACTTCAAATAAAAACTGTTCTGTATCTATGTGATGTCTAATGATAAATGCTACAAGGTCAACATGTGGGGGTATTTGTGTACATGTGGGGGAATTTGCGTACATTTGGGTATTTGGATGCCCAGAAGTCAGCAAAGGCTGAAAAACCAAACAAAGTCATGGAAATAAGAACTATTCACTAGAAATACAACACTATCAAATGAAAATAACAGAATCTGCCTGAAATATGGAAACAGTCTAAGACCATGCCAATTCAGCTCAGGATTGTGAATGATATCTGAGACTGCAGCTCAGTAAATTTCATGTGAGCCTCTCATTATGAAGGAAAAGTTATGGAATTCATTTTGCTCACAAAACATTTCTGCATCATTTGTATCAAAATACAGAAAACATAACTTGGTGAGTATATCTGGAACAAATTGGTACATGTAATCACCAATATCAGACTTGGAAGAGTTCATTTTGATACTGGACTAAGCATATATGAAAGGCATTGCACATCACAGATACATAAAAACAGTCTACTCAATAGATAAGTTATATATCACCTGGATACATTAAATACAAATGTAAATCAGTTTAAAGAAAACTATATGATGCTGATGATATTAAAATTAGCTAAATTTGTCTACAATTCACTGAGTTAAAATATTAATATCATTCACAAATCCAAGCCCAATGAATTATAACTGTTTGGGTGAATTCTGCTGAAGTGGATGCATTTGATCCAGCTAAAGTTCAACCTTCCACTGCTGGAACTCTTCTTACCGCAGACCTGATTTCATGATCACAAGTACATTTGATACCATAGGGTTATCTTTGGAGGATGGGTCTAGTTCTGATACTGTCATTGATAAATCAATCCTTATTCTGACTGGACATCAATGGTTAGATGTCCAGCCTCTAGATGAGCTGTGTGTGGATCTGGATCAGCTAGACAGTGAGCATTATTGTCCTGGTCAGTGGTCATTATGTGCTGAATTCAGTCATTTTCATTTTTAAAAAAATTAAAACTGATATAAATGTTCTAATTTGTGTTTTACTTTATGTTTCATAATTCATTATATAAATAAACTTATCAAGGGCTGATGTTGTGTCTAACTGATTTTATAACTGAGTCACTGACTACATTTTGTCTTCTTGTATGACCAGTTGGTTATGGACAGGACCAATAGTATTTTTGGGCTTGCTGGATTTTTTGGCAAGTTTCACAAACTGATTGACAGTGAAGTGTCAGAGTGGTCCTGTATTGCCTTGCATTTGTTGACTTACAGTAAAGTGTCAGAGTGGTCCTGTATTGCCTTGCATTTGTCATCTGACAATGGAAGTTTTGGATCATATCCAATTCAAAAAGGCATGAAAATCCTGCTCAGTAATTTTAACAATCAAATTATCCAAGTTTCCTTCAAAGAATAGGAACCAGAATCACTAGCTGTAATGACTAAGAACATCATAATGTTATGACTAATATGCCATCTGTCAATGACTGAGTTGAAATCTTCATTAACCGAAGAAATAAACTGATTATGAGTTGTGTCATCAACTATGCTGAAAATCTGCATCAAATAATTTATAAAAATAATTACTTTCTAATGCTTATAAATTCAAAATCAAAAATCCCCACTTGAATGGAGATTATTTTTAAATGCTCAGTTATAAAATAAATTTTCTCAGGTGGAATCAAAGAGTGTGGGTACATATTTTAGTACTAACCACAATGGAAGGTAAGACAACTTTTCTGATCATGGATTGTTAACTTGAAAGTACAGAATTTTTTGCTTTACATTGGACATGCTCTCTGAATGTTTATATGATGAAGATATTTCAAGCAAAAGGTAAATAATATTGTTTAAAGAATAGCTCTCACTTTGCAGTCCTGCAACATAATGAAAGCATGGTTTGCCCACTTTTTAACACTCTGACACTCATATGACAAGGCCATATCCAAAACAAGTTCAACCGCCACTTTTTGACAATTATATTAGGACAGACACCTGGTCTTATTATCTTAGAAATGTGGTAATGAAATACACATTTAATAATACATGCTTGTTAAATAAAATGCTAGAATATGAAACAACTACACAAATAAATTACAAGTGATTTGAAGTTATATCAACTACTTCATTGAAAACTTAGTAAAAGCAATCAAACGACCATTAATTTATTAAAATGTATGACTTTTAGCATCACATGCTGACAATGAACAATATATATTAATGCAAGAAAATTTAAACAGCAAATGTGTTAGGTTTTATCTTCATACAACATATTAAAAGAAAACCTCAATTCCCCAACAACATAAATCTACACCTGCACAGCAATTATCACTGCAGAGGAAAACAAACCAGATGATAAATTTATTCACAATGTGTGTGTTAAAGTTACATAATTTAAACAAGTTACTATCAAATTCAAAAATGTCCAATCTAAACCTAAAAATGGGACATTTTTTACTGATGAAGCAAAAGTGGAAGATCAGTAAACCTTAATAAACTGAAATGTACATCACAATATATCTGAATACATTATATCACAATCTGTTCATCTGAAAACTTTACATCACAATCTGTCTATCTGAATACTTTACATCACAATCTGTCTATCTGAAAACTTTACATCACAATCTGTCTATCTGAATACATTACAATCTGTCCATCTGAATACTTTTTACATCACAATCTGTCTATCTGAATACTTAACATAAAAATCTGTCCGGTAGAACACTTTACACAATCTTTGTTCACAAAAAACCCCAGAGATCATCACAAACAAAAAACTGCAGGAAGATAAAGTAGTACAATCCTAAACTTCATATATGTAAACCTTCCTGACAGGAGAGGTTTCCTCTAAAGATAGGAGGTGTATCCTGTCCCTTCCATCACTCAATGTCCTGTGTATGCAAAATTATTCAAATTTTTTTATTTTTTGCATATTTTTTCACACCTTGCTTCCAGTGTTTTATACTGACAGTAATATTGCATGTGATCATGTGACTGGGAAATGGCTTAAGCAGGGGAAGACAATTTAGTTCATAATTTCAAGCAACATAAAACAACACCCTTTTGATTATAACTGTAGGCTGGTTGGCTTTAGTTTTTAAAGTTTGCTGAAACGGATTATATTATGTGGTCTAGAGTATTTCCAACATGGATTAAAGAGATTAATGGATTATGTTTGGATTACTGAAAAGCTCAAGCTGCATAAACCTGGAGCACTGTGGTTTTGGTGTTTAAAGTTTGTTGAGATGTCCAGGCGTTATACCTCAATACTAAAATACCAATAATCTAAGCAGCCAAAATATCAAACAAAATGTAATGATGAACTGAAATGGGAAACTCAATGGTTGGAATCAAGTTCAAAACACAAATTCATATAATGTAATTACTATAAAGCTGATTTTAAAATCTGCTGCAATGGCAAGAATGATGTTATGTATCATGCAGCAAATTTAATTCATTAAATATGGCAACAAAAATGATATCACTCAAATTCATGTTTGCAGAATCAGCAATAAATATGAATAAACAAACTGGAGATGAGACACTTTTACCAGCTGTACATAATCTCCCATTGATGGCAGCAGATCTTTTTTCAGTTCTAGTCAAAATAATAAATTCCATGACTTGTAAATTACATGGATGTTCTCATATAGACAGATAGACAGAAACTACTCACATTGTGATACAAGCTTTGGGTCCTCAATAGGATAAGAAAGTCAAATGCTGCCCATCTCATTGAAAATCCTCCATCTTTTGAAATTAAAGCATTTGTCCTAAGATGACTTCTCTGTTCTGTCACGTGTATGCTACTTTAAACTACTGTACAAGGGAATATTTCATGATTTTTGGTTACATATTATAAAAACTTAGTCTCAAGGAAAATGAAGAAACAAAATAATTGGAGCACTGCAAAGTAGAGAAAAATAAACAAAGTGTTCAATATTGGAATGGTTGAAAAATTTACAAACACTAATTTTCCCATACATGAAAGACTAATGGTTACTATACATTTAACATTGATTGACAGATTTAAGACTATTTTACAAATGGAATTAAGAAGAATTTTGTCTCACTTGCTGTGTCAATGCATTACCCATAAGCCAAGCAACATAGTCACACCAGCATGACAATAACCAAACTTGCAGTTTCTCACCATCAACTTCATGACTTACATGAACAAGCCAACACAGAATGATAATTTTGATGTTGCTGAAAAAGTGATAACTATGTCCTACAATTTGCAGGCACATGTGTGACAAAAAAGTGATAACTATGTCCTACAATTTGCTGGAACATGTGTGACAAAAAAGTGATAACTATGTCCTACAATTTGCTGGAACATGTGTGACAAAAAGTGATAACTATGTCCTACAATTTGCAGGCACATGTGTGACAAAAAAAGTGATAACTATGTCATACAATTTGCTGGAACATGTGTGACAAAAAAGTGATAACTATGTCCTACAATTTGCAGGCACATGTGTGACAAAAAAATGATAACTATGTCATACAATTTGCTGGCACATGTGTGACAAAAAGTGATAACTATGTCCTACAATTTGCTGGCACATGAGTGACAAAAAAGTATTAACTATGTCCTACAATTTTACTGGCACACGTTTGACAAAAAAGTATTAACTATGTCCTACAATTTGCTGGCACGTGTGACAAAAAAGGTCACTGTGACCCACAGTTCATGGATTTGTACATTAAACCTAAAAGTAAATGAATTTATAAGTTTCATGACTGTAAAAGCAACAGTGTCAAAAGTATAGACCTAAACACTAAGTCTCCCTACTGTCACTAAAGCATGAAAAGAAATAGTGCAGTCAATGTTTGCAAGGAGTGAAAATATTCATTAAACAAATCCACAAATCTAATTTCATCACTGCAATTGCAAATGTCAGAGAAACAGTGACAACTACAAAAGATTAATGTAACCACAGGAGCCATGAAAAGAAGGTTAATGAAATATACATTTTTCAGCAGTGACACCTATGTCTCTTTAACCCTTTGCAAGCAAGAACATAGAATAAGATGTGTCTTAATTTACAGAAATGAAATTGATGCAATTAGAAAAAATATTATATGAAAGACATTCACATATATTGTACATGAAAACAAATCACTCAGAAGGCAGTGATATTTTTTTAACTGAGAAGGAAATGCCCAAGTGAAATATTTCAAATGTTGTTATAGGATGTACATCTATGAGCAGCGACCAAAATTTGTGTACCATCAAAATCAATTAAAATTTCATTTTCTATTCAATTTGCATGCATACAAATGTTATTTATGGTTGGCAAAAGTCCTTTAATTTACATATGCTTTGTTTTCTTCATACTCTTTTATCTGAATCAACATAAATGGATATTAGCTAAGAATCCAGAGTGATGATTCATACATGTGATGCCTAATTGCTGTGTATAAATTCAATAACCTTTGTGTACAAACACTGCTCATTAACTGCTGTGTACAAACATTGCGATTCAAATATAACTTGCAAGACACATACACAAATCTAGAAATGGAAAACAAATATACAATAATACTCAAATAAAATGGAATGACTTCACTGGTACTATAGGTACATGAAGTTTCAACTGTATGAGAGTTCATTTATCACATAATTACATCAGTATAACAATAATATGGGATGGATGTATTTCAGATCACAGGTTTTGATGAATTGCATCACTTTGATATCTTTCATAAACAAGGAGGGACATAAATATAGCTGGCAAGACATACACAGTCCAAGTGCAAGAGACTAGGATACAAAATATATCTGGCAAGACATAGAGTCAAATTGTAACAAAGAGGGACACAAAATATATCTGGCAGACATACAGTTCATTTATAACAGGGTGGGGCACAAAATATAGCTGCCATTGTGACCAAAGCTGATCCAAGCTGGGGAAAAAAAATGTTTTCTTAATGCTGAAATATTATTTAATCGTCTTTTATCTTCTCTTCTACACTCAGACTTATTCCACCAATAGATGACCTATAGGCTGCTAGTGACCAGACTTTGTTCACTGCCTATGTATGACCCATAAGTCAGAAATTTGCCTTCAGGTTAGTTGATAATTTGCATATTAAATACAGATGTCCTATCCAAAGGTGACCTATAGGAAAAATTTACAAAATTAATTTCATACAGACTGTTAGTCAAATAAGAGATGACAGCAAAGAGTTACTGAGACATTTAATATCCTTTAATTCCATCTGAATATAATTCCAATTTGAATTTTAACATACTGAATTGTGGTACCTTCCATTTACAGTGCACTTTATATTGTATTATAGAAGTGTAAAGACAGTTCTTATGTTTTTTCATCTGCAAATACATGGACTAGAATTCCTTTTTGTCAGGATTGTCAATATAACTACAATATTTGCTGAAATGAAACAAGCTAAATGAGGTCTATTATAGAAATGATGAATTCTTGTGTAGATATAAATAGCTAAAAATTTAACTAAACACCTGGTGTTCATTGCTTTTTTCACAGAATTAGCATTAGTTCATGTTATAAGCAAATATTCAATTAATTTGAAACAATACATCTGATCCACAGCAAAGTTATGTCTAGACCAGTCAGTACCCATACTACAAAGTTACAAGTTTCAGACCAGTCAGTATCCATACTACAAAGTTACAAGTTTCAAACCAGTCAGTATCCATACTACAAAGTTACAAGTTTCAGACCAGTCAGTATCCATACTACAAAGTTACAAGTTTCAGACCAGTCAGTATCCATACCACAAAGTTACAATTTCAGACCAGTCAGTATCCATACTACAAAGTTACAAGTTTCAGACCAGTCAGTATCCATACTACAAAGTTACAAGTTTCAAATCAGTAAGTATCCATACTACAAAGTTACAAGTTTCAGACCAGTCAGTATCCATACTACAAAGTTACAAGTTTCAGACCAGTCAGTATCCATACTACAAAGTTACAAGTTTCAGACCAGTCAGTATCCATACTACAAAGTTACAAGTTTCAAATCAGTAAGTATCCATACTACAAAGTTACAAGTTTCAGACCAGTAAGTATCCATACTACAAAGTTACAAGTTTCAGACCAGTCAGTATCCATACCACAAAGTTACAATTTCAGACCAGTCAGTATCCATACTACAAAGTTACAAGTTTCAGACCAGTCAGTATCCATACTACAAAGTTACAAGTTTCAGACCAAAAAGACTTGTTTGTAAGTGACTTTGTGCAACCATAACACTACTCTGCCATTTCTCACACAACCTAGTTGTACCTCTCAAAGCAATTAAGAACAATGTTTAGAGAAAAACATATTTCTTTGATAATATTTACCTAATTTTAATACATCAGGACATTCACTACTTTCCCAATCCAAGTCAAACAAGAGTGGTCTCCCCTAAGTAGGATTATTGCCAAATTGCAACAACATTTAGTTACATTTGGAGCTGACATCCATGCTCTTCAATATGTGTAACTGCAGCTAGCTTGACAGGGTGTGACTCTATTATGATCAAGAAAGTATTATTAAAAAAACATTTTTGCTCTAAAAAGAGGTTTCTTCAAAAGTATGTTACCCAGGTATAATACATTACCAAAAAAGGTAAAGTAGGTGAGAATAACATCCTTTATGCCAGTGTTGGTCTTGCCTCTGGTCATCTAATGTCCAAGAAGTGCTAGGGTTAGCACATGCCTTGTGCACGGACATTATTTAGAGAAAAATTTCTCTACCACAAATCCAGCAGAAGTAAAGTAACCTGTCATATAAAGCTGCTAAACAACAACAACCTACCAAACTGCTGGAATTGGTCCCACCAATCAAAATGGACCTTTTAGGATGAACCTATTGAACTGCTGGAATTCATCCAACCAGGTCAAACTGGGCCCTTTATGATGAACCTATTGAACTGCTGAAATTGGTACAATCAGGTCAAACTGAACCCTTTTGGATGAACCTATTGAACTGCTAGAATTGGTCCAACCAAGTTAAACTAGGCCCTTCAGGATGAACCTATTGAACTGCTGGAATTGGTCCAACCAGGTCAAACTGGGCCCTTTAGGATGAACCTATTGAACTGCTGGAATTGGTCCAACCAGGTCAGACTAAGCCCTTCAGGATGAACCTATTGAACTGCTAGAATTGGTCCAACCAGGTCAAACTGATCCCTTTAGGATAACATCTCTGACCTTCACCCTACAACATGGATGATGTCAGTTATATAGCAACTGTGCTCATATGCCATACTAATGGAGACTGCCCTAACCTTGTCAGCTGATATGCATTAAAAATTCATCTTTATTTCAATGTGATTTTTGTTGAGTGAACAGATACTCCATCAAGGATGATAAAGCCTGGTTGGAAATACTGTCCCTTCTTTCTCTGAGTGGTAAGAATCAGTGAGGTCAGCCTTTTCTAATTGGCTCAGTTCATTTTAGGCACTACACTGGAACCCTCATGGGATCCTGTGGCACTATTGCGATAAAGGGTCCAAAAAAGACAAAGATGTAGACAGCAATATAATGAGAAAGGACTGATCATAATGTGCAGAGGTGCCTGTTCTTGGCAATGAATACAGAGTCATTGTGAAGGAAATCATACCATTATGGTAAAAGCATACTATAGTTCAAGTCAATGAACAAGGCCTATATGTTCACTGATCCTGTAGCCACAGTGAATAGAAAGCAAGTCTTGAAAAAGACATAAGTCATGATGACTAGAATGTGGTTAAAAGGATGCCTTGCTTTGTGAGGGTCTTTTAATAGCATGGAAATTGTGTGGAATTCAGTTAGTTCTGTGAGGGTCTTTTATCAGCATGGAAATTGTGTGGAATTCAGTTGGTTCTGTGAGTGTCTTTTAGCAGCATGGAAATTGTGTGGAATTCAGTTGTTTCTGTGAGGGTCTTTTAGTAGCATGGAAATTGTGTGGAATTCAGTTGTTTCTGTGAAGGCCATTTAGCAAAATGGAAATTGTATGGAATTCAGTTGTTTCTGTGAGGGTCATTTAGTAGCATGGAAATTGTGTGGAATTCAGTTGTTTCTGTGAGGGCCATTTAGCAGCATGGAAATTGTGTGGAATTCAGTTGTTTCTGTGAGGGCCATTTAGTAGCATGGAAATTGTGTGGAATTCAGTTGTTTCTGTGAGGGCCATTTAGCAGCATGGAAATTGTATGGAATTCAGTTGTTTCTGTGAGGGCCATTTAGCAGCATGAAAATTATGTGGAATTCAGTTGTTTCTGTGAGGGCCATTTAGCAGCATGGAAATTGTATGGAATTCAGTTGTTTCTGTGAGGGTCTTTTAGTAGCATGGAAATTGTGTGGAATTCAGTTGTTTCTGTGAGGGCCTTTGAGCAGAATGGTAATAGTGTGGAATTCAGTTGTTTCTGTGAGGACCATTTAGTAGCAAGGAATTTGTGTGGAATTCAGTTGTTTCTGTGAGGGCCATTTAGCAGCATGGAAATTGTGTGGAATTCAGTTGTTTCTGTGAGGGTCTTTAATAGCATGGAAATTGTGTGGAATTCAGTTGTTTCTGTGAGGGTCTTTTAGTAGCATGGAAATTGTGTGGAATTCAGTTGTTTCTGTGAGGGCCATTTAGCAGCATGGAAATTGTGTGGAATTCAGTTGTTTCTGTGAGGGTCTTTAATAGCATGGAAATTGTGTGGAATTCAGTTGTTTCTGTGAGGGCCATTTAGCAGCATGGAAATTGTGTGGAATTCAGTTGTTGCTGTGAGGGTCTTTTAGTAGCATGAAAATTGTGTGGAATTCAGTTGTTTTTGTGAGGGCCATTTAGCAGCATGGAAATTGTATGGAATTCAGTTGTTTCTGTGAGGGTCTTTTAGTAGCATGGAAATTGTGTGTAATTTAGTTCTTTCTGTGATGGTCTTTTAGTATAATGGAAATTGTGTGAAATTCAGTTCTGCATAGAAAATGTTCACAATTGAGTTCTTTCTATTAGCCTGGGTTTAATGGACACTACTGTGGTCATGCTCTACAAATATTATGTACTTTGTAATATGGGACCAGCATAAGGTTAAGTTAACTACACTTGCAACATACGGTGCCGAGAATGTTAGCATGCTACTTTCATGAACTGTCACTGAAATTTCTTTATATGTGGTAAATATAAAAACTATGCACTATGTAAAGCTGACAGCTGATCAATATGTCAGAAAAATGAGCCTGAAAAAAATATTGCTAGAGTAGACAATACCAGCTTCTGAATGTCTAGTAAAGTAGTATTGCAATGAAGAGGATGCTAAAAATAAATTAGAAATGCCACTGAAAATTGTTGGAATGATCTTATATGTAACAAAAAATCAATTACTTAACAAATATCATAAACAATGTCAAGCACTGACTTGAAATGAAAGTAAAATATAACTAATGGACAGTAATTAAGATAGCAGGAATATGCTTATCTTATGATAAAGTTAGACCACTGATGCGCAAAAAAATTCACCTATGATGAAGTTAGACCACTGATGTGCAAAAAAATTCACCTATGATGAAGTTAGACCACTGATGTGCAAAAAAATTCACCTATGATGAAGTTAGACCACTGATGTGCAAAAAAATTCACCTATGATAAAGTAAGACCAGTGATGTGCAAAAAAATTCACCTATGATGAAGTTAGACCACTATGTGCAAAAAAATTCACCTATGATGAAGTAAGACCACTGATGTGCAAAAAAATTCACCTATGATGAAGTTAGACCACTGATGTGCAAAAAAATTCACCTATGATGAAGTTAGACCACTATGTGCAAAAAAATTCACCTATGATGAAGTTAGACCACTGATGTGCAAAAAAATTCACCTATGATGAAGTTAGACCACTGATGTGCAAAAAAATTCACCTATGATGAAGTTAGACCACTATGTGCAAAAAAATTCACCTATGATGAAGTTAGACCACTGATGTGCAAAAAAATTCACCTATGATGAAGTTAGACCACTGATGTGCAAAAAAATTCACCTATGATGAAGTTAGACCACTGATGTGCAAAAAAATTCACCTATGATGAAGTTAGACCACTATGTGCAAAAACATTCATCTATAGTGAAGATTCAGCTGGAAATTGAAAAATTAAAGGATACTTCACTAAGATGAGAAAACTACACAGAATTATTCAAAAGATCAAATGGCACAATTCAGTCTTTGTAAGGTGAATTCAATCATTGCAAAACAGAATTGAATCTAGTCTTTGCAAGAGAATTTTGTCTTTGTAAGATCTAAGTGACTGCAAAACAAAAGTGAATTTTATCTTTGCACAAGTGAATTCAGTCTTTTCTGCAAAACCTACCCTTTAATCATGAAAAAAAGCAATAAGTGACAAATGATGGTATTAGAAACCAATCCCTCTATGGGGAGATCATTCTAGTCTTACCTCTTCCTTTTTGCAAGCAGACAACCTTAAGCACTGCTATTGTAAAAGCCAATAATGACAATGTGAGCATTTTTTTAATCACTTTGAAGGCCTGGATGTGTGAGCAAATGGATGTATTCTTAGCTTGTAATAATTGTGTCTTGAGAAGATACACTTTAACATTTCACCAGCAGAGGGTTGGTAATGAGGTTAAATATCATAAGAGGACCCATCAAAATTACTGTTGTGCTAAAACAGGATCAAAGTAAACAACTTTTGTTAATATGGATTAATGACTTTGTTATAGTCTTTCTTAAAATGCTTCCATGATTCATATCTATGTCAGATGTATGATTAAATGTACTGGGTTATATACATTTCATCTCCAACTTGTTTGAATATGTATAAGTACAAAGTAAGATTAAAATTATTTGAGAATAACAAAAGACTTGAGACTGAAATCGATCTTCACTAATTCCTAAAAATTTGCCATATAAAGCTGCAAAAGATTTTTTTCTCTTTCAATAAATATATCGTACAATGATAAGACTGATGGACACCTTTGTTTTATCTTCTAAAACCTATGAATCACTGTCATAAAGAGTTGCAGAGGCCGTGTTTTCTTTAGATGAGGGGAGGTAATCCATGGTCTTCCTAAGCTCTTCATAGTTCCAGTTAAGCTGGGTTACTTCCTGTCTATGTTTCTCACGTAAGTCCTCAAGATCCTTCAGTAGATGTTCATTTGTTTGCACCAAAGATCTGAAACAGGGTACCAGAAAAATTACACAAGAGATTTGAAACAAGGTACCAGATAAAACTAAACAAGAGAACTGAACAGGAAACCAGATAAAATTACACAAAAGAGCTGAAACAGGGTACCAGAAAACTGCACAAGAGATCTGAAACAGGGTACAAGATAAAACTACACAAGAAATCTGAAACAGGATACCAGAAAAAACTACACAAAAGATCTGAAACAAGGTACCAGATAAAACTACACAAGAAATCTGAATGGGCACCAGATAAAATTAATTATCAAATTATCTAATTACAAATAAACAATGGATCTTAAACTGGGTACCTGATAAAATTACATACAAGACTTGAAACAGGGTACCTGATAAAATTACACAAAAGATCTGAACAAGATACTAGACAAAATTTGGAGACTAATGACAAATCAGCTGTTGTATTAAGCACATTTATTAAACAGCAGTTAAAGCTTGGTACAAGTAATTTACAAGACATTTTATAGTATCACTGTTTAATCAATTAATGAAAACAATACCTGGCACTTAACATACACTTTGTATGGTTACAGCTTTAGCAATATTAACTTTGTATTATCAACTTAATATATATCCTACTGGGTTTAGTTTAATTAATGAATGAAAATGTGGGACCAGGAACTTACTATGCATTTTATACACTTAATCAATGAATGAAAATATGGGACCAGTAGGTATTTACTAGGCATTTTATACACTCACTGCTGCTAAATCAAACAATGAAAACTTTGTACCAGTCACTTACTAAGCATCATGTAGGGCCACAGCTCAATCAAGCAATGAAAACTTTGTATCAGTCACAAGACATCTTGTTGGGTCATAGTCAGTGAAGCAATGAAAACTTTGCACTAGTCACTTACTACAAATTTAGCAAGCAATGAAAATATTGTATCTGTAACATATGAGACATCTTGTAAGGTCTCTGTTTAATGAAGCAATGACAACTTTTTACTATAAACTTACTAGACATCTTGTTGGAACATAGTGAAGCAACAAAAACATTCTACAATCTTTCCTTGGTAACTTGTGCACAACTAGGTTAAAAACCCACCTGCACTATAAGCAAGGGCACATGGAACCTCAAAACACAAAAAGAAGTGATGCCCTTCACACTGAACATTAAAAAAACCAAGGGATTAATGTATCTTTACTTGTTGTATAATCACTTTGGAATAATTGTTTATAAAGCTCTTTCACTAATGAAGATGGTTGCTTTTCTGCATTGGGAATATTTGTTAATAAAGCTCTTTTCCTAATGAAGATGGTTGCTTTTATGTATTGGGAATAATTGTTAATAAAGCTCTTTTGCTAATTGAAGATGTTTGCTTTTCTGTATTGGGAATAATTGCTAATAATGATGTTTTCCTAATGAAGATGGTTGCTTTTCTGTATTGGGAATAGTTGTTAATGAAGCTCTTTTCTAATGAAAATGGTTGCTTTTCTATATTGGGAATAATTATTAATAAAGCTCTTTTTGAAACAAAGATAATAATTGTTAATAAAGCTCGTTACCTAATGAAGATGGTTGCTTTTCTGTATTGGGAATACATGTTAATAAAGCTCTTTTCCTACTGAAGATGGTTGCTTTTCTGTATTGGGAATAATTGTTAATAAAGCTCTTTTCCTAATGAAGATGGTTGCTTTCTGTATTAGGAATAATTGTTAATAAAGCTCTTTTACTAATGAAGATGGTTGCTTTACTTTATTGGGAATAATTGTTAATAAAGCTCTTTTCCTAAAAAAGAAGGTTGCTTAACTGTATTGGGAATATTTGTTAATAAAGCTATTTTCCTAACAAAGGTGTTTGCTTTTCTGCACTGGGAATAATTGTTAATAAAGATTTTTTCCTAATCAAGATGGTTGCTTTACTTTATTGGGAATATTTGTTAATAAAGCTATTTTCCTAATGAATTGGTAGCTTTACTGTATTGGGAATATTTGTGAATAAAGCTCTTTTCCTAAAGAAGATAGATATATCTTTCCTTGTTGTATAATTACTTAGGAATAATTGTTAACAAAGCTCTTTTCCTAATGAAGATGGTTGCTTTTCTGTATTGGGAATAATTGTTAATAAAGCTTTTTTTCTAATGAAGATGGTTGCTTTTCTGTATTAGGAATAATTGTTAATAAAGCTCTTTTCCTAATGAAGATGGTTGCTTTTCTTTATAAATTACCATTTTTATTTTCAAGATGCCAACCTTTTGTAAAAACTTTAATATTATTCCATCTGGTTTCAACAACCTTCAAGTGAACATCATTCACTGCATTTTGTTGTTATCAATTCTGAACTAAACAAGATTCCTTTCTTCAAAAACCAGGGATATTTATTTAGTAAAACATGTCAACATTGAAACTCAAATTTTATTCTATTAGTAAAATACTGATGTGATGATCACATTGCAAGTAATAGTAAAACTTCTTCCCATCTTTGAGGAAATCTCTGAGTGCTAATTCAGAAATTTGATATTAACTATAATCTCTGAAACTTACTTCTCTACATTGAACCATATGTATAAAATAAAGCTTTTTTATTCCACCAAATATTCATTTTGCTTGAAAGCCTTGCTATGTTTGATTGCTTTTGTGAATGATTAGGCTGAAATTTAGTAGTTTAATTATAGTGTGTACACAACAATATAACAATGTTTAACAGATCGATTAAAATGAGTTGATCTGACACATGACCAGGGCCACTAGCTCTTATGAAGGTAGAATTTGCACACCTTTAAACTTTTCTTTTTTTCCAGACTTCATTTGATCTTGTAAAAATGATGTAAATAATGTGATAATACAAAGCAGGCATGCTATTAATTATGTGCAATGATACAACAAATACTTCTGCAAATCAGATCAAAACATGGATGGCACTTAATTAGGTTCTTACAGAAACACTTGCTGACATATTTCACATCTGAAGGTACATTTAAACTTAAAATGAACCAAATGATATAACTAAAATAACAATTTCACTTGAAAAACTTGTTTTAAAACGTATTTATTTATTAAAGTGTTGCCTCCAGTAGGTATTATTGACCTTTTCATTTATTGAAAATTTCTTTTGATGGTTTCAAAGATTTTGTTTTGGAAAGAAAAATTAACAAAATATATGACTCCTTATTAGAGGTTGAGAAGTTCAAAATGTTAATTCAAATTTTTGGCTGCTATCTACAATTTTCAATAATAATACAAGCTATCAAGGTTTCAATTACCAATTTTGATTGTAATTTTCTTCACATTCAATAAATAAGGATTAATTTTTTCATATTTTCTAGTTTAAAAAACTGGATGCATGCCTGACCCTGTATTATAATAAGGTTCATTAGTTATCATGCATGGATTATCAAGGTGTAATAGTAGCAGACATCTTGTACCATTACAGCTTAATCAAGCAATGCCAAGTTTCTACTAGTAACTTAATAAACATCTTGTACCGTTACAGCTTAATCAAGCAATGCCAAGTTTCTACTAGTAACTTAATAAACATCTTGTACCATTACAGCTTAATCAAGCAATGCCAAGTTTCTACTAGTAACTTAATAAACATCTTGTACCGTTACAGCTTAATCAAGCAATGCCAAGTTTCTACTAGTAACCTAATAAACATCTTGTACCGTTACAGCTTAATCAAGCAATGCCAAGTTTCTACTAGTAACTTAATAAACATCTTGTACCATTACAGCTTAATCAAGCAATGCCAAGTTTCTACTAGTAACTTAATAAACATCTTGTACTGTTACAGCTTAATCAAGCAATACCAAGTTTCTACTAGTAACTTAATAAACATCTTGTACCGTTACAGCTTAATCAAGCAATGCCAAGTTTCTACTAGTAACTTAATAAACATCTTGTACCATTACAGCTTAATCAAGCAATGCCAATTTTCTACTAGTAACTTAATAAACATCTTGTACCGTTACAGCTTAATCAAGCAATGCCAAGTTTCTACTAGTAACCTAATAAACATCTTGTACCGTTACAGCTTAATCAAGCAATGCCAAGTTTCTACTAGTAACTTAATAAACATCTTGTACCATTACAGCTTAATCAAGCAATGCCAAGTTTCTACTAGTAACTTAATAAACATCTTGTACTGTTACAGCTTAATCAAGCAATACCAAGTTTCTACTAGTAACTTAATAAACATCTTGTACTGTTACAGCTTAATCAAGCAATGCCAAGTTTCTACTAGTAACTTAATAAACATCTTGTACCATTACAACTTAATCAAGCAATGCCAATTTTCTACTAGTAACTTAATAAACATCTTGTACCGTTACAGCTTAATCAAGCAATGCCAAGTTTCTACTAGTAACTTAATAAACATCTTGTACCATTACAGCTTAATCAAGCAATGCCAATTTTCTACTAGTAACTTAATAAACATCTTGTACCATTACAACTTAATCAAGCAATGCCAAGTTTCTACTAGTAACTTAATAAACATCTTGTACCATTACAGCTTAATCAAGCAATGCCAATTTTCTACTAGTAACTTAATAAACATCTTGTACCGTTACAGCTTAATCAAGCAATTCCAATTTTCTACTAGTAACTTAATAAACATCTTGTACCGTTACAGCTTAATCAAGCAATGCCAAGTTTCTATTAGTAACCTAATAAACATCTTGTACTGTTACAGCTTAATCAAACAATGCCAAGTTTCTACTGGTAACTTAATAAACATCTTGTACCATTACAGCTTAATCAAGCAATGCCAAGTTTCTACTAGTAACTTAATAAACATCTTGTACCGTTACAGCTTAATCAAGCAATGCCAAGTTAATATTTTAAAAAACACTTGCTAGATATCTTAATGAGTGACAGGTATTAAAGTAATGAAAACATTCTACTCGTAACTGGGACTCAGTCACATTTCAATCTAAGCAATGAAAATTTAGTGACTTACATAGCATCATCTACAGTGAAAGTATAATCAAGCAATGAAAACTATCAATAACTTACTAGACACCTGGTAACATCAATGAATAATGACTCAATGGAAATTTTGTACTAGTATTTACAAGACATCTTGTAAGGAAAATGCTTAATCAAGCAAGAAGCTTAGTTATTCTATCCATCTAAAATGCATAAGAAATAATGCTAAACCCACTTGAAATGTAAAATTGTGAACGAAAAATAATATTTATAAATATTTTGAGAAGATTGTTCTAAATGAAATCTCTCCTAGATTTTTCACATACAACACCTTCCAATCCAATTTCAAGGCTTCCTTGTTTTAGAAATTATGTATAAACCAAATCAGATATGAGACACACACATTACATGCAAACACATGCACATATGTACAGATGAAGTATATGTGTTTGCATTGGTATGACTCTTTTCATGCATAGTTATTTAAGTGTGAGTATAACTTTGCTGATGTTGTTGTAGTTGTTGTGGTTAACGCCATTTTTCAGCACACGATAGGCTATTCATGGCGGCCAGTATTAATGGTGGAGGAAGAAACCGGGAAATCACCGGAAAGAACCACTGACCCACGAGAAGCTACTGGCAAGCTCTCTCACATATCCACATTCGCCGAATCTTAGACTCGAACCCACGCAGATAGAGGTGAGATGGCAGTGATCCGTAACGGACAGCGCTTTAGACCACTCGGCCACTCGGGGCCCCTTAACTTTGCTGAACTTATCTGCATCTGGCCTTCACAATCAAAGACACACATATTCATATATATTCAAACACAGGCAAACACAATCACAGGCACACATATTTGTATATATGCATATTGACAACTACAATCACAGACACATATTTGTATATATGCACACACAGGCAAACACACAGACACATATTCATATATATGCACACACAGGTAAGCACATGTTGTAATTGTATGAACATACTTATGACTGTCCTGTAGCATAGCAGAGAGTTCCTGCAGCTGTGAGTACTGTTTCAGTTTGATTTGCATCTTGTCTACCTCTCTCTGCAAAACCTCATTATGACGCTGCAGTTCATCTGTAGAATAAAATGAATCCCCATTCAAAACATCAACTTATCAAATTTCTTTCACTTGTATCTTTTACCAAGTATTATCAAATGCTCCAAGAAAAAATTATCAATTCCTATAAAACAAAATTATAAAATGTACTTTCTTCAACTTAAAGTTTTCTTTATACAGAGATACATACTTAATTTTGCCATAAAAAGGCCCATGTGTAATTGTTTTGCCACACAAACATGTGAAGGCACATGTTAATGCACTTTGTGTCATAAATAAGCCCTAAGGCCCATTTGCATTTATTTATTTCTGCTATAAAAATACTTGAAGGCCCATATGCAATTAGTTTTGCCATAAAAGACCCAAAGGCCCATTTGCACTTGTTTTTGCCACAATAAAATCCTGAAGGCCCATATGCAATTATTTTTGCCCAAAAAAGATTAAAAGGCTCAAGTGCAATTATTTTTTCCACAAAAAATGAAAGGCCCATGTGCAATTGCCACAAAAAGACCCAAAGGCCTATGTATACATATTTCTGCCACAATCAATCCCTAAAACCCATGTGCACTTAGTTTGGCCACAAAAAAAACTTGAAGACCCATTTACACTTATTTTGCCAAAAAAACATTCTGAAGCCCCATGTGCAATAATTTTTTGCTACAAAAAAGAACAAATGAACATGTGCACTTATTTTTGCCACAAAAGATGTGAAGGCCCACGTGGATGTATTTTTTTGTCTTTTCTCAAGAGTGCTCATCACCAAACAGAGCTTATGCCACCAAAACCTAACAAAAGCGATTAGTGATCTCCAACGTAAAATACTGCCCATAAAGTCCCAAACTCAGTACATTCAGACATTCACAACATTTACAAAGTGGCTTAAGATTGGTAAAATTCAATTTATGTGGATAATGTCATCATTATATGTGATTTACCAACTTATTGTTGCTTGCAAAACTGCAGGCTTTGGCAGTCATTAATAAAGCCCATCAAAGTGCAGGGATGCTAGCTTTACTGCAAGACGATGGAATCATATGTCTGTGCCTTCATTGTGTATGGACAACAGACAACCTTTAGACCTGGCAATAAATAAGTAATACAAAGAAGAATATGTAAAACAGGTGATGGAGACCATGAGGAAAGAAGGAAGACATCAGTGGTGAAGATCAATGCACTTTAGTGTTTCATTATCTCTTGTTTATGTAATTGGTGAATGCATAGTGTTTCATTATCACTTGTTTATGTAATTGGTGAATGCATAGTGTTTCATTATCACTTGTTTATGTAATTGGTGAATGCATAGTGTTTCATTATCACTTGTTTATGTAATTGGTGAATGCATAGTGTTTTATTATCACTTGTTTATGTAATTGGTGAATGCATAGTGTTTCATTATCACTTGTTTATGTAATTGGTGAATGCATAGTGTTTCATTATCACTTTTTTATGTAATTGGTGAATGCATAGTGTTTCATTATCACTTTTTTATGTAATTGGTGAATGCATAGTGTTTCATTATCACTTTTTTATGTAATTGGCAAATGCATAGTGTTTCATTATCACTTTTTTATATAATTAGCGAATGCATAGTGTTTCATGATCACTTTTTTATGTAATTGGCGAATGCATAGTGTTTCATGATCACTTGTTTTATGTAACTGGTGGTGGTGGTGGTGGTGTTTATAATTTTTAACGTAGCTTTAACAATTTTTCAGTCATATCGCTATGATGTCTGCAGTGTGACAGTTTATAGTGATGTCTAGCACTTGGGCATCATGCCGCAGACATGTAGCATGATATCCCACCCAGTCACATTATCTTGACACCAGGCCGACCAGTTCTAACACTAACCTCTTAATGCTGAGCGTAAAGCGAGGCAGCTGTTAGTACCATTTTTGTAAGTCTTTGGCATGACTCGACCGGGGATCGAACCCACGACCTCCCACATTTGAGGTGGACGCTCTAACCACTAGGGCACCGAAGCGGTTGTTTATGTAATTGGTGTATATGCATAGTGTTTCATGATCACTTGTTTATGTAATTAGTGTATATACATGTCTTTAATTGTCACTTGCGCTTCAAGCATGTTAATTAGAGAAGTATGGCTCAAATGACATGTGCTCTTAAAAGAAAGTTTCCTGCCAATAATTCTAGATAAATGCTTATATTTATCTGTTGTTGGAAGAAGGATTACAACTATGATTAAACCTTATGTTTCTGACATTTTTATTTCAATGATGAAATGAGGTAAGTAATTATTCAATTTAATAATTTTGTATACATTTCATTATTGATTATTTGATTTCCAATGTGTTCATGCAGTTTACACTCTTTCTCTTTTCTCGCTATCCTTATTATTCTCATAACACATACTGATTAATTTCTTAGAAAATGGAACTGAACAGTTACTGGATACTGTATAAATATATCTGCAGTTAAACAGAAAATGCCTTAAAATTTGATAATAATTATAGTCTCACAAAAGGGTAAACAAAAACAACTTATAAAGTAATAGTTAATCACAGTAATGAAACTTAAATATCATTTTCTGAGCTCTAGTGATTGACAGGAATGTATCAGTAAAGCAAAATGGGGTGGATGTCAGCAATGCATTTGGTAAATTTTTTGCTTGATCTTTAAATTTATAATTTGAAATAATCACCAAATAAAAGAACCCACAAAAAAGAAAAGTGACACAAACAGTTTTGAATGTGAATTATAACCGATTTGGAGTCTATGAGATTGCTGTCTGATTCCAAAATTTGACTGGATTTGCAATTTAGAGTCTGCAACTGATACCACAGCCATATCAGTTTTATTGATTTCAAATGGTGTTATGCAAAACTATTCTTTAATAAAAAAAGGAGATACATGTATGTTTACATATGATGTGGATAAAATTCCAAATTGGATTCACTGCTGTATATTATTTTATCCACAAAGATCCAAGTATTCTTATCAACAGAACTGCCTGGATGTAGATTGTACATTACTAAGTCCACATGCCATGCAAGAACTTTTTTGTTTCCTGGACGAGGTTTAGCATGTGAATACATTTAATGTTTGACAGAGGTACTTTCTGGATGTGTACTTCCTTCCATCTGCAACAATCTTTTATACTGAACCAGTTTCTAAATTTCTCTTCTCTTGGTGTAATGACATGTTTAACTCCTTTCAGCAGTTACAGGGTCATAATTAGCAGTTGTAAGGGTCATAGTTAGCAGTCACTGTGGTCATAATTAGCAGTTGTAAGGGTCATAGTTAGCAGTCACTGTGGTCATAATTAACAGTAACAGGGGTCATAATTAGCAGTTATAGGGGTCATAATTAGCAGTTATAGGGGTCATAATTAGCAGTTATAGGGGTCATAATTAGCAGTAACATGAGTCATAATAAGCAGTTAGAGGGTCAAAATATGTAGTTACAGGGTCATAATCAGCAGTTACTAAGGTCATCCTTAGCAGTTAAAGGGTCATAATTAGCAGTCACAGTGGTCATAATTAGCAATTAAAGGGTCAAAATATGTAGTTATAGGTTCATAATCAGCAGTTACTAAGGTCATCATTAGCAGTTAAAGGGTCATAATTAGCAGTCACAGTAGTCATAATTAGCAGTAACAGGGTTCATAATTAGCAGTCACAGTGGTCATAATTAGAAGTAACAGGGATCATAATTAGCAGTTAAAGGGGTCATAATAAGTAGTTTTAGGAATCATAATAAACAGTTAAAGGGTCAAAATATGTAGTTACTGGGTCATAATCAGCAGTTACAAAGGTCATCATTAGCAGTTAAAGGGTCATAATTAGCAGTTATAGGGTCATAATTAGCAGTTATTTAGGGTCAAAATATGTAGTTACAGGGTCATAATTAGCAGTTACAAAGGTCATCATTAGCAGTTACTGGGGTCATAATTAACATTTACAGGGTCACAATTAGCAGTAGCAAGTTCAATGTTCATATCATTAGTTTCAGTTTATTACCTGCCTTACAATTTACTTTCATGAAATTTGTGGACACAGATTCCAGGTCTGTGGTTAATGCATTATGCTATGTAACTTCCCTAATCTGGGCAATGTACAAAGGAAACATTACACTATTTTATAGAGGTAGGCAGAATAAATAAATTTGTTTAGTGTCAGAATGGCATAAAATATGTTGCCAGTTTACTGAGCAGGCTGGGTTACCTGAGTTGATTTAGTAAAGTTTCAATGTATTTATCTTGACAAGAGATCAGAAGGCCATCAGAAAAACAATAAATGTGTACCTACTTAAGTTCGTTGGGATCTGGCATGAATTACTGCAAATGTATGTGATTTTTCTACCAGTTCTAAATTGGTGGAGGTGCATGCTACTTTAAATTGATACAGATTTGTTTTACCTGTAACCACACGCCTTCAACAACCAAAAATGTTGCAATACTGATATGGCTTGCTGGCAATGAAGTTAACTAGACATGTTTTTGTGTATGATGCAGGCCAATTAGTACCTATTTGATTCTGCGTGATGCTAGATGTTGAGGCAGCTGCCCCTGACTGGTTGTAACTGGGTTCTGCATGTAGTATCTTCTGCTGCAGCTTCCTATTCTCCTGCAAACAGTCATGCAAACGCCCCTTCAGTAGCTCCTGCAAAATATTCATTTTTAAATAAGATGAAAATATTCATTTTTAAATAAGATGAAAAGATTCATTTTAAATATTCAGGAGTCATAATTAGTGAAAATATTAATTTTAAACACAATGTTGTTGTTGTTGTTGGGCTTAACGCCATTTTTCAGCACACGATAGGTTATTCATGGTGGCCAGTATTATGGTGGAGGAAGAAACCAGGAAATCACCGGAAAGAACCACCGACCCACAAGAAGTTACGGCAAGCTTTCTCACATATCCACATTCGCCGAATCTTAGACTCGAACCCACGCAGACAGAGGTGAGATGGCAGTGATCCATAACGGACAGCACTTTAGACCACTCGGCCACTCAGGGCCCCTTTAAACACAATGAATTCACTTTTAATTTTAAGGGGACCAATATATTGTTGGTTTCATAGTTCCTATAGACCATATAATTAAATAAACAACAATTATCCCTTTCAGAAAACAACAGAAAGTCCTTTACAATGAACAAAATGTCTTTTAAAATCAATTTAAAAAAATGTCCTTCACAACAAAAAAATGTTCTTTACAATCAATAGAATGGCTCTTATAAGCCCCAAGAATGTTGTTTACAATCAACAGGATGTCCTTTAAAACCCAAAAGAATATCCTTTACACTGAACCAACAGAATGTCCTATAGTACCCAAAGAATGTCCTTTAGTACCCAAAGAATGTCCTTTACAATCGACAAAATATCTTTTACAATCAGTTCTTTACAATCAACAGAATGTCCTTTACAATCATTAGAAGGTCCTTAACAAGTTATTTTATAATCAACCACCAGAATGTCTTTTACAACTGCTTTATATAATTTGGATCATCTGTTGGCTTTTCTTACAAATTACATGTAAACTTGTATTTTGTATTTGACCTTGTCCAAAATCAAGTTCATAGTGTGCCTGACATTTATTTTGAAAACAAAAAAATACATAGCTAATTTTCAATGAATGTAGATGATATATTCTGATCTTTATCAATGGAAGTAAATATGTTTACTTCTATCTGAATGTATGATTTTAGATTTTCAGTTGGAGATTCATAAACTTGTTGACAATTTTGAATGTTTGAGGAAGGAAACTTACCTACATACTGACTTTATTATTGTGTCTCAGCTTTTTATTCATTGTAGTTTACTTGAAAAAATGACTATTTCTTGCCTTAACATCTTAAGCAGAATCAATCTTATTCTTGTGTTCAGTCTTTCATTTGGATGGATTTACTTATACAAATTATTTATTCATTGGAATTACAAAGTGCTCAATAATATTCTTTCACTGGAACATTAATTTGGAATAATAGTGAATTGAGACAAGAACATTTTAGATTATATTATTGTGGAACATCAAAAGATGGGTAGCACATAGCCAAACTCCATTCCATGTTAATGGCACATCAACACATCCAATATTGGAAAAAAATTTTAATACCTCTGAAATTAATATGCAACTTCATATATTTGGATCTGTGATGGAACTTTTAGGACTATTGGAACTAAGCTTACAATACTCTAAATCATTTTAAGTTTTCACATTGGATTCTAGAGAAATACATTTTTTGTTAAATTTTACTAAACCTGGTTACCACTCTTTTCTGTTATTAAGTTTAAGACCACAGTGATATAACAACTAAATGAATGTCCTTTACAATTAACAGCAGAATGTAATTAACAATGAAAAGGATGACTAATATTTACAATTAACAGAATGTCCTTTACAATCAATGTAATGACATTAACAAACAACCAACAAAATGTCCACTGCTATCAATGGAATGTTCTTTACAAGCAACATAATGTACTGTACAACCCCCAAAAATTGTCCTTTACAATCGAACAAAGTGTCATTTACCACCAAAAGAGAGTCCTTGACAATCAACCATTAGAATGTTCTCTACAATTAACAGAATGTCATTTATAACCAATAAAATCTCATTTACCGCCAAAAGAGTATCATTTATAATTAACAAAAAATGCCATTTACAATCAACCAATAAAATGTCCTTTACAATCAACCAATCAAATAAGATCATTTGCCTTCAGCATCCAATGAAATGAGACCTGTCGTCTTTGCCATCTAATCAAAGCAATGAGACCAGTTGTCTTCATAATCCAGTGAAAGCCACAAGACGAGTTGTCTTTGCCATCCAATAAATTGAGATCAGTTCTCTTCACCATCCAAAGTAATCCAAAGTAATCAGACCAGTTGTCTTCACCATCCAATGAGATGAGACCAGCTGCCTTGACCATCCAATAAAAGCCATAAAACCAGTGGTCTTCACATTCCAATCAAAGCCATGAGATCAGTTGTTTTCACCATCCAATGAAAGCCACGAGACAGTTGTCTTTACCATTTCATGAAAACCACGAAACAGTTGTTTTCACCATCCAATAAAAGCTATGAAACCAGTTGTCTTGACCATCCATTGAAAGCCATATGACTGGTTGTCTTCACAAGATTCAGCCATACATTGCATTCAGCTTCAAGTCAAAAAGGGCAATAGCTCACAAAAGTTGTGTGAACAAAGCATCCTGTCAATATGTGCATCTTGCAGTCCATCAAAAATTCTTGCTGACATAATAAGATGTGCCAAATGGATGGATGAAAGGATTCCAACTCTGCGTATAAAAAGACAAAAGTTTGACCAGATGTGCATGTGAACAGCAGCATTGACTGTGAGGCATATTATGGTATGCTTAAACAAATTTAATAATAATTTTACAAAACTGGTCTTTCAAAGGCATCAATGGGGCTATTTCCCTTGCCTGTAACAGCTTATTATTTCAGTGAAGGCCCTATGAAGTGAGGTCTTGCCTCTCCAAGCTTACTATATCTGTAAAGGCTTTATGAAGTGAGGTCTTGAGGTGTGATTCTGAGGCTGAACTGTCCTCCAAGCTGGCCTTTGCCACTTCTTCTTGTCTGCGAAGCCGCAGATTTTCATGCTTCAATTGATTCATCTCTTCCTGCAGGACAGCCATGTCGACTTGATGCCGAGTGTCCATCACCTGGTGCAGGAAGTTGTCTATTATACCATAGGCCAGACCTATAAAAATACAGCATTCAAATTAGGCCTGGTCTGCAAAAAACATACAGCATTCATATGTAGGCCATGCCAACAAAAATATATACATACATGCAAAGCCCTGGTGCAAAAAAAGTGTAATCTAAGTGGACAAAAAGAGTAATCTGAGCAGAAAAAGAATAATCCACATATAACATGATAAAATTCAATGAGCATATGTCCAAAATGATTTATTTGCCCCTTTAGTCTTTTAACAACAATAACTGCTTTAAGTTTTCATATGTAACCCTTAGAGATTAAAAAAGCAACAGACTCTCATAATGCATTTCAAAACAGTTTGTTTTGTACCAGCTGAAACTATGAATGTTTTGCTCAAAGTAGAGCACCTAGTGCTGGGTTTCTGAGCCTGGTTCTGAATTCAGTTGGGAAATAAGGTGCCATTGCACATCAACTCTGTCCACAGGAAGTACATTGTTAGATAGACTTAGATAGACTTGATACTTCAGAAGTTCTCCTAATTTATCAGCAGCCTTTCTTGCAGCAAGGTGCATCCTATGACAGGGACAACTTGATATGTACATTAATGGAGACATTTTCAAAATATAGAATGCAACTCCTTTATGAATTCCAGTCATCACTGATGCTTTATCAGCTGAAAACCCCATACAGTTCTGCCAACTTACGTTTATTCAAAGCATTATCAAGGAAATCAAAATGTTTTCTCTAGTGGAATCTACTGTTAATTCTGGTTATGAAAAAAGAGCACTTTGACTTTGTCCTTTTCATTGTCAAAGTCTCTTAAACAGACTGAGCAAAACGTTTTGTTATCATAATCACTACAACTCTAAGTGACAATACCAAATGGCCCAATTTTCATTGCCACTTCAATTTTGAGTGATTCAGTATATTTTTTAAAATACCTAACAATATTAGATGATTTTCTTCTTGCATATGTATGCATATTTTTGGCAATTTAGGAAACAGGAAATATCCATTTGAACAAAGCACCAATGTAGTCTTCTACCACTAGGGGTAGTATGTATTCTCTTAAGAACTCAGTAAATAACACCTCTGCATTTAAAAATTTATATCCACATTTGACCCTGCTGTAAAAAAAGTTACCTTAGTATTGAATTAAGTAAAACCAGCTAATTCAAGGTTCCTTTGTTTTACTACCAAGACCAATATTAAAATCCTTTCCACACTGCCTGCAACAGGCATGAAGCTGCCCTAGAATGGAATACTGTATTATTTAATTCACATATTCATCTCTGAATTTGTTTACTCATCTTTTTCAAGCTGTCCATTTTAGAACTCAGCAAAGTAATTGTGATTCTGTCCATTTCACATCCCAGCAAAGTAATCCTGATTCTAACTACTCAGCTGTCATTATACAACTCAGGAAAGTAATCTTGATTCTGACTACCCAGCTGTCATTATACAACTCAGGAAAGTAATCTTGATTAAAACTACCCAGGGGTTATTTTACAACTCAGCATAGTAATCCCCGATTCTGGCTGTCCATTTTACAATCCAGCAAATTAATCCCCAATTATGACTGCCCAGATCTCCATTATACAACTCAGGAAAGTAATCTTGATTCTGACTACTCATTGGTCCATTTTACAGCTCAGCATAGTAATCATAATTCTAACTACTCAGCTGTCATTATACAACTCAGGAAAGTAATCTTGATTCTGACTACTCAGTGGTCCATTTTACAACTCAGCATAGTAATTCCCGATTCTGGCTGTCCATTTTACAATCCAGCTAATTAATCCCCAATTCTGACTGCCCAGATCTCCTTTATACAACTCAGGAAAGTATTCTTGATTCTGACTACTCAGTGGTCCATTTTACAGCTCAGCATAGTAATCATAATTCTAACTACTCAGCTGTCATTATACAACTCAGGAAAGTAATCTTGATTCTGACTACCCAGCTGTCCATTTTACAACTCAGCATAGTAATCCCCGATTCTGACTGTCCATTTTACAACTCAGGAAAGTAATCATAATTCTGACTGCCATTTTACAACTCAGCATGTTTGTCTTTTCTACAATACAAATTTTCAATAATAACTTTTTTGAAAATAATTAACATGGATTTGTTTAAAATAATTCAATATTAAATTCATTTACTCCATCAACAATATAAATGAAGCAGTTTAACAATAAAAGGCTTGCACTGCATTAAAGATTTTATACTGTGTATTTTGGCAGGACTTGGATTATAGTTTCAAATTAGGGTATACTGAGTGACCTACCTTTAAACTTTGCATGCTTATGGAGAGACTTTGTGCCATTCCAATATCTGTCCACTAGGTCAACTAGCTGTGTTAGAAACTCACGAGTCTGTGGAGTTTCTAGCTTCATTTGATGAGGAGCAGGAGATCTGCTAGTCTTCCTGGCTCGCTCCTCCTCTAACCTTGACCTTGACCTAGATCTCTCTTCCAAATTTTGGTTTTCAGGGACTCTTTCCTGTTCTGAATATTTCTCTGCTTTGGATCTTCCTCCTAAGTCCTCCACAGTGCTATCATGCTAAAATGAACCAGTAACTGATAAATTATTTATTACAAGGAAATAAAAACTGCAGAAAAAATGGTACAATTAATCAATAACAATTAGCAGTCTGCAGTAACCATATTGAAATTTCACATATACTATTTAAACAAAAACACATATTGCACTATGGTGGTTTTAATGCTTGACAACACAAGTAGCTTATTTAGAACCAGGGCAATTAAGTAAAGTGCCTTGCTCAAGGATGTACCATGGCCTGTGCTGATCTGACTGTAGGATTCTACCATGGTTGCTGACCTAGGCTGATCTGTAGGATTCTACCATGGTTTCTGACCTGGGCTAATCTGACTATAGGATTCTATCATGGTATCTGACCTGGGTTGATTTAACTGTAGGATTCTACCATGGTATCTGACATGGGTTAATTTAACTGTAGGATTCTACCATGGTATCTGACCTGGGTTGATTTAACTGTAGAATTATATCATGGTATATGACCTAGACTTATCTGACTGTAGGATTCTATCATGGTATATGACCTGGGCTGATCAGACTGTAGGATTCTACCATGGTATCTGACCTGGGTTGATTTAACTGTAGGATTCTACCATGGTATATGACCTGGACTGATCTGACTATAGGATTCTACCATGGTATCTGACCTGGGTTGATTTAACTGTAGAATTATATCATGGTATATGACCTAGACTTATCTGACTGTAGGATTCTATCATGGTATATGACCTGGGCTGATCAGACTGTAGGATTCTACCATGGTATATGACTCGGACTGATCTGACTGTAAACTTTTATCATGGTATTTGACCTGGGCTGATCTGACTGTAGGATTCTACCATGGTATCTGACCTGGGCTGATCTGACTGTAGGATTCTATCATTGTATATGAACTGGACTGATCAGACTATAGGATTATATCATGGTATATGACCTGGGCTGATCTGACTGTAGGATTCTATCATGATATATAACCTGGTCTGATCTGACTGTAGGATTCTATCATGATATATGATCTAGGCTGATCTGACTGTAGGATTCTACCATGGTATATGACCTGGGCTGATCTGACTGTAGGATTCTACCATGGTATATGACCTGGACTGATCTAACTGTATGATTCAACCATGGTATCTGACCTGGGCTGATCTGACTATAGGATTCTATCATTGTATATGAACTGGACTGATCTGACTATAGGATTATATCATGGTATATGACCTGGACTGATCTGACTATAGGATTCTACCATGGTATATAACCTGGTCTGATCTGACTGTAGGATTCTATCATGATATATGACCTGGTCTGATCTGACTGTAGGATTCTATCATGATATATGACCTAGGCTGATCTGACTGTAGGATTCTACCATGGTATATGACCTGGGCTGATCTGACTGTAGGATTCTACCATGGTATATGACCTGGGCTGATCTAACTGTAGGATTCAACCATGGTATCTGACCTGGGCTGATCTGACTATAGGATTCTATCATTGTATATGAACTGGACTGATCTGACTATAGGATTATATCATGGTATATGACCTGGGCTGATCTGACTGTAGGATTCTACCATGGTATATGACCTGGGCTGATCTGACTGTAGGATTCTACCATGGTATATGACCTGGGCTGATCTGACTGTAGGATTCTACCATGGTATATGACCTGGGCTGATCTGACTGTAGGATTCTACCATGGCATATGACCTGGGCTGATCTGACTGTAGGATTCTACCATGGTATCTGACCTGGGCTGATCTGGCTGTAGGATTCTACCATGGTATATGACCTGGGCTGATCTGACTAAGATTCTACCATGGTATATGACATGGGCTGATCTGACTGTAGGATTCTACCATGGTATATGACCTGGACTGATCTTTACTATAGGATTTTACCATGGTATCTGACCTGGTTTGATTTAACTGTAGAATTATATCATGGTATATGACCTAGACTTATCTGACTGTAGGATTCTATCATGGTATATGACCTGGGCTGATCAGACTGTAGGATTCTACCATGGTATATGACTCAGACTGATCTGACTGTAAACTTTTATCATGGTATTTGACCTGGGCTGATCTGACTGTAGGATTCTACCATGGTATATGACCTGGACTATCTAACTGTAGGATTCAACCATGGTATCTGACCTGGGCTGATCTGACTATAGGATTCTATCATTGTATATGAA
The DNA here is from genome assembly GCA_016746295.1 of Potamilus streckersoni. Classification (NCBI taxonomy): domain Eukaryota; kingdom Metazoa; phylum Mollusca; class Bivalvia; order Unionida; family Unionidae; genus Potamilus; species Potamilus streckersoni. The sequence goes on along the minus strand of JAEAOA010001383.1, from coordinate 823,824 downwards.
CTGGACTGATCTGACTATAGGATTATATCATGGTATATGACCTGGACTGATCTGACTATAGGATTCTACCATGGTATATGACCTGGGCTGATCTGACTGTAGGATTCTACCATGGTACATGACCTGGGCTGATCTAACTGTAGGATTCAACCATGGTATCTGACCTGGGCTGATCTGACTATAGGATTCTATCATTGTATATGAACTGGACTGATCTGACTATAGGATTATATCATGGTATATGACCTGGGCTGATCTGACTGTAGGATTCTACCATGGTATATGACCTGGGCTGATCTGACTGTAGGATTCTACCATGGCATATGACCTGGGCTGATCTGACTGTAGGATTCTACCATGGTATATGACCTGGGCTGATCTGACTGTAGGATTCTACCATGGCATATGACCTGGGCTGATCTGACTGTAGGATTCTACCATGGTATCTGACCTGGGCTGATCTGGCTGTAGGATTCTACCATGGTATATGACCTGGGCTGATCTGACTAAGATTCTACCATGGTATATGACATGGGCTGATCTGACTGTAGGATTCTACCATGGTATATGACCTGGACTGATCTTTACTATAGGATTTTACCATGGTATCTGACCTGGTTTGATTTAACTGTAGAATTATATCATGGTATATGACCTAGACTTATCTGACTGTAGGATTCTATCATGGTATATGACCTGGGCTGATCAGACTGTAGGATTCTACCATGGTATATGACTCGGACTGATCTGACTGTAAACTTTTATCATGGTATTTGACCTGGGCTGATCTGACTGTAGGATTCTACCATGGTATATGACCTGGACTGATCTAACTGTAGGATTCAACCATGGTATCTGACCTGGGCTGATCTGACTATAGGATTCTATCATTGTATATGAACTGGACTGATCTGACTATAGGATTATATCATGGTATATGACCTGGACTGATCTGACTATAGGATTCTACCATGGTATATGACCTGGGCTGATCTGACTGTAGGATTCTACCATGGTATATGACCTGGGCTGATCTGACTGTAGGATTCTACCATGGTATATGACCTGGGCTGATCTGACTGTAGGATTCTACCATGGCATATGACCTGGGCTGATCTGACTGTAGGATTCTACCATGGTATATGACCTGGGCTGATCTGACTGTAGGATTCTACCATGGTATATGACCTGGGCTGATCTGACTGTAGGATTCTACCATGGTATATGACCTGGGCTGATCTGACTGTAAGATTCTACCATGGTATATGACCTGGGCTGATCTGACTGTAGGATTCTACCATGGTATATGACCTGGGCTGATCTGACTATAGGATTCTACCATGGTATATGACATGGGTTGATCTGACTGTAGGATTCTACCATAGCATATGACCTGGGCTGATCTGACTGTAGAATTCTACCATGGTATATGACCTGGGATGATCTGACTGTAGGATTCTACCATGGTATATGACCTGGGCTGATCTGACTGTAGGATTCTACCATGGTATATGACCTGGGCTTATCTGACTGTAGGATTCTACCATGGTATATGACCTGGGCTGATCTGACTATAGGATTTTATTATGGTATCTGACCTGGACTGATCTGACTACAGGATTCCAAACTGCATATTCTTAATTCTGAGTGCTGCATGCTGACTACTGAGCCAATGTGGCTCTATCTTCCATTAGTTGCCCATAGACAATATGCAGGCAGGAAATCAGGCAAGTTCTACAAAATAAGCCTGTTAGAATATGTTATGAATTTAGTTCAATCAGCTGATTGTTGCCTTGGTGGAAGCTCTACATATCAATCACTCTGGCATCTGTGGGCATTTCTGTCTATCCATCTGTCCACACAACAATCACTTTAACTCTCTGTCTATATCAGTCTGTCCATCCATTTGTCCATATATCAATCTCTTTGGCATCTGTGTTCATGTCTGTCATCAATCTGTCCACATATCAATTACTTCATCATCTGTACTCATGTTTGTCTATATATCTGTCCACAAAGCAATCACTCTAGCCTCATCTATATTTATGTCAGTCCCTCTGTCCAAACAGCAATCACTTTGGCATCTGTGTTCATCTCTGTCGATATAGCAATCGCTTTAACCTCTGTATTTATGTCAGTCCATCTGTCCACACATCATTCACTTTGGCATCCATGTTCATCTCTGTCCAAAGAGCAATTACTTTGGCATCTGTATTCAGGTCTATCCATCCACATGTCCACAGCGTAAATACACCTCAATGTTAAAGCTTCTTACTTTCCCTTTATATAAAGTTAGCATTGGGATCAACATGCAGGCCATGGACAGTGTCTTGTTTATTTTTCTATATGCAGAATAATCATATTTTAATATGAAGGCAATGAGTATTTAAATAAGCAACGTGTTATCTATAAAATATGAACTCACAGCATTTGTTGGATATTTTCCCTGCAAATTAACATCATAATCAAAGACAATAGTGAATTTGATATAAAGACAATGATAAAAGGCATTGTAAGTTGTTTCTAAAATATCATTAAAAAATACACAATTGCCTGATTATTTGGTGTACATGAAAATGTATCATTTTTCAGATTTGGACTTGTGATTGATAAAATACTACTAAAATATGTTTTCCTCCATTATTTGAATCACTTTTCTTAAATTAAATAAAGTTTCAAAAATGATAACATTTTCTTATCTAAAATATTTTGTTGAATTTCATCTAGCATCCGTTTCTGATTCTACTCTAATAAATGAAAACTAAGAGTTTCTTGTGCCGGTAATCAGACCTTTCAACATGATATTAAGTTGCAAAACACAGAGCTACTATCCAGTAAAGTCCAATGAGAAATCATTAAACTTCTGAAAAAGTATAACACAAAGCTAATATCCAGTAAAGTCCAATGAGAAATCATTAAACTTATGAAAGAGTATAACACAAAGCTACTATCCAGTAAAGTCCAATGAGAAATCATTAAACTTATGAGAAAGTATAACACAAAGCCAATATCCAGTAAAGTCTAATAATAAATCATTAAGCCACTGAAAAAGTATAACACAAAGCTAATATCCTGTAATGTCTAATGATAAATCATGAAGACACTGAAAAAGTAAAACAGAAAGCTAATATCCAGTAATGTCTAATGATAAATCATTTAGCCACAGAAAAAGTATAACAAAGCTAATATCCAGTAATGTCCAATGATAAATCATTTGGCAACTGAAAGAGTACAACACAAAGCTAATATCCAGGAAAGTCTAATGGTAAATCATTAGGCCACTGAAAGAGTATAACACAAAGCTAATATACAGTAATGTCCAATGGTAAATCATTAATCCACTGAAATAATATAACACAAAGCTAATATCCAGCAAAGACCAATGGTAAATCATTAAGCCACAGAAAAAGTATAACAAAGCTAATATCAAGCAAAGTCCAATGGTAAATCATTAAGACACTGAAAAAGTATAACAAAGCTAATATCCAGTAAAGTCTAATGGTAAATCATTAAGCCACAGAAAAAGTATGACATAGCTAATATCCAGCAAAATCCAATGGTAAATCATTAGGCCACTGAAAGAGTATAACACAAAGCTAATATCCAGTAAAGTCTAATGGTAAATCATTAAGCCACAGAAAAAGTATAACAAAGCTAATATCCAGCAAAGTCCAATGGTAAATCATTAGACCACTGAAAGAGTATAACACAAAGCTAATATACAGTAATGTCCAATGGTAAATCATTAATCCACTGAAATAGTATAACACAAAGCTAATATCCAGCAAAGTCCAATGGCAAATCATTTAGTCACTGAACAAGTATAACACATACCTAATATCAAGAAAAGTCTAATGAAAAATCATTAAGCCACTGAAAAAGTAAAACACAATGCTAATATCCAGTAATGTCCAATTATAAATCATTAAGCCACTGAAAAAGTAAAACACAAAGCTAATATCCAGTAAAGTCCAATGGTAAATCATTAAGCCACAGAAAAAGTATAACAAAGCTAATATCAAGCAAAGTCCATTGATAAATCATTAAGCCACTGAAAAAGTAAAACACAAAGCTAATATCCAGCAAAGTTCAAAGAGAAATCATTAGGCCACTGAAAAAGTATAACACAAAACTAATATCCAGTAAAGTTCAACAGTAAATCATGAAGCCCCCAAAAAAGTATAACACACAGCTAATATCCTGTAAAGTCCAATGGTAAATCATAAAGATGCAAAAAAATGTACAACAAAGAGCTAATATCCAGTAAAGTCCAATGGTAAATCATTAGGCCACTGAAAAAATATAACACAAATTTAATATCCAGCAAAGTCCAAAAAGAAATCATTAAGCCACTGAAAAAGTATAACACAAACCTAATATCCAGCAAAGTCCAATGGAAAATCATTAAGCCACTGAAAAAGTAAAACACAAAGCTAATATCCAGTAAAGTCCAATGTGAAATCATTTAGCCACTGAAAAAGTAAAACACAAAGCTAATATCCAGCAAAGTTCAATGGTAAGTCATTAAGCCACTGAAAAAGTAAAACACAAAGCTAATATCCAGCAAAGTCCAATAGTAAATCATTAAGCCCCTGAAAATGTATAACACAAACCTAATATCCAGCAAAGTCCAATGGAAAATCATTTAGCCACTGAAAAAGTAAAACACAAAGCTAATATCCAGCAAAGTCCAATGAGAAATCATTTAGCCACTGAAAAAGCATAACCAAACCTAATATCCAGCAAAGTCCAATGGAAAATCATTAAGCCACAGAAAAAGTATAACACAAACCTAATATCCAGTAAAGTCCAATGGTAAATCATTTAGCCACTTAAAAAGCATAACACTAACCTAAAATCCAGCAAAGTCCAATGGAAAATCATTAAGCCACAGAAAAAGTATAACACAAACCTAATATCCAGCAAAGTCCAATGGTAAATCATTTAGCCACTGAAAAAGCATAACCAAACCTAATATCCAGCAAAGTCCAATGGAAAATCATTAGCCACAGAAAAAGTATAACACAAACCTAATATCCAGTAAAGTCCAATGGTAAATCATTTAGCCACTGAAAAAGCATAACCAAACATAATATCCAGCAAAGTCCAATGAAAAATCATTAAGCCACAGAAAAAGTAAAACACAAACCTAATATCAAGCAAAGTCCAATGGTAAATCATTTAGCCACTGAAAAAGCATAACACAAACCTAATATCCAGCAAAGTCCAATGGAAAAACATTAAGCCACAGAAAAAGTATAACAAAGCTAATATCCAGCAAAGTCCAATGGTAAATCATTAAGCCCCTGAAAAAGTATAACACAAAGCTAATATCCAGGAACGTCCAATGGTAAATAAATAGGCCCCTGAAAAAATATAACACAATGCTAATATCCAGCAAAGACCAATGAGAAATAATTAAGCCACTGAAAAAGTAAAACACAAAGCTAATATCCAGTAATGTCCAATGGTAAATCATTAAGCCACTGAAAAAGTATAACACAAACCTAATATCCAGCAAATTCCAATGGTAAATCATTAAGGCAAATGAAAAAGTATAACAAAGCTAATATCCAGCAAAGTCCAATGGTAAATCATTAAGCCCCTGAAAAAGTATAACACAAAGCTAATATCCAGGAAAGTCCAATGGTAAATAAATAGGCCCCTGAAAAAATATAACACAATGCTAATATCCAGCAAAGACCAATGAGAAATCATTAAGCCACTGAAAAAGTATAACACAAAGCTAATATCCAGTAATGTCCAATGGTAAATCATTAAGCCACTGAAAAAGTATAACACAAACCTAATATCCAGCAAATTCCAATGGTAAATCATTAAGGCAAATGAAAAAGTATAACAAAGCTAATATCCAGCATTGTCCAATGGTTAATAAATAGGTCCCTGAAAAAATATAACACAAAGCTAATATCCAGCAAAGTCCAATGAGAAATCAAACCACTGACAAAGTATGTGAAGATTATGAAAAGTTTTGCTGTTAGTATGTTTCTATTGATTTAACTGGGATATGTATGTACATCATTCTCTTGTACCCCATTAATAACAGCTATTAATTGCAATTAACAAGGGATCAGCGTAAAAATCCAATGACATTCATTGTTGTAAGATTCTGACAATGTCAGAAATGAAGTACAACTCCACTGGTCTATTACCTAATGCTTTGGTTTTGTTATAAATGGAAAACATAATGACTGAACAATATCATGGATATAATTAGGAGCTTCATAGGTCTGACATTGAGCATGATGGGTTTTAAATGGTCAATTTAGGTGTTGAGTTTGTAGCTGGTCACCTTATGTGTCAAGTTTGTAAATGGTCACCTTAGGTGTTGAGTTTGTAAATGATCACCCTAGGTGTTGAGTTTGTAAATGGTCACCTTAGGTGTTGAGTTTGTAGCTGGTCACCTTATGTGTCAAGTTTGTAAATGGTCACCTTAGGTGTTGAGTTTGTAAATGATCACCCTAGGTGTTGAGTTTGTAAATGGTCACCTTAGGTGTTGAGTTTGTAAATGATCATCTTAGGTGTTGAGTTTGTAAATGGTCACCTTAGGTGTTGAGTTTGTAAATGGTCACCTTATATGTCAAGTTTATAACTGGTCAAATTAGGTACTGAGTTTGCAAATGGTCACCTTATGTGTCAAGTTTGTAAATGGTCACCTTAGGTGTTGAGTTTGTAAATGGTCACCTTAGATCTGAGGTTGAACATGCTGAATTTGTAACTGGTCATCTTAGTTCACTTATCAAACATTTCAGCAAATATGACCTTTTGGGACACATTAATTATTTTGACTCACAATAGTACTTGGCTTTAGCTAAAAATGTTGCTAAATTAGAATTTGTTTTAAGAAGGGTAACAGGATACCTATCTACTTACTTCATATACACAATGTCTATCTACCTCCTTCATATCCTGTGGCTTCAGGTGATTTGGGCTACTGTCTAAATCTTCATATGGGTCAGGGCCTCTCTGTCTCTCCAACTGGACACGGGAGGGAGGCAGGGGATAGGTAGAATCTCGCTCTGTCTGAATGTAAGAAACTTCAGCACTGGCACCATCCCCTTATAGATAAAATATAAAACAGAATGTTTTGTCAATTATGAAATACACAATAAGAAAAGGACATAAATTCAGGTAATGGATGCAAAATAATATTCTTCGAACATTCAGAATAACAACCAACTTAGTCAAACTGAAATGACATTATGTCATGTTGATTTTCTTTTTTCAGCATTCATAAATACCGTATAAGGTCTTATTATGAGAATAAATAAGTGATACCTGAAGATGGGTTAGCTGTGAAGTAGCCATGACTTTTAAACTTGGAGTAGGCTTCTGTTTCATCCTGGAACTCTAAGTTGGGGTCTGGTTGTCTTGGATGTCGCTGTGATTCTGACACTGTATTTCTAGCATTTGTAATGTTTGGATATTTTCTCAAGTAGGCCTCCATCACCTCATCTACCTCTGCAGTGGGCTGCTTCACATACTTTGACTGCTATTAAAAACATATTATAAACTTACTATATCATTGCTTTTCCAATTCACGGACATGTTGAAGATGATGCATTGTCATTATCTCATGATGAAACAGAGCTTGACACAATGAAGATGCATTCTCATCATCTTATGATGAGACCATGCTTCATATATTGAAAATGATGTACTGTCATCATCTGATGATGCAACCATGCTTCATATATTGAAAATGATGTACAGTCATCATCTGATGATGAGACCATGCTTCATATATTGAAAATGATGTACTGTCATCATCTGATGACGAGACCATGCTTCATATATTGAAAATGATGTACTGTCATCATCTGATGATGAGACCATGCTTTATATATTGAAAATGATTTACTGTCATCATCTGATGATGAGACCATGCTTCATATATTGAAAATGATGTACTGTCATCATCTGATGATGAGACCATGCTTCATATATTGAAAATGATGTACTGTCAGATGACGAGATAATGCTTCATATATTGAAAATGATGTACTGTCATCATCTGATGATGAGACCATGCTTCATATATTGAAAATGATGTACTGTCATCATCTGATGATGAGACCATGCTTCATATATTGAAAATGATGTACTGTCATCATCTGATGACGAGATAATGCTTCATATATTGAAAATAATGTACTGTCATCATCTGATGATGAGACCATGCATCATATATTGAAAATGATGTACTGTTATCATCTGATGACGAGACCATGCTTCATATATTGAAAATGATGTACTGTCATCATCTTATGATGAGACCATGCTTCATATATTGAAAATGATGTACTGTCATCATCTGATGATGAGATAATGCTTCATATATTGAAAATGATGTACTGTCATCATCTGATGATGAGACCATGCTTCATATATTGAAAATGATGTACTGTCATCATCTGATGATGAGACCATGCTTCATATATTGAAAATGATGTACTGTCATCATCTGATGCTGAGACCATGCTTCATATATTGAAAATGATGTATTGTCATCATCTGATGATGAGACCATGCTTCATATATTGAAAATGATGTACTGTCATCATCTCATGATGAGACCATGCTTCATATATTGAAAATGATGTACTGTCATCATCTGATGCTGAGACCATGCTTCATATATTGAAAATGATGTATTGTCATCATCTGATGATGAGACCATGCTTCAAATATTGAAAATGATGTACTGTCATCATCTCATGATGAGACCATGCTTCATATATTGAAAATGATGTACTGTCATCATCTGATGCTGAGACCATGCTTCATATATTGAAAATGATGTATTGTCATCATCTTATGATGAGACCATGCTTCATATATTGAAAATGATGTACTGTCATCATCATCTGATGAGACCATGCATCATATATTGAAAATGATGTACTGTCATCATCTGATGATGAGACCATGCTTCATATATTAAAAATGATGTACTGTCATCATCTGATAATGAGACCATGCATCATATATTGAAAATGATGTACTGTTATCATCTGATGACGAGACAATGCTTCATATATTGAAAATGATGTACTATCATCATCTTATGATGAGACCATGCTTCATATATTGAAAATGATGTACTGTCATCATCTGATGATGAGACCATGCTTCATATATTGAAAATGATGTACTGTCATCATCTGATGCTGAGACCATGCTTCATATATTGAAAATGATGTACTGTCATCATCTGATGATGAGACCATGCTTCATATATTGAAAATGATGTACTGTCATCATCTGATGATGAGACCATGCATCATATATTGAAAATGATGTACTGTCATCATCTGATGATGAGACCATGCTTCATATATTAAAAATGATGTACTGTCATCATCTGATGATGAGACCATGCATCATATATTGAAAATGATGTACTGTTATCATCTGATGACGAGACAATGCTTCATATATTGAAAATGATGTACTATCATCATCTTATGATAAGACCATGCATCATATATTGAAAATGATGTACTGTCATCATCTGATGACGAGACAATGCTTCATATATTGAAAATGATGTACTATCATCATCTTATGATAAGACCATGCTTCATATATTGAAAATGATGTACTGTCATCATCTGATGATGAGACCATGCATCATATATTGAAAATGATGTATTGTCATCATCTGATGATGAGACCATGCATCATATATTGAAAATGATGTAGTGTTATCATCTGATGACGAGACCATGCTTCATATATTGAAAATGATGTACTATCATCATCTGATGACGAGACAATGCATCATATATTGAAAAAAATGTACTGTTATCATCTGATGACGAGACCATGCTTCATATATTGACAATGATGTACTGTCATCATCTTATGATGAGACCATGCTTCATATATTGAAAATGATGTACTGTCATCATCTTATGATGAGACCATGCTTCATATATTGAAAATGATGTACTGTCATCATCTGATGACGAGACCATGCTTCATATATTGAAAATGATGTACTGTTATCATCTGATGATGAGGCCATGCTTCATATATTGAAAATGATGTACTGTCATCATCTGATGACGAGACCATGCTTCATATATTGAAAATGATGTACTGTCATCATCTGATGATGAGACCATGCTTCATATATTGAAAATGATGTACTGTCAACATCTGATGACAAGACCATGCTCTATATATTGGATGAGACCATGCTTCATATATTGAAAATGATGTACTGTCATCATATGATAATAAGACCATGCATCATATATTGAAAATGATGTACTGTCATCATCTTATGACGAGATAATGCTTCATATATTGAAAATGATGTACTGTCATCATCTGATGATGAGACCATGCATCATATATTGAAAATGATGTACTGTTATCATCTGATGACGAGACAATGCTTCATATATTGAAAATGATGTACTGTCATCATCTGATGACGAGACAATGCTTCATATATTGAAAATGATGTACTATCATCATCTTATGATAAGACCATGCTTCATATATTGAAAATGATGTACTGTCATCATCTGATGATGAGACCATGCATCATATATTGAAAATGATGTATTGTCATCATCTGATGATGAGACCATGCATCATATATTGAAAAAAATGTACTGTTATCATCTGATGACGAGACCATGCTTCATATATTGACAATGATGTACTGTCATCATCTTATGATGAGACCATGCTTCATATATTGAAAATGATGTACTGTCATCATCTTATGATGAGACCATGCTTCATATATTGAAAATGATGTACTGTCATCATCTGATGACGAGACCATGCTTCATATATTGAAAATGATGTACTGTTATCATCTGATGATGAGACCATGCTTCATATATTGAAAATGATGTACTGTCATCATCTGATGACGAGACCATGCATCATATATTGAAAATGATGTACTGTCATCATCTGATGATGAGACCATGCATCATATATTGAAAATGATGTACTGTCATCATCTGATGACGAGACCATGCTCCATATATTGGATGAGACCATGCTTCATATATTGAAAATGATGTACTGTCATCATCTGATAATGAGACCATGCATCATATATTGAAAATGATGTACTGTCATCATCTGATGACGAGATAATGCTTCATATATTGAAAATGATGTACTGTCATCATCTGATGATGAGATAATGCCTAACATGTTGAAGATGATGTACTGTTATTATCTAATGATGAAACCATACATGATTAAGAGTCCATCCCTGACTTTCCCAACATTCTAAGAAACTTCTACATCAGTAAGCTTTGTACAAAAAACAAAAAATATTTACAAGATGGACTTTGAGATCATCAAAGGAGAAATACTATATATCAACATGGCACCTACTTATGACAACCATGTTTTCTAAGTAAAGAAGCAGTGATTTTCACCACAACAAAATTATATAATTCATTTATGTTACAAAAATGTTTTGTTAACTTGTATCTGATAATGCAGTTTACTTTACTGAAGGATTACCTTTGTGGACAACACTGCATAGTTTCAACATACAAATGTCTGTAGGAAAAACTGATGCACTTTTCCTTTGTATTTAAAGTTTGAAGTTTGTCTATAAATAATCATATATATATATATATATATATATATATATATATATATATATATATATATATATATATATATATATATATATATATATATAAATTTAATGTATCTTTGAGTTTTTGATAACTTCAAATATGAAAATGTGTGATTGTGTTTAAGATAACCTGTTTATCCAGCTTGTCCATTGTATCCGAATGCAACTCTTTTAAGCCTAATAAAGAGAAAAATATGGTATTGCATTAAAGATTTCACCTGCAACAGCAACTGTCTCAAAAGAAAAATATTAAGGAAAAAAGTAAAAGCAAAATAGAACAAAAATCAAATGTCTGCATATTTGTTGGTAGCTTCTATCAATTTACTGGTGAATAAGGTCTAACAATGTCAATAATTCACCAGCCAACAAAAACTTCAAAATACTGTTATCATAAAAGACACTCCCACAAATTATATCAATTCAGACCTTTTTAACAGATGCATTAATGTATGGTACAAAGTCTGTCATTTTATAAAGTGTTACATCTCAAAGTTTCCCCAAATTTCCTACTTATTTTAAATTGCCCATCTTACTTAATTATGAAGCACCAGATATAGGACAATTTATTTCCATATGAACGAAGATGGTTCCTCATCGGTACTATGGAAAAATGAACTTCTGTGGTTTGGGAAAAGATGCAACATAAAAAGTCACCAATGAAATCATTGTCATACATATTTCACAATATCAGTGAACAGATCCCCAAATCATTTTGTTACTGATAATGGAGATACCAATTAACCAATTGTCCTTATTATACTGAAGATTAAGATACAGAAGCTGTTATCATTAATTGGCTGGAGATGTAACAGTATGCCATTTTTGCTTTTCCACTAAAGATTATGAAATAGAGAACTCTCCAAAGGAATAATCAACTTCAAAGATTTAAATCTGCAGAATTTTATTACATACATCTTTCGCATTTTTTACTTACTTAACAGTCTTAATTTGGGGAATTAGTTTTTTGTTCTTTCTTACATCCATGAAATGAATTTTATTAGGAACTTTATTTTTTTTTAGAATCATATAGTCTCATTGCATCATTAAATACAAATCATGTATAATAGGTCATTTTTTTCTCTTCATTTCATTTAAATATTTATGAAAACATTAACACTTTCTTATTAAAAAGAGAAATTTGATGTCAAACTCTCTTACATGTTACAACTCCAAGGACTAGAAACAGTGTGGAATAAAATTTGTTATCAAAAGGCCTTTTACAAAAAGGTTTTACTCATACTGATTGCACATGAAAACTATCTCCTTGTTTTCCTGAAAGAATCACTGTCATGAAATTATCCTCAAATATATACCATAAAATGTAAATTTAACTTCAAAACTAACAAGCATGTAATAATGGATTGTTATGTCTATCTATTTTAGTTTAACTTTTGTCAGTGATTGTAGATTGTAATGATCAACTGTAAATAATATATATCATAGCTACTTTTGTCCATGATTGTAGATTATATTTTAAAATAATGATCATTTATGAAAAACTTGTTCACTTGGATTTGAGTTCAGAGCTTTAATTTTCCTTTGGAATAACCCTGGTGTACCTTATGGTTGTCATGCTGTTTACTGGAATGTAAGTAAAAGACCTGACTTTGTTAAAAAAAAATAAATTAGAATGTTCTGAAATGAACTTTTAACTCACATCCTTGCCATCTTATTGTGACTTAATTTTATATATAAAATTAGTCACATCCAAATTATTTATTCCCATATTAAAATCTGTCTAGTGGAATCAGTCTTTCAGTTGTGTCCAGTTATAATTTGAGAGGATTTACTTACTTAAGTTATTTGCTGGAATTACAAAGTACTTTCTGAATTTTGGACTGATCAATATTTTGCAATTATTGTGAATTCATTAAGGCAATTCTGGATTTTACCATTGTCATACATGAAGACTTTGCACATCATCCAAGACTACTGGCACATCAGCACATGCAATACTGAAATTCAATTTGAACACTATACTTTTGGAATTTTGCTAGAACTTTAGGACTATTTGGGATTTAATTCACAATACTCGATGTTTCTTTTAAATTTTCACTTTGTATTCACTAGAAAATAAATTGTTTGTTCAATTTTACACAACTTGTTTGTTTTCCCTCTTTCTGTTACTTAGTTTAAGATAATGGAATCATAACAGGACAGAAATGAAACTGGTAATCCAGTAGGAACAGATGCTGAAAAACAAAAGTTCTTGAAAATTTGTTGCAACAGTTCTTGCATTAATTTAAATAAATGCAACAAAAATTGAACTCATTCTAATTGATAATCATTTATACTATTTTCCATCTTCACAAGGCAAATTCTATACACGAACAGTTGTTTACATTGATGCAACTGAACTGAGAAAGTTGGCACACGTCCAGTTCATCTGCCGATCAAAAACAACAAATGAAAATAAGCCTATACAGTATTTGCTAACTGTATGGTCTAAGTGTGTGTCAGGAATTTAGTAACGAAAATGTTAGTTCCAAGATTTTTAAGTGAGTTTTACTTTATGTGGTTTTTGAGACTGTAATATTGAAATTTGGGATTGACATTGTTTTGGTCTACAGAGCAGAGGAGTACTGGTTTATGGGGAAACAATGATACTAAAGAAGAAAAAACTTCAGGACCACCACAAAATTCAATTTTGAGAGTTTTGATAGTTACACATTTGAAATAAGGTCAAGCTGTATACTCATAACCCAAATTACACCCATCAACTGTACACCAAAATAAAGGGAATTAAAGGTTCTTTTACCAATACCTGAGATTTGTCTTTTCTAAATGGACAGTATAACCATGATGAAAACCTGATAAATTCTTTTTTTTCTTCAAAAATCTAGCCTTATGCAAAAGATGATATTGTTGAGCAGCACATAAGAGACCATAACATTTTACCTTCACATCTACATGTTCATGTTTTTCCATCCAATTTTAATTGTGTTCCCTATCCAATACATTTGACAAAAGGCAGATATATTTATTTCTTCTCTAAAACTGTGTGATGTGATATTACATATCCTTTTTAGCCAAAACATACAACGGTTGACTACATTCTTAATTTTGAATTATGATTTGCAAGAAATTCAAGGGAATAGACTTTATCAAAGATCAATATAAGAAACAATATATTTTATAGATGTTGACACGCATTTGTTACTTGCGATCAATTGCAAAATTAAACCTTCATTAAATTAAAAATTAAAAAGTTAAATTCAAAATTAAACCTTCATGAAATTTGTGACAAAAAAGACTTCACTGATAACTGAAGGGCTTTTTATTTTAGTTATATTTGTACACATGCTATCTTCAGACAAGGACACAAAATACAAAATGAAGAGAAAGTCTGAGTTTAAAACGTACAACATACCATTAAGAGAGTAATCCTCTACACCTGGTTCACGTACTGATGACCCTGTCACAGGCCATGGCTTTCGCAAGTCACCTCCAGTACGAGCTATTAGATCCAGAACTTCCACATCATCATCGTCTAGAGCTGTAAATATTTATGACTGTACTAGCTTAATCATAACCATCTGAAATAGTTGTTGTTGTTGTTGTGGGGCTTAACGTCATTTTTCAGCACACGATAGGCTATATGTGGCGGCCAGTATTATTGGTGACAGAAGAAACCAGGAAATCACCGGAAAGAACCACTGAACCGCGAGAAGCTACTGGCAAGCTTTCTCACATATCCACATTCGCCGAATCCTAGACTCAAAACCATGCAAACAGGTGAGATGGCAGTTATTTGTAACGGACAGCACTTTAGACCACTCGGCCATTAGGGGACCGCATCTCAAATAGTAACTGTGACAATTATATCTGTAATGGGGGTAGAGGCATATAACTAATTATAAATATGTTTAGCATTGCATTGCTTTAACTTTCCAGCGCTTATATTCCAGAGTCCAAGCTAATTATTCACAACACAAAGTAAAGTTGGAATTGAACAGAACATAATCCCAGTCTAACTCCAACATACTGACTATTGGACATCAGTGGCAGAGGAGGGGAAATCTTTGTAATAATAACTTGTAAGCATTATATAATTAAAGTTTTTTTTTCCTGCCAACGCATTTTAATAGCAGTAATAGATTACTTGTTACTTCTGCATTGCTTAATCTACCAGGATAAGAATGCTCACTACTGTTAAGTTGGTAGAAGATAGGTCCATGTATTCTGCTTTCATAATATGGTCCATAGATAATGTGCCAAGTATCAAAGATAGAAGAAGATCTTGTGAGATTTATAGACTTCATTGGAGTGATTCAAAGATCATCCTAATTCTCATGATAGAAAAGTCCCTCTCAATAAGGATAAGATTGATTAGATGCCTTAATAGTTTTTGAGGACAACCCATTTGCAAACAGTGTCTACCAAAATATCAGAGGAACTTCTAATAGATAAGAATTAATTTCAACTCTTCCCTCTCCCTTTAAAAGAAACCAAATAAGACTGGGTAAAGCAGGTCATCTTGATTATTCCCATGAAATGACTGATTGATTGTCTGAAAGCCTGATTTGCAAGATAAGATACTGAATCATAATTACAAATGAACTGTAAACAACCCTTATTCACTGACAAGGAATGTGCGAGAGAAGGAAAACATCCTTAAGGGTAAAGTTTTCAAAAGAAGTTTCACTCAGGGGTTCGAAAAGGGGTATTAACAATGACCAAGAATAAAAAACATTCCATCAAGACATTAGAGATCTCTGAAGCCCAAAATACCAATGAGGCCATAGAGATTAATGTCCAATCCAACAATTCTTTTCTCTAAAAGGAAGAGTAAAAACTTTTACAACTGTTCTTAAAGGGGAACAGTTAGGACCACTGAGTTCTCTACTGCACTAATCACAGAGGAGTCACCACTTTGCATCACAAATCCTGGAAGCAGTGTGCCTCCTAGTCTGGACAATGCAGTTGGCTACCTTGCTTAACAATTTGTCCTGGTGGATCGATTACTTGAGATGTGCCATTAGTGAATTTGGCAAATCTGTAGGCTATTGTAGAGGAGAGATTCCCTGTGCCAAGACAGCAGGTCCTTCCTCAGCATGCTGATCTACCAACAGTGGGTCACTGAGTAACAATTGTTGCAGCCACAGAAGGTCCACCATGATGAGACAACAGTGGAGATCCTGACATGGTAGAGCACCTGTAGAATTATTTTCAAAGGTCTGACAATTCCAGAATATTGTGGAATTGGAGGTTGATATCCTTTATGATTGACATCAGAGGATTTCCTAAACTTCTATGCAAAGAGATGGAACACATGTACCTCCCTGAAGCCTTAATTACACTGATACTGATGTGTTGCATGAGGTGACCAAAATGCACTGCAGCTGTGTGAGTTTGACACAATCCAGTAAGGATATGCTGCAGTGTGAGGTTGACACATTCCAGTAAGGCTATGCTGCAGTGTGAGGTTAACACATTCCAGTAAGGCTATGCTGCAGTGTGAGGTTGACACACTCCAGTAAAGCTAATAACACCATCTGCATTTCTGAGCTGTTTATATGAAAGGTTGCTTCTTCCTGTAAACCATACTCCCTAAAGAATAAAACTTTCTGGCTCTAGGTGAACACTCGATTTTGAATCTGATGCACTGTGAACAGAAAGGAGTGGGGTTCAGCGGTGTGAACTGGGATTCAAGTCAGAAACTAGTTCCAATTCAGCCATACAGATGGTAGTGAAAACTGAATCCCAGGATATAGGGTCCTTGTACGGTTTGCTAGAAGTAGAAACTAGAGAGGATGCAAGTAATGTCTCCCTAGGGAAACCAATTCTGCATCAGAATTCAGATTTTCCTGGAGGGATGCAGAGGTCAAGCCTGTCTACAACACAAACTCTTTCTAGGCTGGTGAGGTAATTTATCCCCATAAAGTCCTGGTAAGGGATGAGATCTGATATGTCTAAATTTGTGACAAGATTGAGACAGATTATCATCAACCAAATTGAGATAAAGGTCCTTCAGAAATGATTTTCTCACAATGATGTACATCAACCTGTCAATGAAATACTGTAGGACAGGGATCTTAACCTCAACTGGGCTTCAATTGTACCCATCTTCTGGTAACAGCTTTGAGGGCTGAGATGAGGTCAAATGGAAAAGCTCAAAACTGAAATGCCTCCTGGTTGAGACAAAATAGGAAGCATTTTCTATGCAAAGGGATGATGGTTATGTGAAGGTACACATCCTGAAGTTTCATGGAGACCACCCAGTCACAAGGCATTATGGTATTCTTGACAGAGGAGGTAGTCTCCATCTTGAAGAATTGTTCTTGAAGTCATCTGTTTCAGGTGGAAAAGTCAATTATAGACCACTCATGTCTGGCTTTTTTAAACACCAGGAAATGAAAGCCAGAGTCTGTTTTTTTTTCCACCCCTCTCATGTGAGTCTTTCATAGAAGAGTGTGTACCACTTCCTTTAAAGGACCCACATATCCATGATGCCCAACCAAACACCTGAAAAAGGACTAGACAAGCTCATACTGGAACACTGGGAATAAGAAAACACTGCTGGAGAGGGCGAAACTCTCTAAGACTGACATCCTCCCTCCTTAGGGTAGGAGGAAGAGTCTTACAACTTTCTTCCATGACTTTTCCAACTGCCTGCAAATGATGGGTAAGAGGAAGCTTTTAATTGAGGCTTTAGTGTGAAACTTATGAGACTGCACCTGCTTGAAAAACTTGGAAGAAGGTCCTATAGAGTGGTCAGGGTGAGTGTGGATTGTAGTGTACTTTAAAGGGCTTGGAGGTACTGCCAATGAAATGAGTTGTTGGTCTCTCAAATCCTGAGACACACCAGAGGAATTGAGGCATCTAAAGTGTTTCCACCTCTATAGACACAGACCTTACATGATTCTTGCTGGAAAGTGCACATTGTGATGTTGTCACTGTAGACTCCAGAAAATGCTGTAATGCCAGTGGAGACCATGATTCCTCCTTGAAGATACTAAAGGCAACTGCCAAAAGGAGATCAGCATGTGAAGCAATCATGACAAGAGCAGGGTCTTAAGTCTTCCAAGTTTTAAACCAGGAAGTAAGATGATATCCTACTTGTGACACCCCGTGGATTCAATTGGGGAAGGGTTATAGTGATTAAGGGACTGGCTAAGTGAGCTAATGGATTAGGTAGCTGAAGTAGAAACCAGCAGCCAAAGCATCAAAGAAGGGACAGACCTCACCTTATGCTGCCAGGTGAAGCCCAGTCTCTATGAAAACTTTTTTTAAACTCCTGAACTATCACAATGTCTGGGAGCAATATCAGTTGTGGGTGTGGAGCAGCTACTGAGAGCCTCTCTAGACTGGACAGAATATTTTCATTCTTATTACCAGAATGTTAAGGACACAAGACTGGGGAAGAAGACAATAAATTTCATTAACTGCATCATCAATGTCAAAAGTTCCGATTCCTCCAACACATGAACTGAAAGGTAGGAAGGAGCTGGAGACCCCGAAAAAGGAGGAGGAACCATCATCACTGCTTTCTATGACTCATTTGAGTCCACCATGATGGAAATAATATCATCCTGAACCCACTCCTGAGACGAAAAAGAAACGCCTCTCCAAGTATTTTGCTTCAGAGAGGGAGACATCAGAACGAGTTTGCCCTCATCAGAAAGTCTCTCATAAGAGTGATATTGGAACTAATGCTACTAGTGGACTTTTGTTGGCAAATGGTCAGAAAGGACAGAACAAGTGGACATAAAAAAAAATATACACTCACTCCCTGTAAAGAAGGAGAATGGGGCCTACATCTTGTTGGAATTTAAAAAACATATAAGAAGACAATGCCAATAGGGCAAAGGCTCACTATTCCCATCAAGATTAAATTATAACATATAAGCAGGTGGGAGTATCAACCCATTCTTTGTCCACTGACCAATAATGAAATT
Source organism: Potamilus streckersoni (assembly GCA_016746295.1). Classification (NCBI taxonomy): domain Eukaryota; kingdom Metazoa; phylum Mollusca; class Bivalvia; order Unionida; family Unionidae; genus Potamilus; species Potamilus streckersoni. The sequence goes on along the minus strand of JAEAOA010001383.1, from coordinate 804,279 downwards.
CCAGTGACCAGTACATAACAAGTAACTTGTCCACAGACATGGACTGGTTGCAATGTTGAAATCCTGATATAGAAAATTGCATGTACATTGTGATATTAGATCAGTGTATTCAGGATAAATGTATATATGTTTGCCTCATCCTAGAAAAGAGACATTTTACTTATTTCCAAATTATACTGAATTTGAATCTGCAATTATTGATAATAGCACCACTAGATAGATGTCAAAAGCCATCACTCGGATTTCTATTCAGCTTGTCTCACTATGCTGGATTTTTCACAAAGTGCATTGTTATTTAATGGAGCTGGTGCTCTTATTAATGCATATGTGCAAAACAACTTTATGTCTTGGGCATGCTTTTCACAAAAAACTGAAAAATACACCTACAACTTTTCATTTGTTAATGTCCACTCTTGTCTCTGTCAGGGCTAGCAATGTCAGGTTCCAAGAGATGATAAAACTATAAAATCTGTATAAATTTAGAGACAGTTATAAAAAATAAATACTATATGAAGATAACTTTGGATGATAAAGGAAGACTGTTAATATTAATGAAGTTCAATAAGTAACAAATTTTGCAGTTCTGCAGCAATCTATACATAATATATGCTGTAAAAAGACATACCTGATCCTTTAGACTTATAGAGTAACACTTCTTTATTTAATACCATTTTCCTCTCAAATCAATGCAACTCAACCAAATCACTATAAATGCATGGCATATAGTTGGAAAAGAAACAGTTTGCCAGAAAAGATGCAAGTAAAATTGTCTTACTTATGGTTGTAAATAAAAATAAATATATTTATCAACTACCATGACAAACCTGATGTCCTTTTCCCCATTTCCCTCACATATTCTGCCCGAGGGTTGAGGGTCCTTTGTGGTGGCTCAGCTTTCTGAGGGTGACATGTCATCTCTGTGGCCTGACTAGAACTAAAGTGTATGAGAGCACCCTGCCTTTCTCTGTCACGCACACTACGGTCATCTGGCATTAAAAGTGTCTCACAATAAGATACTTAACGCATCAGTAACAATTTACAAAATGTGATTTTAAAAAAAAGGAATCTGAACACAAAAATGTAAAGGAATAATTTTGATAATGAAAGCTCACTAAGTTCCACAGGTACTCTGTTGATTATGCTGTGAACTGGTAAGACAATGATCAATTAAATGTCAAGTGTTGGCTTCCAAGTCCATGAAGGCTTAAAGATCTAAAGTAAACCAAGTACATCAAGGCCTAAAGATCTAAAAAAGCAAAGTCCATTTGGAGACATGAAGAATCTTACAACAGTGAGCTGTAATATTGCAGTCATGACACAATAAAAATCAAAAATTTTGCAATCAATCATTTAAAAAAAAACATGGTTTCTAAAACAAATCAAATCAGCTACTTTTGATGCCTATTGTACCATCACTATAAGATACAATTACCTACTATGACCTTATACATTTTATTTCACAGGTTTACTAATAAAAGTCTGAAACAAGTTAATTAATGCCCTGTTAACAATGTTATATGATAAAAATAGATTTTATTAGATTAAAACTTTCTTGAAGAATAACAACTTAAACTGGATAATATGGATATCTGATTACAAAACAAAATGCAAGCACATTCCACTAGTTTATATCCCCACCTTTAGCTACCAAACTATGCATAAAAATGGGTAGACATTTGCTAATAATTGAGTTATTAAACAGAAACAAAAGTGGTAGTCTAAAAATCAAGGTATATAACTCTGCTGAGTGATGACACACAAAGCTAACAATCAAATTCAACCAACATCTCACGAAAAGCATATCAAATTGGGTTGAAGCTGAATTAATAATTAGGTCACTTATCATGTGGAAATTAAAGTTGGTAATTTTGACAATCATTTTGAACTCCACTAAAATATGACAAAGAAAGCTGAAAATCAAACTCAGCTCATCCACATTGAGTAGCATTTCAAATCTAATTTAAATCAATCAAAAACCAAACAATTTATTGTGTGGGAAAGAAAGTTGGTCAGTCTAATAATCAAGGTCTATACCCTTGCTACATGATTTAGACTGCTGACAACTGAACCTTGCTAATGTGTCATCAGTACCATGCTATGTACAAAATTTGGTTAAATTCTAATAAGAATCAAGGGACTGATCTGTGTTAAAAAGAAAGTGGATGAGTCTGAGACTTCAAAAACATTATCTTCAGAGAGGTAACCAACAAATGCTGTTGGGAAATGAATAGACAACAGAAATATTCCATATTACATAACAACAGGGATAAAAGAAAAAAATATAATTTTAGATATGTATTAAATGCTACTTAACCTGTGTAAAAACTAATTAATGCAATTAAAATTTACTTTGTGCTAAATTTCAAAAATATAAATGTGCATCATTTTTTAGTTCTTTGCAAGTGTTTAAATTCAATCTCAAACAATTTGAAGAATACAATTTACAAAGCAAGGCTTTCCGCTCTAAAAATGGTGTGAGCAGATATTCAATCTCAGACATTACATCCCAACAATCTTCTATCTGTACCTTTCATAGAATGAAGATAAAATGAAACATTTTTAGGATCTTTTTAAGTTTTGTTTCTCTACAAGGGTGCTATATTAAAATTACACAGGTTTACTCCATTCCTATCTGACTTGAAGGTTGAGTTTCAGCTTTAGTCACTTGCTGAACAAGTTTTAAGATTTATGGTCTATTCCATATAGGACTAAGTCCATGATAATCTAAGACAGAATGAAAAGACTACACTGTCTGCCTTAAATCGCACCCAGTTTCTGGAGGTTAGGAAGCATGTGTATGAGGTAGAGCCTGTAGTCGCCCTCAGTCCGTGTGACAGGGTTCAGCCGCAGGTCTAACTCCTTCAGGTTTGGATTGTGTTTCAGCCGCTTCAGCTCCTCCAAACTGCCGATGCTGTTGTAATATCTAAGTGTTTATCAAGGAACAATGGAATATTATTACAAATACCAGCTATATGACCAGCTTGATTTTACTGAAAAACTTTAGCCAAAAATGTGCATTTTTTGTGTGTATAATTTGCAAACAGATTTGTACCTCATCCTTGAGCAAGCACATTAAAATATTTGTATGTAACAAATGGAAGCACAAAGGACAGGATTTGCAGATTTGTACTAGTCACTTAGATGGTAGAAACAAATTAAAGAAAGCAACACAAATGAATATTTCTCAGCTTTTCTTTTTTCCGTTTCCATCTGAAAAGTCAAGATTTCTAAATCTGAATGATAATCCCTATACATATACCAACATGTCCATGACCAATCAGTAGCTTGATAAAGACTGCAAATAATATACAAACCAACCACATAATTTGAAAAAGATTTTGATATAAAGTGATTACTCAAACTTACTTGAATTTAATAATAAGCTAAACTGAACTGCTATATATCAGCTGTGCTTATTTTTCAATCTAAAAGTCTAATTTTAGTGTAAAATGATGCTGCACACAAATCAACAATAAAACTACAGTAGTCAACAATAACACATAATGATAGATCTTCAGTTGTAATGGCACAATGTTCAATGCTGTAATTTGTCAGCTCCTGCAAAGGTACAATTAGGTGAGCTTGGCACTCAGGTTGTAATGGCACTATGTTCACATTCTGCACAGTGTTGGTTGCCACAGATTTAGAATTAGATCAGCTTGGTACTACAATTGTATTGACGTAATGTTCACATTTTGCAAAGTCTGAATTTTGTCACCAATCTTTTAATTTGTAATAAACAACAATTAATTACAAATTAGTGGTGGAAAGATGCAGTTAGGCAATTTGCAATTCTGATCCATCCATGACAAACCAAGCACTGTTTATCTAATTCTCATCTTAACACAATAACATGACATGAAATGATTAAGGCCAATCAAAATCATTATTTTTAAAAGAAATGTTATTCCATGAATTTTTGTGGGTATAGTTACAGTCAGGTCATCTAGATCATGCAATTATACACTTACCAGTCCATATTATTGAAAATCAGTTTTCTTTCACAGTAACTAAAGTTTGATTGTCTGCACATCTGACATATTTGCACAATTTTGTTGGTACTGCATAATGTCTATAATGACCTATAAATCAGATCTAACACAAACTGTACAGACCCGATCTTGACACATACCATGCTGGTAGATCTAAGACTATGTAATTTATTTGGAGTAATCAACAGAGTACACAAGACAGACCTTGATCTGCTGGTACATTATGTGACAGAATATCAGGGTCATTGGCTTGTACATTCTGTGACAGAATATCAGGGTCATTGGCTGCTACATTCTGTGACAGAATATCAGGGTCATTGGCTTGTACATTCTGTGACAGAATATCAGGGTCATTGGCTGCTACATTATGGGACAGAATATCAGGGTCATTGGCTGGTACATTCTGTGACTGAATATCAGGGTCATTGGCTGGTACATTATCTGACAGAATAAGATGGTCATTGGCTGGTATACATTATATTACAAAATATCAGGGTCATTGTTGTTTGCTATTGGATCTGATTTAATGGCAAATGTACCAACCAAATTTCTAGAAAAATGTATTGAAAACAAAATTAAATTGCAGCTACTTTGAATTCTTTCAATTTTCATAATGGTTTTGTACAAATGACATTTTCATCAGTACTTTAATACACAGATAACTGTAAACTGTAACTGTATAACTGTAAAGCTCATTATACATTGTCCCTCTTACATACAAAATTATGTAGGAACAAGTACCTTACCCCTCTTATATAGAAAAATATATAGTTACAAGAACCTTATCCTTCTTACATAATAAATAATACAGGAACAAATACCATGTCTCTCTTATATTCACTCTTACATAGAAAAGTATGTAGGAACAAGTACCTTGTCCTTCTTTCACATAAAAGTATATAGGAACAAGTACCCTGTCCCTCCTGCATAGAAAAGTATGTAGGAAAAAGTACCTTGTCCCTCTTACATAGAAAAGTATATAAGAACAAATACCCTGTCCTATGTACATAGAAAAGTATATAGGAACAAGTACCATGTTCCTCTTACATAGAAAAGTAAGTAGGAACAAGTACATTGTCCTTCTTAAAAAGAAAATTATGTATGAAAAAGTACCTTGTCCTTCTTACATAGAAAAGTATGTAGGAACAAGTACCTTGTCCCTCTTACATAGAAAAATATGTAGGAACAAGTACCCTATCCTTCTTACATAGAAAAGAAAAGTATGTAGGAACAAGTACCCTGTCCTTCTTAAATATAAAAGTTTGTAGGAACAAGTACCTTGTCCCTCTTACATAGAAAAGTATGTAGGAACAAGTACCTTGTCCTTCTCACATAGAAAAGTATGTTGGAACAAGTACCTTTTCCCTCTTACATAGAAAAGTATATAGGAACAAGTACCTTGTCCCTCTTACATAGAAAAGTATGTAGGAACAAGTACCCTGTCCTTCTTACATAGAAAAGAAAAGTATGTAGGAACAAGTACCCTGTCCTTCTTAAATATAAAAGTTTGTAGGAACAAGTACCTTGTCCCTCTTACATAGAAAAGTATGTAGGAACAAGTACCTTGTCCTTCTCACATAGAAAAGTATGTTGGAACAAGTACCTTTTCCCTCTTACATAGAAAAGTATGTAGGAACAAGTACCTTGTCCTTCTTACATAGAAAATTATGTAGGAACAAGTACATTGTCCTTCTTACATGAACAGTATGTAGGAACAAGTACCTTGTCTTTCTTACATAGAAAAGTATGTAGGAACAAGTACCTTGTCCTTCTTACATAGAAAAGTATGTAGGAACAAGTACCTTATCCCTCTTACATAGAAAAGTATGTAGGAACAAGTACCTTGTCCCTCTTACATAGAAAAGTATGTAGGAACAAGTACCTTGTCCCTCCTACATAGAAAAGTATGTAAGAACAAGTACCCTGTCCTTACATAGAAAAGTATGTAGGAACAAGTACAGTGTCCTTCTTACATAGAAAATTATTTAGGAACAAGTACCTTGTCCTTCTTACATAGAAAAGTATGTAGGAACAAGTACATTGTCCTTCTTACATGAACAGTATGTAGGAACAAGTACCTTGTCTTTCTTACATAGAAAATTAATTAGGAACAAGTACCTTGTCCTTCTTACATAGAAAAGTATGTAGGAACAAGTACCTTATCCCTCTTACATAGAAAAGTATGTAGGAACAAGTACCTTGTCCCTCTTACATAGAAAAGTATGTAGGAACAAGTACCTTGTCCCTCCTACATAGAAAAGTATGTAAGAACAAGTACCCTGTCCTTACATAGAAAAGTATGTAGGAACAAGTACAGTGTCCTTCTTACATAGAAAATTATTTAGGAACAAGTACCTTGTCCTTCTTACATAGAAAAGTATGTAGGAACAAGTACATTGTCCTTCTTACATGAACAGTATGTAGGAACAAGTACCTTGTCCTTCTTACATAGAAAAGTATGTAGGAACAAGTACCTTGTCCTTCTTACATAGAAAAGTATGTAGGAACAAGTACCTTGTCCCTCTTACATAGAAAAGTATGTAGGAACAAGTACCTTGTCCCTCTTACATAGAAAAGTATGTAGGAACACGTACCTTGTACCTCTTACAAAGAAATGTATGTAGGAACAAGTACCATGTCCTTCTTACATTAAACAGCATGTACCTTGTCCCTTTTACATAGAAAATTATGTAGGAACAAGTACATTGTCCTTCTTACATGAACAGTATGTAGGAACAAGTACCGTGTCCTTCTTACGTAGGAAAGTATATAGGAACAAGTACCTTGTCCCTCTTACATAGAAAAGTATGTAAGAACAAGTACCTTGTCCCTCTTACATTGAAAAGTATGTAGGAACAAGTACCTTGTCCTTTTTACATAGGAAATTATGTAGGAACATGTACTCTGTCCTTCTTACATAGAAAAGTATATAGGAACAAATATCTTGACTCTCTAACATAGAAAATAATACAGGAACAAATACCATGTCTCTCTTATATTCCTTCTTACATTGCTTGTAAGAACAAGTACCTTGTCCCTCTTTCATAGGAAAATATGTAGGAAAAAATACCTGGTAGATAACTGCCATTAAAATAGCAGCTAAACTACTATATTTTTAAAAGAATTAAATGTGAACAGGTTGAAGATCAAACTCACAACGAATATTAAGATGGGCCTTTTTTCAGTTGGAAGCCTGCAATGCCATTATACAATAGGTTATAAATTGTTCAGAATTTATTAAGACCTTGTATCTGTTTCATTTTTCATTTTCTTTCAAAGGACTGTTATAGCTATTATTTAAATTATATAAGGAATTTTTTGATTATTACAAAATGCACAAGAGTCACAACCACATCATTTTATGCCCAAGCTCTCTCTCTTGGTCTGGAGTTCGAGTTGTTTTGACCTCTATATATGTTTCATTGTATAGAAGGTTTGATAATTTGTTTTGATAATTCTGATTGCCCCCCTCCCTCTCTCTCTCTCTCTCTCTCTCTCTCTCTCTCTCTCTCTCTCTCTCTCTCTCTCAGTACATAATGTTACAGTACAGTAAGTCTTGATATGGCAATAAACAGACCTCAGAGTAGATTTCTGTTTACTGAGCCATTAAATTTGTGGCTGTGGGAACCATACAAGTCATTATTCTTTAAATCTGTGCTTGTGGAAACCACATAAGTCATTATTCTTTAAATCTTTGCTTGTGGGAATCATATAAATCATTCACATTTAAACATGTGCTTGTGAGAATCATGTAAGTCATTCATATTTAAATCTGTGCTTGTTGGAACCATTTAAGTCATTCATCTTTAAATTTGTGCTTCAGGGAATCATATAAGTCATTATTGTTTAGGTCTGTGCTTGTGGGAACCACATAATTCATTTGTCTTTAAATCTGTGCTTGTGGGAATCTATAAATCATTTGTAATAAATATGTGCCTATTGGAACCATTTAAGTCATTCATCTTTATATTTGTGCTTGTGGGAACCATACAATTCATTATTCTTTAAATCTGTGCTTGTGGGAACCATATAAGTAATTGTTCTTTAACCTAATAACCCCTAGCGCTGCATTTACGGGGCAGGAGATGGTAGTCTACTTCTGAGCTCGGTAGCGTTAAGGTCATGTGCTACACAATAAAGTGCCTAGTATTATTGAAAGGTAGACAGATGTAGCTTTACGATGATACCAAATAATGTGGATGTTCTATTTGCACTACAAAATACAGAGGGAATAACGTCACTTTTTGGACCCGAGTTTTTTCCAGCCAAAATTCGCCCAAAGCCATGATCCGGTTTTGTGTCCGGATTTTAGACTTTTCGGCCTCAGATCCAAGATAGACAAGTCTGAATTGCACACAGACAGGTAAACCTTTGCAAAAAGTAGGATAAGATGGGCATTTAGAATGAAGAGTGGTCTCATCACGAAAATAATGGGTCCGTTAAGCAGAAAAAACAGAAGAAAAAAAAAGAAAATATAGAAATCCAATTTTTACCCTTCTGCTCATGCTCAGGTGAAAAAGCCAAGAAAATCAACATTTCTAACACAAATATGCATTATGTTAACCGAAAATGTCTTCCAAGTCCATGTATTATAATGTATTCAGAAATAATTCCCAAAATTGATTTCCTACTCGCATTTGAGGCAAAAACGACAAAAACCTCCAGGGTTTAATGTGCACTTGTGGGAACCATATAAGTCATTATTCTTTAAATATGTGCTTGGGGGCACCATATAAGTCATTCATCTTTAAATCTGTGCTTTTGGGAATCATATAAGTCATTATTCTTTAAATCTGTGCTTGTGTGAGCCACATAAGTCACTATTCTTTAAATCCGTGCTTTTGGGAATCATATAAGTCATTCACATTTAAATCTGTGACTGGAAATCATTTCATTATTATTTAAATCTGTGCTTGTGTGAACCATATGTCACTCATTTAAATCTGTGCTTGTGGGAATCATAAGTCATTCATATTTACATCTGTGCTTGTGGGAATCATATAAGTCATTCATCTATAAATCTGTACTTTTGTAAACCATATTAGTCATTATTCTTTAAATCTGTGTTTGTGAGAACCATATTAGTCATTTTTTTTCTTTAAATCTTTGCTTGTGGGAACTATTTAAGCCATTATTATTTAAATCTGTGCTTGTGGGAACCAAATAAGTCTTCAAAATAGCTACCTTATGAACTACAATGAGTTCACAGTACATGTATTTGGGCATGCAGTCCTTCCACACAATATCCTAAAGTGGCTAACAGAAATAAACTTTGCAGCAACAAACTTATCTCAGGATACAGATTCAGTTTTTCCAGCAGCTGTAAGTGCTCTAGACCCTGAAAAAAGCCAGAAAAACTGAATTATAAACTTTTCCATGACTTGATGATGTAAACATGAAAATATAAGAAGTCAAACATTTTAAAAGTACTCTTTTGTTTTAAACTTTAGAAATAAATTCTCCATAGGAATTTGCATTATACAATGAGTTTTACAATATATTAAATGTGCACAAAAGATCAAAAATACAGCAAATTAAATCTAAAATATACCATTCATGCCACTGTATAGATGACTTGATGTGATAGAGTACCTACTAGAATATTGATATGATAGTGTATCTACTAGAATGATGACTTGATGTGATAGTGTATCTACTAGAATGATGATCTTTGATGTGATAGTGTATCTACTAGAATGATGACTTGATGTGATAGTGTATCTACTAGAATGATGACTTGATGTGATAGTATATCTACTAGAATGATGACTTGAGGTGATAGTATATCTACTAGAATGATGAGTTGATGTGATAGTGTATCTAAGAGAATGATGATTTGATATGATAGTGATCTACTAGAATGAGTTGTTATGATAACCTATCCACTAGAATGATGATTTGATGTGATAGTGCACCTACCACAATGATGACCTGATGTGACAGCCTACATACTAGAATGATGAGCTGATGTGATAGTGTACCTACTAGAATCATGTGACAGCCTACATACTATAATGATAGCCTGTCAACCAGAATGATGACTTGATGTGACAGTGTCTCTACTAGAATGACTTAATGTGATAGTATGTATCTACTAGAATGATGAGCTTATGTGATAGTCTATCTATTAAAATATTGACTTGATGTGATAGTCTATCTAATAGAATGATGACTTGAAATGATAGTGTATCTACTGGAATGATTTACTGATGTGATAGTGTTTCTATTAGAATGATGACTTGATGTGAAAGCCTATCTACTAAAATGATGAGTTGATATGACAGTCTATCTAATAGAATGATGACTTGAAATGATGGTGTATCTACTGGAATGATTTACTGATGTGATAGTGTTTCTATTAGAATGATGACTTGATGTGAAAGCCTATCTACTAGAATGATGAGTTGATGTGATAGTCTATCTAATAGAATGATGACTTGAAATGATAGTGTATCTACTGAAATGACATACTGATATAAGTATTTCCATTATAATGACTTGATGTGATAGTCTATCTAATAGAATGATGACTTGAAATGATGGTGTATCTACTGGAATGATTTACTGATGTGATAGTGTTTCTATTAGAATGATGACTTGATGTGAAAGCCTATCTACTAGAATGATGAATTGATGTGATAGTCTATTTAATAGAATGATGACTTGAAATGATAGTGTATCTACTGGAATGATGTACTGTTGTGATAGTGTTTCTATTAGAATGATGGCTTGATGTGAAAGCCTATCTACTAGAATGACAACTAATAGTAGATTTAATTACTGTATGATCAGAAATAGCATGTTGACAAGTTTAGATGGAAGATCACATCATTAATATGTGTAAATCTCATTCATAATCAATTTGTACTAAGGTCTTGAATGATAAACGCCTATTTTTACTAAGTCCAGTCACATCCTAAGCTTAGCTTGAGTGTCAATGGAAAATTCAAACCTCTGAAGTGAGTTCAGTCTTTTCACAGATGATGTGACAAAATGATAGTGTGAAATACATGCTATTTTCACTATCACTTTTATAACTTTAACACGCATTGCTTTTCTAGTTTTTGAAATTCTTGTCTATGATTAAGAAGAAATAAAATCCACAAAACATAACTCCATAATCCAGCTAACCATATGTTGAGATGAGCTGCAGAGTTTGCTGATTCAGATTCCATTAACATATTCCTTGCATAAAGTAAAAGAAAGATCCAAAGAAATGAAATTGTGGTTTTAACCAAAAATGGAAGATCTCCACTAATTGGTTGAAACATGTTTTGGATGGAAAATCTTTCATGTTCTTCTCTTTGGGTTTACACAGCAATATTAGAGTTGGGAGTTTGGATGGAGTGGGATGACACAAATATGAAACTTTATGGTGATTTATAAGATTTTCAGACCTTCATTATTTTTGCTTTTAATGCTGTTGTTTTCATTGCTTTGTTCTGGAACATAGAAATGAAAGAAACTTCATGAACGAAAATAACATCACCTCCAGGAGCCACCCTATGTTTACATATTTTTAAAATCAGTTTGATCAATTGTATGTGGGTGCTTTCAGGAAAATTTGTCTACTCAATAAAACAAAAAGAGGAGACTTTTATTTTCAAAGTTTTACCTGTTTTTAAAACATTAAAAAAAAATACATTCATATACATTTCAAAATAATTTTCAACAGTAAGCAAAAAATATTATACAGTAAATTTGTTTATAATATAAGGGGTTGTCCATAAATGAGGTCTGCATATAATACCTTGTTTTCATAACCCCCTCCCCTTGTCCACTTTTGTCCGCATGTGGCTAACCCCCCTACCCCCCTGCAGACATCCCCATCTAGCAAGACTGATATGTGGGCCATGTAATCAACCCAAGGCACTGGGAGCCAGACCTATGCATTAATGTGAACCCATTCATGTATATTCTGTGGCATGAATCATACAGCCAGACCTATGTATTAATGCCAACCCATTCATGTATATTCTGTGGCATGAATCATACAGCCAGACCTATGTATTAATGCCAACCCATTCATGTATATTCTGTGGCATGAATCATACAGCCAAACCTATGTATTAATGCCAACCCATTCATGTATATTCTGTGGCATGAATCATACAGCCAGACCTATGTATTAATGCCAACCCATTCATATATATTCTGTGGCATGAATCATACAGCCAGACCTATGTATTAATGCCAACCCATTCATGTATATTCTGTGGCATGAATCATACAGCCAGACCTATGCATTAATGCCAACCCATTCATATATATTCTGTGGCATGAATCATACGGATTGAAATTAACAAATAATTTTTACCCAGGGATGACACATAAAGTACGTCCACAAAACATACTGGAATACACGTTGTATGCCCAAAGTAGCTGTTCAACACAGAATATCATAAAAAAAATATTCTGTCCTCAAGGTCCTTTACACCCCTCACCCCACGTCTGCAGTTGTCTGCATTTAAACCAACCACCCTTCCCCCATCTTTTCTGACGTCTTTTATGGATGATCCTTAACTGTAAAATTAAATAGGAATCAATTTAGTTTGTGTCTACATCAATACATCTAAACTGGGATTTTCATCTATTCTTTCAGATGGCAAAAGGACCTTTTTAGCAATAAAAATAATCAAGAATGTTTTGAGAAATAAATTTCAATCTCTAAATTACTTCCAACAAGAATCCCTCAAAGGGACTGATGCTCCAATATCTGAAAATTATTTCAAGGATTTCAAGATCAGACCATTTCTTCTGATCAAATGGATTTTCATGGCAGCTATATCATATGTCAGATCATTTTATATTTTTCTTGTTTCGGTTTAACCCATTTTACAGCACATTTTAGGCTATACATGGTAGCCAACATATTTGGTGGAGGATTTGTTGTTGTTGTAGAGTTTAATGCCATTTTTCAACACAAGATGGGCTATTCATGGCAGCCAGTATAATGGGTGGAGGAAGAACCAGGGAAAACACTGGGAAGAACCACCAACACATAAGAAGTTACTGGCAGGCTTTTTCATGTACCCATGTTAGCTGAGCCTGAGACTTGAACCCATGCTGACAGAGGTAAGATGGCAGTGATTCAGAATGGTGAGTGCTTTAGACCAAATGGCCATTTGGGGCCCATTAGGTGGATGAAGAACCTAAGAAATTCCTATTGGAAACAACCAGCTTGCTTTCTCACATACCCACACTTCTTGAGCTGAGACTTGAATTCACACGGACTGAGGTGAGATCTGTAAAGGCGAGTGCCTTATGTGTCTCAGCCACACAGGGCCATACTAGACATAAGACCAATGCCAGTTTCATTATGGGCAAAGCTAACACCAGCAGAAGTCTTATGGTGAAAACCCCATTTTGATATGACAATCCAGTCAGGACAATTAGTGACAGGATTTTCAATATGTTTGTTACAACTGCCATACTTGAGGTCACATTGGCACTATTTTCATTCTGGATATCATAATTAAAATTCTGTTTAAACACAATAGGCAATATGACTTTCTATTTTTGAGGATTAGCAAAACAAATAGTTTTCAAACATCAATGATATATGGCTGACAACTCAGCACAATTTTCATTTAGTGCCAATTAGACATCATAAGAAATGAAATCTCAATATTTACATGACTTTCAATCTAAGAGTGAAAAGACTTTCAAGAATACCAATGTAGCAGCTATATTTGTTATCAGATAGCACAATTTCTATCAAAGACCAACTAGATGAAGAAGTCTTCCAGTGAAAACCCCATGCTGGTATGATTTTCAATCAGCAATAACAAGAATTTCAAGACTGCTGTTATGGCTGCCACATAGATGTTTGGCACCATTTTCATAGGAACATCTTGACATGAAAGAAGTCTGACACAACTATCAATTTAGTAGCATTTTCAAGATGACTACTATTGGATGTAATATCATTTTCATCTACTTGACATCATAAGAAGCGTTTTTGCGAAAAAACTATGTGGATATAATTTTCCATTCAGGATGAGTTTTGATAACAATATTTTCTAAAAAGCAGACATGGTAGATATATTGGATATCAGATCAGCAGCATTTTCATTTAGAACCAATGAAATATCACAAAAAGTCCCAATCTCAATATGACCATCCATTACGCATTTTCACTTAGAACCAATGAAATATCACAAAAAGTCCCAATCTCAATATGACCATCCATTACGCATTTTCATTTAGAACCAATGAGATATCACAAAAAGTCCCAATCTCAATATGACCATCCATTCCATATTTTCATTTAGAACCAATGAGATATCACAAAAAGTCCCTATTTCAATATGACCATCCATTATGCATTTTCACTTAGAACCAATGAGATATCACAAAAAGCCCCAATCTCAATATGACCATCCATTCAGCAGAGGTAGCCAAAATATGAACTTCAAGACTGTGGTGGCCACATTCCATGTCAGAGAAGTACTCTTTTCATTTAGAACTGACCAAACCATGGCATGAATGTAAGCTTTCATGGCAATCATCCATGTACTTTTGGGGAGTGGACTGGTGGCTGGCCATTGGACAATGATGTTGGGGATGGACAACAGAAAACTGGCCCTTCCATAAGCTCTTTTGGTCCATGACCAGTACAAAAATTTTTATGTACATGTATTTTGGCTTAAGAACATGATGTAAATGACAAAAGTAAAGAACATGATATAAATATATTTACTATCTTTTATTTATTTGGATTTTTTCACTTTTAAGATTATGTGTTTCAGAAAACATTTTTGTTATACATATGCATGCTTAACAATGCTATTAAATTCATAGGGAAAAACAACAACAACAATAATAATAATAAAAATAATAATAAAAATAATAATAATAATAATAATAATAATAATAATAATAATAATAATAATAATAATAATAATAATAATAATAATAATAGTAATAATAATAATGCTTTATTTATAAAGGTTGATTCATTGGTCAAGGACTATTCCCCCTAGAGGCCCTCCTAAGGAGAGTATAACTATGCACATTATATGAAGATAGCAATATTTACTGTTTATCATATTTAGTATTAAAATACTAAATTCTATTATCTATTAGAAACACATACATGCTCATGATATCTCTTCTTAAATACTCTAATATTTTCAGCAAATTTTACATGTAGTGGAAGCTTGTTCCACAGAACTGTGCCAGAGTATTGGAAGGTTTCTTTTTAAATTGCTCTGTTCTTGGTTTTGGTGCTAGAGGGTTTCCATGTACTATTGATCTCAATTGGTATTGTGTTGAAAAAGGCCTAAATAAGTCCTGAAAATACTATAGTGCAGTTCCATGTATTCTTATGTACATTTAATTTGTAAATTTTGCTTGTCTTTTGGCCATAACTGAGGGAAGGAATTTAGGTCTACCTGACAAATGTCATTTTTTTAAAAAGATGTTTACTTGAATTTGAGTTCGAGACCTATCCTTGATTATGACCTTGGAAGTTATATATATATATATATATATATATATATATATATATATATATATATATATATATATATATATATATATATATATATTGTAAAAAATACAAATCATATGGCGAATAGCAGCCCTTTAAAGTGCACTGGATCCAACAAGAGAACTTGTATCAAGGATTGATTGAGATAGATGCAATAAACTGAGGACAAACAGTGCAAAACTAGTATCTAACTAACCTGAGTGCTTTCGACTCTCAATGAGTCTTTCAAAGGCATATAAAAGACATAGACAAAACAAATAAGAGACAAAAAACTTTGCAAAACATGGCTGTTTCTGCATGAATGAAACCATTAGATGTATTATGTCTCAACCAGCCTATATCAACTTGTTACGGATACAGAGAAAAATTGCATTCACCTAGAAATCTATGAGCCATAGTGACATCTATTTGTGAAAATTATGTAATGCAAATTATATCCAGGGAAATTTGATTCTATTCCAGATATTTTATTCTAATAGTAGTAATTATATATATATTGTTATATATATCTGTATTCTGTACTCGACCTTGTCTGAAATCCAATTAATGTTGTTCTGACAAGCGACATTTATTTTGTAAACAAGATACTACATTTCTCTAAGAGTACAGATTAAATATTCAGATCATTATCAATAAAAGTAAACAAATTTTACTTCTATCTTAGTTTAGGATATTAGCCATTCAGTGGAAATTCCAAAACATGTTGACATATGATCATCCATTACGCATTTTTATTTAGAACCAATGAGAGTAGATGGACCAAAATCATGGCTCTATTAGTGTGTCATAGCTTTTTATATAATGTTGTTTACTTGAAGAAAAAAACTCATTCTTGCCTTACCAGCCAAAGCTTCATCATTCATATTGTCATGCTCACTTTTTAATTTGGGTGGACTTATTTATTAAAACTTTTACTCACTGGAATTACAAAATATTTAATAATATTCTTGAACTAAAACATTAATATAAAATTATAGCAAATTCAGATAAAGACATTTTTGATGATATTATTCCTGTGATACTTCAAAAGACTTAACATATCACCACATTCAAGGCCATCAGCACATTAGTACATTTGAGACTACAGGCACATAAACACATTCAATATCTGAATTAATCTGGAATACCACTGGAATTCAATTGGAACTTTATACAGTTGTACTTGTGACAGAACTTTAACAAAGTATTGACCGACAGTACCAAATAAGAATTCTATGCTGCATGGTTGGACAGTACCAAATAGGAATTCCTAGCTGTATGGTCGGAGAGTACCAAATAAGAATTCCTAGCTGTATGGTCGGAGAGTATCAAATAAAAATTCCCATCTGCATGGTCAGAGAGTAACAAATACAAATTCCCAGCTGCATGGATGGACAGTACCAAATAAGAATTCCCAGCTGCATGGTTGGAGATTACCAAATAAGAATTCCCAGATGCATGGATGGACAGTACCAAATAAGAATTCCTAGCTGCATGGTAAGAGAGTACCAAATAAGAATTCCCAGCTGCATGGTTGGACAGTACCAAATAAGAATTCCCAGCTGCATGGATGGACAGTACCAAATAAGAATTCCCAGCTGCATGGTCAGAGAGTAACAAATAAGAATTCCCAGCTGCATGGTTGGACAGTACCAAATAAGAATTTCCATCTGCATGGTCAGAGAGTAACAAATAAGAATTCCCAGCAGGTGCAATAATAGAAATCTGTATTTATTTCCACACATCAATATGAATTATGTTTATCATGTCTGAGTTTCCCTCATTATCATGTATTTATTCAAAATATGCATGTAAAACTAAAAACATTATTTCTAAACATCAATGGCTCATACTGATTCCTATTTATTCATTACACTTCACCTGCAAGCTTGTAATGGCATTGCGAGATACATCTAGTTGTTTCAGACGTGAAAACTTGCGAAGTGAAGATCCTAGACTGACAATCTTCTCATGGTAAGTGCCAGGCAGAGCCAAAGATTTGACATCCTCTGTAAAAACAGACATAATTATCTCCTCTGTATTTTATAAACAAAAATAAACATCTGGAAAAATATATTGCAATCTATTTCTTCTACATCATTCTTCCTCCTGAACATAGATAATATTTCTCAAAGAGTATAGATGAAATATTCAGATCATTATACATGGAGGTTAACAGCTAAATTGTTAATAAATAAATGAATTTTGAGGATGAAGCCTCACGGTACTCCATAATTAATACTTTTATGTAGAGAAAGTTGACAATTTTGTTATGTATATTTAATTTAATTATTTGTTTGCTTGTTTTAATTTTTTATTCCATTACATGCTATTGGAATGTAACACTGTTTACTATACTTGACCTTGTCCACAACTGAGTTGAGTTTTGTTTGACCTGATTGACATTTCTTTAATTGTTTTTATTTCATTGATGTAAACAACTAATATTAGCTTCATTATTCTATATGGGTATAAACTCATTGATTAAATTATTTTTCAGGTAAACATGTTGATTTCGGTCAGGATTTTGGGGATTCCAATGTGAAGTTTATTGGGTATTACGTTTTAAATAAACATGGCTCATTAAATCAAGATAGTTATTTTACATTAGGTAATTGTTGTTTTTAGAAAATGCTAATTGATGACTTGATCAAACAGAGAACTATATTATCTTGTATCTTTCAGAATTTTACCAATTGTGTTTCAACATCTGGCACTTTAAATTATATTATGTTGTGTCCAGTTTGGGCTGAATTTTACTTTATTCATATTATTGATTTCAAGTGATTATTTTCTCTTGAAATACAAAAGCGCTGTTACAAAATTCTTGGATAAAGACATTCATTGCAATTTATACTGAATTCAGACCTGTAATAATATTTCTGTGATTCAACAAGAGACTGTTGACACATCAGTACAATGCAGGCCATAACAGATTCATCATTACCTTCAATTTTAAATCTCTTCAAGACTTGAACTGAGGACTTCAGGACTTTTTATCACCAGGACTTGTGTCTTTAATTATTGGATTATTTTTGGATTTAATTCACAACACCATAAGTTTTTTTTCTCATTTTTCACTTTGTATTCTAAGGAAATAAATTATTTGTTAAATTTTAAAAATCTTGTTGTCTTCACTCTTTTCTGTTACTTATTTTAAGAGCACAGAATCAAAACAATTTAAAGATCTTTTTGAATTCTATCATTTAAATAAGAAGTAAACCAGTTAAAGGAGTTTTAATTACTTTAATAGATATAAAGTTTTTCAAGGAAATTTATATGGTCCACAAGTTCAAAAAGCTTTATAAAAATAACCATAACAGTACCAACCATTTCTCTTTTATCTAATGTTTTCAGCATTTCATCAGTGAAAAGATTAGTATTGTTTTACATAAGTGATTCTGTTGAATTCCAAACCATTATCATGACTAAGATTGTAATAGTTGATGATAGAATCATGTACACGATTTTATACAAATGTGGAATGACATGGAAGGATAGAGATGAGTTTATAGCTATTTACATCATCTTTTGTTCCAGCTTTATGCACTAGTGTTATCTAGGCAGTTTTCTAAGTTTGCAGAAATTCATTTCAAACAAAAGTTATACACTCTACTATAGCAGGCACAGCTGCCTTTAGTAATCATTTTCCAATCATATCAACTGCCTTTAGTCTTGGTCCAATCAAATCAGCTGTCTCTAGTAATTTTGGTCCAATGATATCAGCTGCCTAAGAAATCTTGGTCCCATTATATTAGTTGCCTTGAATAATCTAAGTCCAAACATAACAGTTGCCTTGGGTAATATTAGTCTAATCACATCAGCTGTCTCTAGTAATCTTGGTCTAATCATATCAGCTGTCTCTACTAATCTTGGTCCAATTATGTCAGCTGTCTCTAGTAATCTTAGTCCAATCATATCAGTTGCCTTGAGTAATCTTAGTCCAATCATATTAGCTGTATCTTGTAATCTTGGTCCAATCAAATCAGTTGCCTCTAGTAATCTTAGTCCAATCATATTAGCTGTCTCTAGTAATCTTGGTCCAATCAAAGTAGTTGCCTCTAGTAATCTTGGTCCAATCATATCAGTTCCCTCTAGTAATATTGGTCCAATCATATCAGCTGTCTCTATTAATTTGAGTCCAATCATATAAGTTCTGTAGCTTTAACAATATCCATATTTGGAATATAATTTAACACAAATTCAGAATTCATTTCAGGAATTTTGAACTTTATATTGTTGGGAGGTTTTTTTAAAGCACAAAATGTTTTAAAGTTGAGATGATCAGGAGAGTTTAGGTTATTTAACTTTTTCAACAATATGAGCAAAAAAGTCATTAAAAAATATGAGACATCACTTGAATTATCAGCATAAATACCTTCATGATTGAGGGATACAAATTCAGTTTTACTTGTACATGTCCTGCACCAAACTCTGTAAACACTCTCCAGATAAGTTGGGGGTTATTTCTATTTTCATGCAGTACATTTTTAGTGTGCTCTTGGCTTGATTTATTATTTTCTTAACTTTGCTACTCCAAATTGTATGATCAGCCTGAGTTCCTGTAGATTTTAGTCTCTTTGCTTTATTGCATCTAAAATTTGTGAAGAGATTTAGCCTAACTGATGGTTTTTCTCTATCCTAAAGGGGCAAGTTTTCTTACTGTTTCCATGACAAGATCCACACCAAGTATGTAAAACATTATCAATATCTTCAAAGATTGGGAATGTATTCTATGGAATCTATCTCAGAGCTTCAAGGATTTTGACACTAATCAAAGTTTTGAAATAATCTACAACTAAAAGGCTTATGGATATTATATGTCTTTAATTTGCTATTGATTTTATATGTAACAAAAATTGTGAAGGAGCTGTTACTTCCTGAAAATTGTATTGTTATCAATATGGTCTACAAATGTTTTAAAAAGTAGATGTTACTCTAGTGGGTTGTTCCATACCAAATAAAGCAATAAAATCCATCCAATTAATTTGTATTTGGCTGATAATGTCTCTTTGTAAATCAACTAGATTTAACTTCACTTGAAATCTATCTAAAATTATTCACACCAATCAGTGTGTGATGATGGGGTTCTGTACACAAGACCAACTATATAGGGCTTATCTTTCTCTGGTGTAATCTGCAGCCAAATGGATTCAATTTCCTGTATTTATATGTCTTCCCTTCTTTAAGCAACTAAACAATACCTGTCTGTATACAAGCAACCCACCTCCTCCTGCTTTCCAATCCCTCTGACCAGTTCATTAACAATATGACCAAGTTGTTTTTCAGAATTATTATTTACATTACCAAATGTGCAATCATCATAACAGCATCTCTAAATCAAATTGAAGTTTTATAAAATCTGAATTTGATGGTGCAAGTATTTCTCTCATAGTGAACCAAATCAAGCAATGACTGTTTATTTATCACACATATTTAGAGTTTCAAGACCCCTGAATTCCAAGACACCTAAATTTACATAAAACATGAGGAATCTTATGACCAAAATAATGCTTATAACCCCAAATCCGGATTTCTGTCAACAAGTCTTGAAAAAAAAAAAGATTGCTTTACATAAGAATATAGCACAAAGCTTTTACACATAATCACAGAAATGATGACCATCGTTATTCATCTTATTTTCTGACTTTTCTGAGTCTGGGACTCCTTTTATAGTGTCAAAAAGAAACCTTCATAACTACCTATCTCATTTTACTTGTCATTGAAGTTTATATCTTCATACCCATTTACATGTGTTCTTTTCTTTTTCCTCTTTTATGTAAAAAAGGGAACATTACTAAAACAAATTTACTCGTCCAAATTTAACTGTTTTAATTTTCAATAGGGCAAATTATGAAATATAATATCTTAGCACAATACTGGTTAACCCTGCCTATGTGTATTTGTGGTGATAAAGAATCAAATGCACAATGGCATCATATTCATTTGTTAAATGATGGACCAAAACTGAGTACATGTACTAAATACATGTACTAAACATAACTGAGTACATTTACTAAATACATGTACTAAACATAACTGAGTACATTTACTAAATACATGTACTAAACATAACTGAGTACATTTACTAAATACATGTACTAAACATAACTGAGTACATTTAGTAAATACATGTACTAAACATAACTGAGTACATTTAGTAAATACATGTACTAAACATAACTGAGTACATTTAGTAAATACATGTACTAAACATAACTGAGTACATTTACTAAATACATGTACTAAACATAACTGAGTACATTTACTAAATACATGTACTAAACATAACTGAGTACATTTAGTAAATACATGTACTAAACATAACTGAGTACATTTACTAAATACATGTACTAAATATAACTGAGTACATTTAGTAAATACATGTACTAAACATAACTGAGCACATTTAGTAAATACATATACTAAACATAACTGAGTTGTTACGAAACGGCTCGTTCTGTGTAACATAAAAAGAAAAAGTGCACACAACAAGCTTTATGAATTTTAATAATGATACTACTTATTTACTAGATCACATAAAATAATGTAAATTATTTAAACAAGACTTACGGTTTTAGAGAAATTGTCCAAATTGTTCATAATTAATAAAATATTAAAAAATAAGTCCTGAAAAAGTTCTAAACACAGACTAAAATATGTTCCGGTCCGAAATGGTGGTTGTCCGCAATTTCCAGAATTTTTCACAAAAACAGTACGTGTTGTCCCGTTCCAAAATTAGCAAGAAAACGTCCAAATATGCAATGTTGCTTGCTAGGAAAGTTATAAAGTGAATAGTTCCTCTAACACAGGATGTGTTATTTTACGTAGATATAATAAATTCTTCTGGTTTTACGTAGCTATAATACATTCTTCTGGTTTTACGTAGATATAATACATTCTTCTGGCTTTACGTAGATAAAATACATTCTTCTGGCTCAACAAAATAAAAGTTGCATGACTTGACTCAACTACGACAGTCTGTCGATGACTGACTCTCGAACAGGACAGTTTGTATTTGACTGTCTCTCGAACAGGACAGTTTGTATGTGACTGTTGAATAGGACAGTTTGTATGTGACTGTCGAACAGGACAGTTTGTATGTGAATGTGCATGAATCGCAAAAACTCAAAGGCATATATGGAAATCTAAAACATAGCACGAACTGCACTCACATGAGGAAGCATGCAATTTCCCAATACTTCTGAACAATGAATTTTCGTCATCATACACAGCACGTGCCAACATGAACTACATCTACACTCAAGTAAACTTATCAAAAACATGTTAGACGCTATAATGAAATACAAAAAAAGATTTATACAAAATTGATTTTTTTTTAATGGACTTGAACTCCAGGGTCATAACAGAGTACATTTACTAAATACATGTACTAAACATAACTGAGTACATTTACTAAATACATGTACTAAACATAACTGAGTACATGTACTAAATACATGTACTAAACATAATTGAGTACATTTACTAAATACATGTACTAAACATAACTGAGTACATGTACTAAATACATGTACTAAACTTAAATGAGTACATTTACTAAATACATGTACTAAACATAACTGAATACATGTACTAAATACATGTACTAAACTTATTTACTAAACATAACGGAGTACATTTACTACTAAATAAATATTGATTTTATTATTTTCTCTGGAAGTTCTCATCTATGGACTTACAGAAAGAGACAGATAGCAAAGAGAAGATAAAAGGATGTTTTTGTAACCCATACTCAGACATCATGGAAGAATCATTAACATCAACACTAACGCTGGCACTTTCATGAACTATATTACTTAAATCTGAATCAGAGAATTGGCACAACCTACACACGAAACATCTGCAATAACTGTATTATAGATTAAATCTGGATCAGAGAATTGGCACAACCTACACATGAATCTACTACCTGCTGATAATCAGTGAAATTATTAAGCTGTTCTTCACTTTTAAAAAAAACAAAAACATTGACGCCATTACATAAAATTAACCGATCAAAGAGAGCATTAAAAACATGAAAGCAAACAAACTGTAGCAATTACTTATTGGATAGCCATATGATTTTGGTGCAAAGAATATATCAGAGTTGAGTGGTAAATATCATGTGTTTCCTCCCAAATGAGTGATGGACAGACAATCTGTGTTGCAAAATGATATTTAAATACACAATGGACAGACAATCTGTGTTGCAAAATAATATTTAAATATACAATGGATAGACAATTTGTGTTCCAAACTAATGCAATGTTTAAACATACAATTTAATAATAACAATGATGATGATGGCAATGATGCTTTATTTATAGAGGGTGACTCGCTAGTCAAGGGCTATTCTCCCTTAATGCCCTCTTAAGAAGAGTATAATACACATTATATGAATATAGCAATGATTACTTTTTATTTTAATATGTTTAGTATTAAAATACTAAATTCCATTATCTATTAGAAGCACATGCATGCTCATGATATCTCTTCTAAAATACTCTTACCTTTTCAGTAGATTTTACATGTAGTGGAAGCTTGTTCCACAGAACTGTACCAGAGATTTTACATGTAGTGGAAGCTTATTCCACAGAACTGTACCAGAGTACTGGAGGTTATTTTTATTCATTAGGTTTGTAAGCAATACTTTTTGGACATTTAGAATTGGACTATGAGTTCAGTGCTCTAGAGTTACCATTAGAGTGAGGTAATTAAGGTCATAACCTGATGTTAGGGACAAAGGCAAAAAAAAGCTAACACATCAAGCATACTCAGTCATTTAACAACCAAGAGAAAATAGCACAGATGCAAATCTGCTGTTGCATATAGTGTTGATTGGTCAATTACTATGGTGTTTAGTCTACCTAATATTGCATACCCCAAACTGCTTCTCCAATGGCAAACATCCAAACACCAATGCCACCAAAGCTGATTTTTGCTACTATTCTTCAGTAGCACCTAATTTTTCAAGGAATGCACATAAAGTAGTGGAAAATACAGACATTTTAAATTTCTGAGACAGCCATTCAAGGAATATATAATTGTTAATTCTTCATCTTTCTTCACAAACATTCAAAAAAAGTTTAAGAGACGAAAACTCTAAACAAGGCTGATCCCAGGACTGCATGCAGTGGTGTTGTTTACTTACATCAGTGTGTAAGAGTCTGTGTAAACCCCTGACATATTTAGCAATGGCAGATCTGAGTTTACACTATCCTTATCTGCCTGCAGATTACATACAATAAAAAAAATCCGTAATTTCATTATTTCAACTTCTGTTTGACAGCACACTGTAAAACTATACAGCTATGGTCAATCAGTGGTCACCTCTCTGCATACAACTGTCTATATACAAATGTCAAGTATGTTAAACTGGGCTTAAATTTAACTTAACTACTTGCATTTATCTGCATGCAGAGAAAATAATTAGCTTGTGTAAATCCTATTTCTACTGGTAATTTTTTTTTTCCACTTACGTGCTTTAATCTATGCTTTAAGCCAGGAGCATTGGAGTAAGAATAAACTGATACTTTTATAGAAGTTTCAACTTTTTATCATTTCGAATTACTACGTATTCAGCTCAATAGTCTTTTCTTGTTCTCTTCATTAAAGCCAAAGCCTGAAATGAGCTATGCAATTCCAGCTCCTGTAAGTGAAATATAATGAAAATGAAAAGAAGAAATAAAATCTCATACAATTAGTATGTTCTATTCATTAGAAGGAAGAAAATATCAACAAAAAGAAATATTTAGATAACTCAATTTCTGCAGAATTAAATGGTTTATATTAATTTTTATTTTTTGGGAGTCAGATTAAAACCAAATATAGCAAATTGTTTATAGTTTTAAAATTTAAGGCATCTTAAATACATTTGGCTTCTGTCCAATATTGTTAATGCAGACTATAGCCAAATATGGGAAATTTATAAACATTGTAAAATTTATGATTGAATAAACAAATTTGTTTTTAGTCTAAACCAAAAGTATAATAACCTATGAAACTGAAACAGCTTTAAACATTTTCAATTAATAAAAATAAAGCACTGCAACAAATAGGTATGTATTAGATTTCAAAGTCTCTTATATATTTTGCCATCTGGCAGATACTGATAATTCATCTTGTGTATTCATCCCATCTGTTTTTACTTTTACAACTGTTTTTATGACCCTTAGCATTTTAACTTCTTGCTTTTTTAATGACTTCTGGAAGATCTATTGTATGACACATGTTTTTTTTTTAATGTTTGCACTTTGCAACCTTTTCTTTTCTGATTTTCAAGTTAGGGAAGTGTTTTTCACTCTGCATGTTGCACTATATAAGTAAATCCCTCAAACAATTGATGTGAACAAGCGATGTTTATAGAAACATTATGTTTTTTTACTAAAAAATTGGCTTATTCCTGAATTATATACATTCTTTCACAAAATATTTGATGTGAATATGGCACAAAAAAACAAGCAAAGTCATCTTTGCAGTTAGCAAACTCTACTTGATCTTAAAGCTTAGCTCATATGATGATATACACTTGGTGCTTAATCTAAGTAAAATGTCATTTGCAGCCAATTAAATAAGTGATTCAGGTTTGGAAAACAACTAAAAAAATGCAGTATTAATAAAGACACTCATTTTGCATTTAACGCAGAAGGGTGAACTGAAAGAAGCAAGCCTATTAAAAGGTGAGGCTGGGCATTACTCTTTATTTCTAGATAGAACAATATTATATGATATATGGTTGGACATCTGTTGTACTTTTGTGACAACAATACTGAGCTGCAATTTAATATTAAAAAGTAATATGTTGTATTATTTTATTCCTATGATTATTCTTTCACACAAAAATTCATGCATCCCTACTGAATGAACAACACACCTTGGCAAATTATATCTGCAGGCAAAATATCTCTTTGTACCAGATATTTGTGAATTCTTAAGTTTCTTTGGTGAAGGCAATTCTTGATATGAGAACACAAGAACATAATGTTCCCATGGTTATAATATAATCATATTTCTTATCACCATAACATGAAACACTGTTTGAAAATGTACTCAAGTGCAAACAAACAACAGCTCTGAAAGCAAAAGAGGACAATAACAAAGGTGGCACAAAATGCTGAGTGTTTAATGTGCAATTGTTTGTTCCAATATTCAGTCTAATTGTTAAGGATAGCATCCCAAACATGTTGCCAAATAATGGCTGTAGTGGTTGATCAGATTTCAAGTCTGTTCGCTTCATTAAATGTTACAAATAGGGTTTTTACTGCATTTGATTTTAAGCTACTTCCATGGTCTCCATTTAATTGGCATAAAAAAAGAATTAAGTCTGAAAGTAAATATTCAACCCACTCACCCCTAATACATTATAAACCTATCTCGGTGTGAATTTCAAGCGTTTGCATTATGAAAACAAAGGGTCCTGGAGAAGCAAAACTTGTTATCCCCGCTTGCTTAAGCAACGTGTTGAGACTTGTTGAGCAACATTCTTGTTAAGACACTATCATAACTGAGCTGGTACTTATATGGCAATTAACTAAATCCTGTGACACTAGTGGTGCACCTAATGAATGCACTTTCCGATAATTTGCACCCTACCCCGAAAAACAAAAATTACAATGCGTTACTACCCACGCCAGGAGAAGTTGCCTTGTGCAGCAGTCTTTGCTGGTCATCTCAAAGAGGTCATACAAACTATTCAGTATTGAATTTGTATTTCACAGTTTAAAAAAAAAAATCAACAGCTCATATATATCTTGTACAGATAATGATTTATAGACCAAAATGTAATGACATCATGCATTACCCAAGTTTTCGTGCTGAAGGTGCACCCTACTTCTGATAAGTTCTTCTGTCAAAGTAAGCGCCATGTTTCGAATATGCAGTGTACATTGGTCACCACAACAGGAAAAGGGTAGAGGATTCCGTATACGATAATGCTAGATTATACTTAACTTACGTAGGAGAATATTAACAATCCTCAAGAGCACAGGTACCAACCGACGCCTTTGCTAATAAAGAATTGAACTACATTGGAAATTTACAAAAGTAAGGACATACAATAAATATTATATATGCAAACAAACACATTCATAATATCATATCTTTTTAATTACCCTTATTAATACTATGAAAATAGTTTATCCTTGTCTTGCGGCTGTTAAAAACTATACAAGTAGAGTATTTAGGAATTAAACAAAAGTTACAGGTTTTATGTCTATGTCTATAAATATGTTGATGCAGTCACACTGGACTATTAAGCAATTAGTGGTGCATGGTCAAAGACAAAGAAAACACGAAATTGTTAGGACAGTCAGAAGAGTAATGACAGGAAAGGCAGAAATAAGTAAAAGAGTGTCAGTGTATGTTTTTCATTCCTACATACTTAGACCAATCCGGCTACCGTGATGACATATAAAACCTCAACCGGCATAGCCCTGAGAATCACTAGGTCTTACTTGTAGCTGACTAGTTCATTAGAAAAGCTCCTGCTTGTGAGATACCAATTCAAGAGCTTCTGCAATTATTGCTGGTAATTTGTTTCAAGTCCCTACTGTGCATAAGAAGAAGCTGATCATATTAGATCATGTTATAGAAATTTTAAAAAAGTTAGAGGCTTTATTTTGGACCATTTTATAGGAATTAAACAAAATTTACAGGCTTTATTTTGGACCATTTTATAGGAATTAAACAAAAGTTACAGGCTTTATTTTGGACCATTTTATAGGAATTAAACAAAAGTTACAGGCTTTATTTTGGACCATTTTATAGGAATTAAACAAAAGTTACAGGCTTTATTTTGGACCATTTTATAGGAATTAAACAAAATTTACAGGCTTTATTTTGGACCATTTTATAGGAATTAAACAAAAGTTACAGGCTTTATATTGGATCATTTATAAGAATTAAACAAAAGTTACAGGCTTTATATTGGATCATTTATAAGAATTAAACAAAAGTTACAGGCTTTATTTTGGACCATTTTATAGAAATTAAAAGCTACAGGCTTTATATTAGACCATGTCATAGAAATTAAACAAAAGTTGCGGGCTTTATATTGAATCATTTTATAGAAATTAAACAAAAGTTACAGGCTTTATATTGAATCATTTTATAGGAATTAAACAAAAGTTGCAGGCTTTTTATTGGATCATTTTATAGGAATTAAACAAAATTACATGCTTTATATTGGATCATTGTATAGGATTAAAGAAAAGTTACAGGCTTTATATTGGACCATTTTTTATAGAAATTATAAAAATGGACAGGCTTTATGCTAGATCATTTGATTCTAAAAGTGTATTAAACAGATGTTCTTCCATATTTTATTTATTTCTATCATTTACAGTGAGAATTATGTAACTCTTCTTATCTACACAAAAAGAGCACCCAGGTGATTTTAAATGTCAAATATATAAGCTAATATTTTCATCATCTTTCTTTCTTTTTGATGGATGCCTGACAAGTTTTATTTAGCATTTGTAGTATGATATTAAACAAGCAAATAATTTTTATATTTTTAAAAAATTTTCCAATGCAGATATTTTAATCTGGATTTGTTTTACTGCATAACATTTGTATGTGAGACTATGATCCATCATGTTATGATAGTATGTTCACTTCATGTAATTTGCATTAACTCATATTTAATTTATATTTTGTGTTCAATAGATGTTAACTATGTTTAGTCTAATTTCATATTTATTTGTTTTAATTGAAGGGCTATAATGTAAACTATATCACCCTGTTTGATAATGGATTTTTATTATTATTATTATTATTATTATTATTATTATTATTATTATTATTATTATTATTATTATTATTATTATTATTATTATTATTAAAATGCATGCAAATAATCCTGGCACTGATAAAACTGTTTATTTTCTACTGACTGTTTAGTATTTCTAATTTCAGTAGTTATTGCTGTTAGAAAGAATCCCATTTTGTAATATTAACAAATTCCATGAAATTGATGATTTTATAAAACTTTAATTTAAATATGACAAAAATATATAAATTGTGGCTTGCTATTTCTTTTTCATACAACATAGTCAGTCTGACTGGAGTATTTCAATTTCAATTTTGTGTATACTTTAGTTCAATTTTCGTTCTGGTTTGTTGTTTTTTTTTTATTATTTGTGTTTGGAGAAAGGGTATGTTCTTGGTTCGCTTGGTGTTCCTTGCAAGGTCATGAGATTAATATGGCAATGTATCCTAAGTACAACTATCAAAACTAATGTCGAGGAAGAGATACTGATGCTCGAACTTTCATGAAATTCAGTAAATAAAAGCACAATTTGTGCAACCAGCTAATTATTGGAAGAAGTTGTTGGTAAGTGTTTGAGCCATCGGATTAAACCTTAAGAGGATTTGACTAGTATATCCATTTCCAAGCGGTGTGAAATCAATTTTTATCCACGATGAAAATTTCATCTATCAAATTACATGCGGTGTTACTCCATAGAGCGCAATATTAAAAAGTGTCTTCTTTTAGAGCATATTTATGATAATATTATGTAACAATCGTTCAATCAGATATAAATATTGGTAGGTCACGCTAATTTAAGCTTGCTGCCAGCAGGCTTTAAGTATTCTGACTACCTGCCCGTTTGTTTGTAACACCCACCCATCCCATTTCAGTCACTTTAATCTTTAATTAAAAAGTGCACAGAACGAAATCAATTTATTCACTGATTTATAATTTATAACCTCAATGTAACCAGAGTAGCCCTAACACTGGTATCCTTAGCGCCTCTCATGCTTAACAGACTTTCTATACTAATAGTGATGTGATTATGATTTTTAACGTAGGTTTAACAATTTTTCAGTCAGATCGCTACAATGTCTGCAGTGTGGCAGATTATAGCCATGTCTTGCACTGGGGCATCATGCCGCAGACATAGCATGTTGACCTACCTGGTCACATTATACTGACACTAGGCCAAGTAGTCTTAATACTAATAAACTCTTAGTGATGAGCGTTTAGCGAGGTAGCTATTAGTACTATTTTTGCAAGACTTTGGTATGACTCGATTGTGAATTGAACCTACAACCTCCCGCATCCGAGGTGGATACTTTAACCACTAGGCCACCAGAGCGGTTCTATACTAATAGAGTGAACCAATGTTTTTTTTTAATTTGAAAGATAACTTGGGCAAAATTTAAATGCATGTAGTGCTATTACAAAGAAGCATATGAAAGTTTATTTTATGAAAATGTCTGAAATTGTATTTTTATGGATTTTTTTCTAACATTGTTGATTTAAAACTTAACAATTAATTTTTTGTCAAACAGTAGTCCATACCATAATCACCCTTGTTTTATTTGTAGAGACATCAAAACCAAACTTGGCACATGCAGAAAGATTATTTAGCTGTTTACAAAATTCTCAGCCTTGTTAAATTTGGACCAATAATAGATTTTCTATATATTTTTATGTATTATAATTATAGCAGTTCTATAACTGCATTTTGTGGGTACTTAGGGGTTTATGAGGTAGAGACACAAAATTGTGATATGGAGAGAATAACCACATAAATGTTGTTTCACACAAACTTTTACTGAAGGAACATTTAACTGACAGAGCCTGTAGTCAAACAGTAAGAAAATATTTGAACTTCCATTGTTTCAGAAGTCACAGTGTTAGTATTTAACAATGCATGAAAAAGCAAAGATATGGGGTTCAAGCCATGGAAACCTATTACAGTGTTTTTCTCTTTTTCCAGTTTAACCCTCTCTTATCTGACAAAAGTTGTCACTTCATACTAAGCATGTTTTTGAACAAGAAAGCAATATTTAGTAATATCTGTAAATGGATTTTTTGTGCTACTATCAGCAGGATAAAATAAGGCATTTTTTCCTTTCCAAAATATTGTTTGTTCAGTAAATGTGACAGCTACCAACCATGCTAAATACTCTATATAATTTAAATATACCCGGGCACCAAAAGACAGAAGGAATGTTCTTTTGACACTACTAGGGCATTTTAAAGAAAAACGTAAACAAAATCAAGTTAGGTTAATTTTTCCATGCTGGTGAATCAACGATGAACTGATTAGAAATACCATACAAAAATTATTGGATACAAGGTTTGATATTGCTAACTGTCATTCATGGCAAATACTGTTTTAAATTAGTGTTACAGAAATTCTATAACATTATTCAATATTATTATTATTATTATTATTATTATTCAATTATTAATATTCAATACATTAATTTTGAAAACAAAGTGACTATCTTTTCACAAAATTTACCATTTGAATCAAAATTTTAAAGTTAAAAGGTGTACATAGTACATTTCACAGAACTCTATCTATTGTAATATATATCTAGCATCTCTTACAAGTATAATGGCTACAAAATATGTAATTTACTCACTGATTCTGCCTGAGACATGCTGAATTTTGACCAGTACTTGTTAATGGATATATGGTTCTGGCTGCAGTATGGAAGGTAATGTGAGGTAGTGGAGCTGGGAGCTTAATTCTTCATAATGATTTAGCAATAGATATAAACATGACAGTGATAAGAACTTATTTTCAGAAGTGAATAGACACATGTATTTTAAAAAGGTTGTTATTAATTTGAGAAAATTTTTGAAATTGTAATTATTATTTATTATTATTATTATTAATATTATTATTATTTTTATTTTTATTATTATTATTATTATTATTATTATTATTATTATTATTATTATTATTATTGCTACTGAATCTTTTATAATGGTCTTTTTCCATTATGGTCCTTTCTGACTTTTCTGGACCAGGCCTTTTCTGTATTGGTCCTTTCTGACCCAACAGTGTAAACTCAACAGAAAAGTGAATAATTGAATAATTATGAACAGACCTTACTGAAAAGAATTTAGACTGTTTAACCTTTTTTCAAAATAATAATCAGCTGATCAAATGTCATTCAGAAGTCTTCAATGCAAAACATATAAAGTCAGTGTTCAAAACAAAATATTTTTTAGGTGGATGCTATCTTTAAAATATGAACTTCTTGTTTGTACATAAGTGACACCTTAATTGAAATCAAAAGAAGTTCAAAACACTTTATGGCCATTGCACTTAAAATCCTTAAAGGTTTTTATTGTTTATTGATTGTGCTTCAAAACTATGTTAATATTAAATCAGTGCAAAAACTACTACCAATGAATAAAAGTTTCTGAATTTTCAGAACAATCGTAATCCTAAATTCCAGCATGTTTTTTTTTAAATACTTAATGTGACTGAACTACTAATTTATTGTATCAAGAGTTTATATTGGGTGTAAATTTAAAAAAAAAACAATGAAAATAAACATTAGAAACGATGTAATGGAATACCCCTGAAAGGCCAGTCAGCGTGGATGCAAAAGTGAGGTTTTTTTAGGGTGGATAGAGTTGCCTCCCTTGTTAGTCCATCCTAACACTTACACAGCACCATGTTGCATATACCTTGGGCAAGTTGGTTGATTTCCTCAAACAACATTGTGACATAGTCCATGTAATTCAGTAACTGCCAGATAATTCAATAAATTAACATAATGTTGAGAGTTTATAGTTATGTCCTTTGCACACATGTATATAGAAATTGCACTGCTTGTTAAATCCACATGAAAAATTGAAATTTTTATTGTCATTCATTTCCTTTGCTTGATTTGGCAATGTAAATATCAGAAGCAGATGACTTTGGAATGGAATTACTGCCATATTTCTATGCATGCATTTTCTAGCCTTCCTTGATGCATTGTTGTAAATGACTGCTTTAAGTGCTACTTTCTATCCATGTATATTGTAACCTTCAACTTGATGCAAATTGTATGTGGCAGTTTGCAAGTGCTACTTTCATAATTCTATCCATGTATAGTGTAACCTTCATTGATGCAAATTGTATGTGGCAGTTTGCAAGTGCTACTTTCATAATTCTATCCATGTATAATGTAACCTTCATTGATGCAAATTGTATGTGGCAGTTTGTAAGTGCTACTTTCTTAATTCTATCCATGTATGTTGTAACCTTCATTGATGCAAATTGTATGTAGCAGTTTGCAAGTGCTACTTTCATAATTCTATCCATGTATAGTGTAACCTTCATTGATGCAAATTGTATGTGGCAGTTTGCAAGTGCTACTTTCATAATTCTATCCATGTATAGTGTAACCTTCATTGATGCAAATTGTATGTAGCAGTTTGCAAGTGCTACTTTCATAATTCTATCCATGTATAGTGTAACATTCATTGATGCAAATTGTATGTAGCAGTTTGCAAGTGCTACTTTCATAATTCTATCCATGTATAGTGTAACATTCATTGATGCAAATTGTATGTGGCAGTTTGCAAGTGCTACTTTCATAATTCTATCCATATATAGTGTAACATTCATTGATGCAAATTGTATGTGGCAGTTTGCAAGTGCTACTTTCATAATTCTATCCATGTATAGTGTAACATTCATTGATGCAAATTGTATGTGGCAGTTTGCAAGTGCTACTTTCATAATTCTATCCATGTATAATGTAACCTTCATTGATGTAAATTGTATGTAGCAGTTTGCAAGTGCTACTTTCATAATTCTATCCATGTATAGTGTAACATTCATTGATGCAAATCGTATGTGGCAGTTTGCAAGTGCTACTTTCGTTCTGCATTATTGTAAATGAATGCTTGAAATACTTAATTCCTAATTCTAGTCATGAATTTTCTATTCTTCATTGATACTTTCTCTAAATGCCTGTTTGTAAGATCTATTTTCCATCTGTATCATTGTATCTTGCTTTTTGCCAACTATTGAACTGATTTTGTTGCTTTTTAAAAGGCAAATGCTGTCAGTTATTACAATTTTTTTTATACTCAGTTTATAAATATGCTATATAATTACATCATTACATTATGTTTCCATACAGATTTGCCTTGCAATAATGTAAATAATAAGTTTTATAAGAATCATCTTTGTTGTCCAACTTGTGTTGCCATCTGTTGTTATAATGACATACAAGAGATTAGCAAGGCATTATGACAACAGATGGCGCTCTAAATTTCTAAAGTTTTGCCTTTACCAGAAATAATTAATGCTCCCCATGGAGCTTTACAGCATTCATTTTGTGTTGATAAACATTGTAACACTTTTAGTCCCATTTTTAAAGGTGTACGTTAGCAACAAAGTTTTAATTGTTCTCTAAAACCATGTGCTTTCTCGAAGATCCAAGTGATTTATAGTATGTTATGAAAACAAAAAATACACGACAGCAGGGTGTTCCATCTTCTTCAACTCTATTTTTGGTACACTTAAGTATTTACTTTCACCATTTAAGAAATCTATTTCTTATTGATATCTCTCATTACTTTAGAAACATTAGTTATTTTAGCAAAGTAAGGATCAGAAACTACAATGATATGTTACCCATTTTGACATACCTCAAAGGTGCGTCTTTTCCAGTGATACTATTGTATATAAGCTCCAGTGAAAATGATTTATTTCAGAGCAGCATCAATAGCACATAAAAATAAAGTTTTTAGAATATTTAAAAAATTAAGCATTTCCTAATGTTTTTGTATTCTTAAGAAACTCTTCATTTTGGAACATAATTTGTCACAGAAACCAAAATAAATTGTGGAAAATCATGTTTGTATAATGATTCAAATGTTTAATTGTAATTTAAAATATTAGATTAGTGTATGATTGTTTTCTACTACTTAATTTCCATTGTTACTAATGATGGGAATCAGTCAGAATTTCATAATCGATAATCGATTCCACTTAACCAACTAATAATCAATTACGAGCAAATTTTACTTTTTGCTTGTTGTGCAGTTTATCTTTGCTCAAGAGTTTAAAATGTTAATAAATGCATTGGAGTAATCACTTTTAAAAAATTTTTACTTTAATCTGATAAAACTTTTACATTTTCTTTTAATATGTTATTTTTGTTCTACAACTTAGTTAAATGAAACTCGCTTCTTACGGCAGATCAGTTTTATGTAACTAAAAAGCTGTTGCAATCCCCAAACCCCAATTCCCCAAAACCATTTCATTTATACATATGTTTATCAATTAAAGAAAAGAAGGACATAATTTACTTTGTCATTATTTACAAATAATACAAAAGGATTTTTGCATTTGAACTGAAACAAATAATCATATTTTTAAAACAATTTATTAACTCTGCAATTTAACAGCAAAATTATTTAATCATGACTATATGTTCTTAAATAAGTTTGCATCTACAGAGTATGGTATGTTTAATATTTGTAATTAGGGTTTGGAATAAATAATTTAATTAGATGGTAGTAGATTGGAAGTCCTATGCAGCTTACCATTTGCTCAGGAGTTTTACCAATCTTTAAATTTTGCATGCAGAAAAGATGTAGTCTCCCTTTGCACACAATTGATTATAAAGTTTCTCAATTGATTACCTGATTGGTTCGTTCAACCAACTGATCACCAATTATAATCAGTAATCGTAACAACACTAATTGTTACTGCACATAAACTCAACCTTTGAATGTATTGTTTTTAAAAAAACAAAAGACAACCAAAATCCAGCTTAAAAACTGGTTTGCATCCTTTAAAACTTTTGTCTCTGAAAGTGGAAAAAATCAGACAAAAGACATAATGTTACAGGAGATTTTTTTATTGTAATTCTTGCTATTAGCAAACCAATTAAAATATCATATTAATTGAACAATTTTAGAGATTTTTTAAAAAAACTTTTAAAGAATTTTTTTAATATAAATGTAGCGACACTTGATTCTGACTTATAAAGTGTTCTGCTCTTTGTAGTATAAAAGTAATTTAATGAATTATTTATGATCAAAAAGAGAGCAAGAGAATGCACCAAAACTGCATATTTCATTAAGTTGCTGTAATTGTATACATGTATTCTGGGTTAATGAGCATTTTTTGGGACAGTCTTTGGGTCAAGTAAGGTAAAAAAAATTCGGATTTATTTTAAGTATGTTTCTTTTACAAAATGAATAAAAAATATGCTACAGTAAAACTTGTTATGAGAGACTCTCCTTTTGCCAACAAAAAAAAAGTTATCTGAAGTTTGTCTCATAACAGGTTTGTACAAAAAGACCTGTTTCTAAGGTCTAGTTTCAGAACATTTTAAAGAGAAATGACCACAATCACTGTGCTTATATTCTATTCTTTAGTAACAGTTCTTGGTAAAATATTTTATGTATTTATCTGAAAACAAAATTATGCAACAAAAAATATATACTTATATCATTAAATATGAAATCACATTTACATTGAAGATCACATGTATCAGCATATGAAATCATTCTGATTTACTCCTTTTCCTTTATAAGACCCTAAATTTGTTTTACTGGTTTTTAAACCGCTATTTTGCATGTGGTCTGCTCTTTTAGACTTTTTTCATTTACAATAATTATTTTCTCCAGCGTTAAAATTTATCTCTTTGGTTGGAGGTTCACACATTGTTATAAAATTCTAGGTGTTTTACATTATTAGTGCTCATTTGTAATATCGACAGTACAGATGATTTTGTTTGGGCATTGGGAAAATATGAAAAATCTATACAAGTGCATTGCATATTTAACAGTTAATGAAATAAAAAGAAACAATTATCTCATCCTGAAACAAAAGTCAACTGCTTAATTCAAATAAGACATTCAGGAATTAACTCTATAAACAAAGTTTGTTACCCAGTTGCACCAACTTGAATAGACCACTGCTTTGTGATTGGGATTGGGATGTAATCACTGTTACATCCAGGGGAAAAACAGCAAACATCACCTCTTTAATACCATCAATGAAATCCACAAACTGTTCTCTCTAGTAGAATTAATAGACAAAGATTCACCCCCAGGCAATACAGATGAACTCTAAAGACAATATACACAACCACTATGTCAATTTTGGCACTACAATGACAATTCCTGGCTTGTACATTAGCCTGGTTTACAGACTATAGTATCTATCACCTGTGTCCACAATCTCTTTTTCTTTTATTTCTTTGTTTTCTTTTTATGTTTGTTTTTTATCAATCATTACTAATCAAGCAGTCATTACATATGATTACACATCAGTTAGTGATGTACCTGTTCTCATGATACAGTTTTTCATTGTCATACTTTGTCCTCTGATCATTCATATGGTCTCTATCTATGATAAGGCCAGGAACCAGGATAAGTGCAGTATAATCAAGATATTATTTTAGTCTGGTTTACAATAGAAACTATAAAATACTTTAAGCACACCTACAACATTTTGGAGATCAGGATCCAGCCTATTCTTTTAAATATTTTTTTTAAACGGTATAAATGGTTATTGTTACAATGATGAAATAAAGGACAGTGGAGTTTATCTCCATTTTTGCAAAACAGTCATTCATAGCAGTGTAAGAATGCACATTTTGCCAAGACATCACAGTAGCTGGTTGCGTTCAGCAGGTGGTCAGTCATTGTGTTGAGATCTGAGTATATCTGTCCAAACCAAGACAGGTCAGGACTTGGACATAATACTGTTTGCAAATCTGGATATGTATTTTGGAGTTAAACGGCAAATTGACAAAGATTTAATGAGATTAAGATGAGTGTTCAATCTGCTAAAACTGATAGTTGGAACAGTAATCAGCTGTTAAGTAAGTCTGGGATGCCTAGCTTAGCATTTGGAATAAGACCTTTCCTTAAATTGACAAACTTCTGGCCCAAGATTCTGATGAACAAACAACAGCTATATGCCAGTGGTGCAAAGAATTTGGAAAATTAAACTCAGTGGCAACCAAATACATTTGGGAGGGTACTGCCACTTTGCTAGTGGGACTCTTTTCTTTTCCAAAATAGAAGCTCTGCACTCCTATTTTGAAAATGTTAGCAAAACCACTGGCTATGAAAGTTATAAATCAGTGTTCATTGTTTAGTCCCCAGAGGCATATGATCAGGAGGCAAATATGCTGGTATGACATCTGTCTGTTCAAGATTGTAGTACATCAGCACATTCAATATTGGAATTTATTCGGAACTCTGTATTTTTGCACTTATAATGGAACTTTTAGGATTATTTCAGATTTAGGTCACAATATAGTTCCCCTGAAATGTTAATTTTGTAACTTAGAGAAATAACTTGTTAAATTTAATAAACTTGTTGTTTTTTCTTCTCTGTTGCATGTACATAGTTTAAGACCATTGAGTACTTTGTGTATGTGAAGAGATTAAGAGAGAGAGAGACAGATATATACACGCAAAGGGTTTTCCATAGCTTCCTTGAAAAAAAATTGCAAGCCCTAAATCTAGGAGTTCCAATAATGATACTATTGCAGAACAATGATTATATTGCTGTATCTACAATATAAATGTCATCAGATTGCTAGTGACTCATTTTAAAATATTTACAATTTTAGCAAACAGATGTAAGATAATCTTGATAATTGTGATTATGATATTACAGCTTTTACAATTCTCAATTACTTTAACTTCCCATTCTTAATTTTGTGCAGCAAGAAATTAAGGAAGTGAGTACACTTTCTGTTCTGTAGTACAGTTCTCAGAAAATCTTATATCCCATCACCAGGGTCCCCTCTAATTTCAGACTTGGCATCTCCTATATTATGAGTCAGGTGCCTAATATGCATGTTGAAGAGATGTCATTTGCCAAAGAAAACTTTGATGGTCTGGATGAATTGCAAATGTTTATGGACCAGATGTTGAAAGACTTGTAAATTTTTATTTATCCCTATGTATGCCACTTACCTTTATGAGGATTGTCTCCTTATCAAACTTCTTTTGAAAGCTGTAAATTGTGTGAATGGGAACCATTGACAAATTCCCTATAATTAGTGTGCATTTGGCTTTAACATACATGTTGTTCTACCAGAGGTTGAACAAAATACTATTTTGATGTTTATGCAAATTAGAGAAAACATCCAATACTAGTCAAACAGGTACTGGTCTAGGAACTGTTCCAGCACTTGTTGCATTTGGTGCAGTGATGTGTGGCTGTGTAATAGGATTAAGGTTAGCATGTTGTTACAGGTCTATATTCATAAGCATAGTAACAGAAAGAAGCAAATCTGCTTTGTAAAACTTAATACACCACTCCCTCCATAACTCGAGGACATTGGGGTCCAAAAACATCAATGTTGATATAAGCGAGGGCGTGAGTTATCAAGGGACCTATAACAAACAATAAATATAACAATGGGATCGCCGCATAGGGAAAAGGGGGTGAGGTGGCTTGGCATGTTGAATACTCAATTAATAATCGCGCTAAGATTAACAGTGGATAAATATCTTTTCATATCGTTGTACTTTGTTTAGTTTTTCCTCACAGAGTAACATTAATTTCAGGGTAACTTACAGTATATTGAGGAAATCATGTAAACATTATTCCTCCTGGTTTCCGTTTGCTTAGCACATGTACTTCACACGTGTATTACGTCACATTTTTGTGGTGATTGGTATATATTTTAATTTTATTGTTTGATCCAAAGTAGATGTTTTTTTTTCAAATAAAAAAAATCAATACATTTCGAAAAAACAATGTCGCTCGAACGATGTGTAGATTTTTATTGCGTTAGAAGTGAAATGGAAGAATAAATTCACAAGGTTTAACCATTATCAACATGAATTTAAGGGGTCTAAAAATTTAAAATGACATAAATTAGAACATGATAACAAATACGGTTTGTGACACGTTTGAGAAATATCACTTCACATTTTGAAAAAATGCAAATTTCACAATATGGATTCTATGTTTACAGGCAATACCGTTTTTTCCGCCCTATAAGTATAAGTCACACCTCCTCACTTACCATAATCACGTCTTTGATACCGCTGGCCATTGCATGCCACTTGGTAATTTCCAACTTCGTGTAAGAAATATTATACAATTGTTTAAGAGTTATATAAAAGTCAGTATTACAATAGACTTTGACTTTGCATTGAGTCGTATTTGAATGGTTGAAAGTCCATGACCTGCATCACGCTGTTCCACAATCCATTTTTGTAGATTCTCCTCGAGAACTGGCCAACTTGCTTTGCCACTACAATTTCCCTTCTTGGTTTTGGTTTTTTTTTTTTACCTTAACTCGTCCTCTTTTTTATGCCAGTCAGGCACAATCTTCTCGCTTACGTTGAATTTTCTTTCTGCTGCATGATTTCCGTTTTCTTTCGCAAATGCTACGACGTTTGACTTAAATTCTGCATCATATTTTTTCTAGTTGTTGGTGCCATGATAAATGCCATGAATTTAATTTAAAACAAAACTTATTGACTTATGCTAATATAACAATTTTAAATCATACAATATTATTGTGAAACTATATTTTATTAATGCTCCATTGTATGAACGGTACGTATTTATATATCTGTCATTTCCACGACCCAATCGAACTGCAAAGGCACTTTATATGCTACAGTGGTTTTAATACATTAACGAAGACATTGCAAATTCACCTAACAATTGAAACTGTTCACCAGCCTTCCAGTTATTTTTTTTATTAATTACAGGTACTTTAAAGTTTTCTCCATGAAGCCAGTCTTGGCTTAATCCAGTTTAAAACTAGAGCAATCATCAGAGGAAATATTCGTGCTGTTTTTGGTTTTATAACAAGTCATTGCGAAACCAACCGAAAAAATGATTGTGTGTTTTTATAAACTACTATTAAAGTAAATTATGAAGCGCTAACAGAGGTCTCGGAAACGCTTTACAGTGACATAATTCGTTGTTTAAACTAACAAAATAATCCCAGTTCTGCATTCTGTATATATTTGAGTACATCGAAAGAACAGGACGCAATGGCTGGGCGACAAGTTCAAAGGACTTTGACTAGCAACTTGGGTGGGATAATGTGCTGAAATTTACGATGACTGAATTTAGAGACTGAAAGATTCCAAGATGTGAATGCTGAATAATAAAGGAAATACAATGGCAATCATTATTTCAATATTTTTTTTTTATTAATAACAACAAATTTTAACACATATATAACTAAATATTTTTTGACTATTTAATTTGATAATCTTATAGTCTAATACTTATGTGTACCGTATGTAAGTTTCCAGCAATTGGCTTGCCTGTATACCGGTAGATGCAGTTTGCTAAAGCACAGCATCACTGCGCATCAGTCACAGTCGTTAAAAAAATTATTTATCATATAAGTTGCTCCTGCATATAAGTTGCACACGTCATTTTTAAGAAAAAAAAACGAAAAAAGTAGCAACTTATACCCCGGAAAATACGGTAATCTTCATTTTCGATGATAAAAATGAACTATGTATCAAGGTTAAATTTGCCAATTTACAATTTCTTATCACGACTTTTTTCATGTTTAACACATTTTAAAATATATTATCCTTGGGAAAAAAATCGGTAGCCATGCCGGACACCATGTTATAAGCTGGTTTGCTAGTTATCCGGGCGCGAGTTATCGAGGGAGTCGTGTAAATGAACTAATTCTCTCAAGTTATAAATTGAAAATTTAAGAATAACTTGCAGTATTATGAATTAAATGCACAATAATTCCAAAATTTCTGTGACAAGTCCAAAAGGATAGAGTGGTCCAAATGAATTCCATGTCTTAAATGTACTAATGTACCAATAGCTTGAAAGTGCTGAAGTGCCAGCAGTATTGACACATCATAATGATATTGTCAGCAACTCCTTTGAATGAATTTATAATGATTCTAAAATAATATTTATTTCAAACAGTCATGTGCACTTCATAATTCCAATAAATTTAAATGATCTTCTCAAATTAAATCTAAACATAGCATTAAATACTTTTGAAGACTGAACATAAAATAAAAATAGTAATGAAATGTAGGAATTAGGAATGAATTATTTGTTTTCTTCTTTCTCCTTATACAGTGCTCAAATAAAGTCCAGGCAGGTAACTTAAATAAACTCACAATACCAGACTGAAATTCCTTAATCCTGGATTCCGATTATCACATCCCCATAATTTACCCTTTTTTAATATTGTCATACAATGTTGCAAGAGCTATAATTTGAATATAAATTCAATAGGGTTCAAAAGATTTTGAAGGTAATGAAAGTGTCATGCTTCACAAAGTAAAATTCCAAAAACTAATAGTTCTGAAATTTATTTTTGTTGGGTTTTGCTGATTCTTTCTTAAAACTGGCTTAAAAATTGAATTACACTTCAACACACTGGCAATGAAATAATCATGTTTTGCATTCTATGTATGCAGTAAAATCAGACTTCTAAGAAACATTGTTGCCGTTCATAAACTTTTCAAAAATATAATACATATGGCATAAACATTCAAATTCAAGGTAGTAATATGTAATAGCTTTTGTTCCTGTACATGCATTTAGTATCTCTTGGATTTGATGAGACCTGAGAAGGTAGGCAATATAACTTAAAAGCATGGGGTGCCAAGTCATAGAAATTTTATTTAATTTTTGTTTGTTTTTTTTGCAGTTGGGCAGACCAATGGATAACAATGCTAGAGTTTCACAAGCATCTTTAGCTAAAGTTTCAGCAAATGGTGGAACTGAAAATGAGGCTTCAGAATTTCTTGACAAGTCACAAGACCTGAAACAGATTCCACAAGAAGGAGTCTCTAGAAAAACTAAGAAAGGCTCATTCCACGGTCGGCAAATAGATGCTGCTACCCAGCTAGCAAATAATGGTCATGATAACCCAGTAGGTCTGGATTGCTCATTTACTCCAGCCACAGACCAGTCTGAGAGATTTGATAACAGTGATCCTTTCCACAGTGCCTCAGGCTCAGGACGTGCAACACCATCCAGTCAGAGTGACCAATCATTGTATCTTTCCAGCTCAGGAAGGGGTACTCCCAAGAGGAAGAGAGACTCCATAGACGGGTGTGATAGTATGTCTGTATCATCTGGCTCAGTAAAACTTGGAAAATGCCCTTTAAGACCAGGGATAACTTGGAGGCAGGGAGAAAAACTGGAGGCCATGGACTTTATGTCTATGTGGTAAATAAAATTATGCATCTTAAACACACCGAGTGTCAATATACCATTAAAATGGTCTTATAAACTTAACTGTATATAGTAGCAGTCACCCAAGTTTAAAGACAGTCCCACAAACAAAGCAAAAAATTCAAGGATATGAACCAAATCTTTCAGTCAATGTCACATGTAGTTTGATCTCATCACCAAGACAAGCACAGTTATAAAGCACTTGTCTCATTTACAGTGGATGATATTGATGGCATGGTTGTGAGACACTACTCTCATTACAGTGGGTGGTATTGATGGCAAGGTTTCACTGTACAAGCTAACATCTTAAAAATGGGTGCCAGCTTGATGAAGAGAATAGACAAAAATTATAGCACGGAAGCTAATGTTTTTGCTTTTAATAAAAGTAAGTGCACGTGCAATAATAAATGAAGAAAATATATTTCTTTTCTTAAAGCATATACTTACATGCAGTGAGTATTTATTTACCATTTCAGTTTTGCTGTGTTACTATTTGTAAAAGTTTGACATCTAACACACAAGTGGAGAGGAAGAGAAAGTACACATCTAATATGTAAAATGGTTTTTTTAGATTTGGTAATATACAACATTACTTTGATAACTTACACCCTGAGAACCTGCTTATAGCAATGTGTAAGGCATGACTCACACCATTTTTTAACACAATTACCAAAAATTTACTCCTTTTTGTTGAACTTAAAGAAAATCATGGTCACAGTTGGCAATTGCTGCTTTGATATAAAAAATGTTAGAGAGGACCTGTAATCAACATCATGAAATTATCAACTTTTCATAAGAAGTCATATTTTCTTTTACATTTATTTTCAAAACAATGTTCCTAGTACACAGTAATTAACAATATTCAGTGACATTTTAATCAGTGAAAATGTCACTTACACCTGCTGGAGGCAGTACTTTAATAAATAAAAAACAATTAAACAGTTTTTTTTATAAAGTGAAATGTGTTTTAGTTTTATCATTTAGTTGGGTTTAAACAGTGGTGTAGTGCTAAGTAAAGAAATGAGGGATTGCTTGTTACTGAGATGTGGAAACCAATGGTGAGTGCAAAAAGAACCTAAGGGAATGCAGTGCCCAGTTCTATCAAACATAAAATGTGTCAATAAGCCATTACAGCTGTGTCCACAAGCATATCTCTAGAAAGCTAATTAAGTTCTGACTATTGATATCTGACTTGAGACATTTGCTGTATTGTTGCACTGATTAAAGGCTGGCCTTTGTATTATCACATTACTTGCATCTCAGCTCAAAGTCATCATTACATCCAGTTGCCATGAAGCAAAAATTGTATGTTAGCCATTGTGGCTCCTCTCTCATACCTTATGTACTGTTTTATGCATATCTGCATATGTTTGGTAACTCCAGGTACATAAGGTTATTTAATTTCTGTA
The DNA here is from genome assembly GCA_016746295.1 of Potamilus streckersoni. Lineage (NCBI taxonomy): Eukaryota > Metazoa > Mollusca > Bivalvia > Unionida > Unionidae > Potamilus > Potamilus streckersoni. The sequence goes on along the minus strand of JAEAOA010001383.1, from coordinate 759,476 downwards.
ATTTTTATATATGGTTGTAAATTGTACAGAATATCTTTAGTTAGATTATACCTACATGACCTGAGTAAGTTAAGAGCCAAAGTCACATAGGATTTATTAGTAGATGTTTAAGTATGTAATGACAATTATTAATAATAAGACTTAATGGCTCATTTGGATTAATTTCTCATTGGCTGATGGGGTTTTGACATTTCTAGACAAATTCTGTAACATCCCATTGGTTGGGTTGGGTCACATAAATAGGTAAATTTGAGGCAAAATGAGTAGTAAGATAATGTATAGCCTATACTGTGCTGAAAAATGGCATTAGGCCTCATAAACAACAGTAGTAAGATCCATCACATGGAGTATGTTGTAAAGTTTATTCACAATAGATGCTGTATATCAGGAGAGAACTAAGCAGTCAGATTCATTCATCCAGATTTTGGAGTGATCCTCATTTCTTGTGTTCCTGTCATAAGTCAACAGATGTGTTTTATGTTGTACTTGGATAATATTCAAGAGGGAAAACATTTGTTCGCACTGTCAAATGGAAATAAAAGTGCTCATTATTGGGACTATAGTATTATTCTGTTACTGTTGTGAATTATTTGAAGAAGTTCTGGATGATGCCATTTAACAAAGTCATGGTTCTTGGCAGACCAGTGTTTTTAGGACTTTGATAAAACCTGATCAGGATTATTCTGGATTCACTTAATAATACTGTCAGTTCTTCTCGCATTTTTTTTAAAAAAAAATTTTAATAATTAAAATTTTTTTAAGTGTTATAGAACATGTTTATGAAAAATTAATGTTGGAAAGATTTATTTAAATGTTGCAATTACACATACAACTGTGGGAAAATGGATTGGATGAACAATGATAGTTACCACTAAATATTTGGTCTCAGATTTTACTGACAGGGTGGTTTTGCACTGTAATTGATTATTCATATATAAATTTTAAAAACATTAAAGTTTTATCATTATTGATTCCATTAAAGTACCATGTTAGGTATATCTGTAATATATGTAATAATTTCATGGTTCTAGATTGAAAAGGTCATTTACTAATTAACATTTAATACCAATATTTATTATAATTGTAGGTTTACACTTTAAAGTTCAGGTCATTCTTGTAAATACATTCTTAGTTTCAGAGATAGAGACACTTTTACTGAAGTAAACATATTGGTACATGTCATGGAATTCCCCAGAGGGAAATGCAATTGGCCTAATTGGCCTAAGTACTTGACCATGTTTAAAGTTACAGTGACTTCAAAATGTTTAGTAGAGCGTCATTCTGCTTTCTGTATTGCATTTCAGGTTTTTTATACAAGGAATGGGAGTTGGTTATTCCTAGCATGAACAGTAGTCTTGGAAGAGACTAAAAATTGTGATAATTTGAGTGGATTTGTATATTTATATCAATTTATTGGAATTACAAAGTGCTCAGTCTTAAGGATTTAGTAGCTTCTTTGGAATTACTGTGAATTCATTCAGAGACATTCACTGATTATAATTGTGATACTTCAAGACTATTGGCACATTAGCACAACAAAGTGAACTTCATTTGTATTAACACTGGAACTCATTTGAATAACTTGATTCTTTTGGACATGTGATTAGCTTTTAGGACTTTAGGATCTCATTTTGCATACTAAGTTACCTTTGATTTTTCACTTTCTGTTTTAGAGAAATTTTGAATTTTACAAACTTTGTTGCTTTTCACTCTTTTTTTTTTTCTATGTTTAAAACCACAGAGTTGTAACATGTGTGATTTTCAAATGAATCTTTAAATGAATATCATCACCTTGGTCTGTTTCATCAAGTATAAAAAGTAGTTATGTCTTCATACTTCACGTGTAATTATTATTCATAACTGTGCGATACCCCTCATGAAAGGGTGCTCCTCTTATAATGCCTATTTCCTACTGCAGAAAGATGCATGTTCTAACTACTTAAAGATGGAAATGATGATGTTTCATCAAGTATACACAGGAACTTGAAAATTACAGATCCAACAATCTTGTGGAGAGTACAAACAAATCTTGAGAAAGTTGAGATTTTACCATAAATAATAATTATTTTCTTCACATTGAAAAATTTACAATTGCTCATGAGCACAGTAATCCAAGTCTGAGTTTCCTGTGTTTGATATTGAAGATATTAGGACAGCTATGTGAAGGAGGCTACAGAACTGTCCCAATTTCTAACACTGGGTGGGAAATGTCAGAAGAAACTAGGATTACAGTTATCCCAGTTCAGTAGGCTTGCCCATAGCCCCCTTTTTCAGATAATCAAGGTAAAACCAGTCTAGAGATCCAGTGAGAAGGAGAGTGTAGAAACTGTGAACTGCTAATGGTATGTTGTACTGCTATTTGTATTTCCTTGTAGGTATGTGGCCAAAATTGTTGATTTGGATGAAGAAGATCAGACAGTTTTGATTCACTTTGATGGCTGGAATCAGAGATATGATGAGTGGGTAGACATGAGTAGCGAGAGGCTGCGACCCATCACCAGACACTCAGATAGGAAGGGTGGAAACAAGAAACCCAAAGCGGTAATCATGGTTCACAATCTCTCTGTTTTAATTGCTCCTTCTATAACTCACATGCAGTTTTGTTCATAAAACTCAGCTGTAGGATAATCGAATGACATATATAGCAAGAGAGACTCTAGCATTTGTGAACAGTTGGGGATCATCTCAGTAACGTTCAGTGATACATGCAAATAGTAATCTCCATTGTCTTATCTAATGGATTTGAATGTATGGATATTAGATCTTAAGCAAGACATGCAGATTGAAAAAAAATTGACTAAAATCAAGATGAAAATACATGTATTTTATTACAACTTAAATTTTGTTTTGAATATACACTGCAAACTTTGAAAAACAATTACCAATTATCCAAAGGCAAAAACGTATCATTTGTCCATGTTGTGAAATTTTATCAAGAGGACAAGGCTGATCCTTCACTGGGATGTTACTGTGACAGCATCTTATCACAAACTGTATAATGATAATGACAGTTAATCTATTAATTATTTTTTGCCATTAAATTAGAAGGATTATTTAATTCTTAGCAGTTAGCAAAATAAAGCTAGTTTAACTGCTGAGTGACTAGAATTATTACAACTCATTGTTAGCGAACCTTGCCATGGGTCCAAATTAAGTTAATGGCCATCATCATTTGTTTGTTACCACACTGGAGGCCATTGTTCTGATTTTGTTTTGATCATCAATATTTCTTAAGAGTTTGATAATTTACAAGATCCATTCATATAAATAAGGTGATCTTGCATCTTATTGGCTAGTTTGCTACTGTGTTAGAGACCCTATTTCTAATCTTGTTTTACTCCATCAGGAATATGGATGTATATCTTCAGAGTCCTTGACAGTTTCAGGTCCATGCATGATAATTTTAAATGAGTGATGTCAGTGTGTGATAACTATGTTCTCTTTCAAATGATTGACTCTGCTCATTACCACCTGGTAGGATGTATTTTGATCACATATTAGCCAGACTTAGAATATAGGCATATATATCAGAAATATATTACACACATTTGATACTATTATTAATATTAATATTGGGAATTGGTGGCAATCCATCAGACATAGTGGTCATATATAAACCATAGTAGATACTTAATTCATTGTTTGATATGTCCTCCATTTAAATGTGTGGTTAGGGTTACATACATAAATACATACATACATCACTATGCATGTATTACATTCATGAATTAACAGTAAATAATTACAAGTATGACCATGACACTGAGGTGACATCCTTCTGGATGCTTTGTTTGCAGAACTACCAAAACAAACATTCCTTAATCATTGCAGAAATCTTTTGTTAGATTGGCTGAATTACCAAAACTCGTCCGAAATAACAGTGTTATTCTCATTTTATCTTGTATGTTTTCAGAAATACTAAAATAAATTTCAAAAAAAAAAATCTTTTATTTTGAATTTCTAGTTAGATTATTAATACGTTTTTGGTGAAAACATCATGTGGAAAAAATTATTGAGCAGAATTAGTCTAAATGTAAATAGGATACTATTTTCAAACCTTAATAGAATTAATGATTATGTCTTGATGCACCATAATTAGTAGTTCAGTATAATTTAGAAAGAGTAATAAACAGTTCTTATAAATAGTTTAAGAGGTATTATTATAACTTTTTTTAATTTGTGGGCAGTTAATCTTGTTTTAGTTCCCCATTTCTTTTTACTATCAGTAATTTATTGGTATTTTGATTCTGTTACCAAAGAAAATATTACAGTTGTTCAAACATCAGTAATAACAAACCACCCTTCCTACAACAAAAATAACAATTCCACTGTTGTATTTATCTTTGAAACAGATGCACAAGGTTGGAGAACAAGTGTATGCCAAATGGACAGATTGCAAGATGTATCCAGCAAAAATCATTGGCATTAATTCAGATGGTATGAATTTTAATAACATAATGTGCAGTTTTATTAATTCAACATTAGTTTTTATGCCTTCACATATTTTAGATATAGTGTAACCAATGTCCGTCTGTCCACTTATGTAAACTTCACACCATATTTGCCGCAAATTTATTTTTTCCTCAGTTGGGATGGACATTAAGCATTGAAACCAGATGTGTGGTATTTTATTTTAACAAGGTCTTAGTTGATTGTTATATTAACCTCTTTCTGTAAAATTTGCATGAATTACAGCCAATGTATGATGTAAAAGTTTGTCTTCAATGCAGTTCTTTTCACTAGATTTTTATTGCACTTCATGGATTGAAACCAAAATCAGCATGAGGTTTTTTGGTGATAGGTGAGTTAGATAAGCATGTGTTGTTTTTATGGAGGTCCCCACTAAGTCAGGTTTTAATGTATTTATGTCTAAATTTGATTGACTTGAAGCCCTTGTTGAACCTTAAGACATGTCCTTGCAAATTGAAATTCACTTACTAATTTTTGATGGAATTTATGAATTGAAACCAAATTCATTATGATGCTTATTAAGGGTGGATTTTGATTTATTTATGTATCATGACATTATTACCACATTTATGATATTTTGACTGACTTGAAGCCGTTGTTGGAGGTTGAAGCCGTTGTTGGAGGTATGCCCTTGTATCATGACATTATTACCACATTTATGATATTTTGACTGACTTGAAGCCGTTCTTGGAGGCATGCCCTTGTATCATGACATTATTACCACATTTATGATATTTTGACTGACTTGAAGCCGTTGTTGGAGGCATGCCCTTGTATCATGACATTATTACCACATTTATGATATTTTGACTGACTTGAAGCCGTTCTTGGAGGCATGCACTTGTATCATGACATTATTACCACTCATGAGTACTGAAATCCATCGTTTATTTTGTCAGAAATTTCTTCTTATAGATGAACAGTCAACTGTGGACAAGGAAACTGGCCTGTAACTTGAAAGGGCAATAGTTTACATTTTGTCGTATTGTTTACACATGTGCCATTCATATTTGTTATCAAGTACTACATGGATGTGATGTATATTTACTTAGTTTATGATGAAATTTATCTATTCGGGCTTAAACCAACAACAGCTTTTGTGCATACAACCAGTGGAAGTAGAAAGTATTGGTTTAGATAATATCATTTGATGATTACATCAAAATGAATTTCATTGACTGAAGGATATGACTTCTCCAGGGAATCTGTTATTTTTAGCCGTTACCTGGACTGCTTGAAACCATTATGTCCAACTATGCTGAATTTTCCTTGGAATGCATCTGGATGGCTAGTTTTCGACTGAAACTTGGGCCAAATGAAAAGTTGAATGGAAAGTCAACAAAATGGGCTAAAACTAAACATTACTATAACGGCATGCAAAAAAAGAATTAGAAAATGTGAGTTCAAACATTATTAACTTTAGGAATTCATTGGCTCAAGGTCAGCATATTGTATAGTTCTTTTGACATGGCATCACAAATTTTATGTAACTCAATTGATTTCAGTTCAGAATCAATATATGTCACTAAAGTGCTTAATTTATTTCACACAAACTATTTAAAACAAATTAGTTACTTTTAGCATAATTCAGTGCAGATGACATGAAAATTTACTATATTACAGATGGGATAAAATTTGAGGATGTGAGGAATGATTGTTTGCTGGACAGGTTATCACAGGGAAAGACATTATTAAAACACCAAAGAAGTGCAAGACAATACATGCTGGTTAAATTTGATAATGAAAAGGCTCAATTAGAGAATACATTAGAAGTTGTGTCTGATTTAGATAGAGTGATCAATAAATACAGTGTAAGCCAAAGCTAAGAATTTCAATGAATGGAGTTGGTCTTGGAAATGATCACATCAACAGAATTGTATGCTTTGATTTCATCAGCAGCATATCTGATGTCCTACTGAAAAATGTCAAGGATAAAATATCCAGAGTTAAATTCATATTCATCCTTTCAGATGCTAGCATTGTTTTAATAGTTATATGCCAAGAATGCATTCTTGTTAAATTTGTAGACTCTGACCATAAAAGTCTTGTCTTGAATTCCACTATTTGTGTTAAAAATGAAAATATGGACAAATGACATTTTGTATGGACAAGTAAACTTTTTACTTTACTTGTCCTTTGGCGACGTTTCTATACCCCTGACTTAGTATTATTTGAATGGTATCTTTGATTGAATCATAACATTGGTTCCACTCATTATCATTTGAGTGGCATTTTGGATTGAATCCAAGTTAATTATTGGAGCATTTGCAATGATTTGCCATCACATACCATATCTTCAAATGTATCAGAGGTCTCGCTAGGATTTTAAAACTAGGAATCCAGGACTCCTAATTTGGTAAAAATAGGAGTCCCACCTGCAACAGTTGCAGTCCCCACTAAGCCTGAAATCATGTACTTTTTTACACTTGGCTGCGGCCACATCCAAACTATCAGTTCTATCAACTTTATCACAGTTCTGGATCTCATTGAAATCTTAATCATTTTTCCATTTAACTACAAAAAAACTTGTCTAAATTTGCAAACGGCATTTTGTTCAAGTCCCATGATTATACGGCAACAACCAGAAATAATCAATAAAAGTTATTGTGCTGGTCTTTGTCAATGTCGCAAATTGCAATTATGTTTTACATATTGACGTCCAAACATACCATCTGATGATATTTTTGACTACAACATTTTCTTCTGATAAAAACGGTATATGCAGTCTTGAGTTTGGAGTGGAGAAATTCAAAAGCACCATGACAGGAAGCAGCAAACTTAGATATAAAAATGTACTTGAATCAATTGTTACATAAACAAATCCTTATTTCATATTGACAAAAACCCCTAATAGTTAATTCTTATGTCATAATCCACTTCATGTATGCTGTAATATAATCAAAAAAGCCATGCAACTGACTAGCTACAATTGACCACCTCTGAAATGTCTACAGTTGACCACATGACAGCAATTAAAAAAGAAAAAAGAAAATACAGAAAAAATAGTTTTGCTGTAACTTCAAAGCACACTGATTACCTCTGAAGCACTGATATATACTAGGGTAATTTTTTTATACAAAATTGTGTCAATGTTCTACAATTCATTTGATGTTGTCACAGCAATAAGAAATGGGTATTTGTTTTGTCCTTGAAAAACCTTTAGCTGCACCTTCAATAACACATGCACCTTCATAAAAGAATGCCGGCGACCTTTGATCAAAGAAGTCAGCAACAAACTAAAATAAAAGCGTTGTTTCAGTTTACATACTGATTAGAACATATTTATTTTGCTGCAAAAAATTTCTTCTTGCAACAAAAACGTGCATACAGAGGACTCCTGTGTGGGTGATTTTTTGCATAGCAAGTCAAAAATTTGCATCCAAATACGCGTAATTAAGTGTTTTCGAGATCTCTGTGTATATTCTAAAAACTCTACCCCTATCTTGGTTCTCTAAAGTTCCATTCACATATTGTGTTCCTGACTGTAATCCAGAGAGCAAAATTGGTAACATGTGATGCATCTTCCTGCTTTGAAGTTTGGTTGAAAACATTTGGACATGTCATGGGAATTGAAATTGTTGTATATACGATTTTGGATTCCATCCCAGGGACACAAAAGAATCAAGTATGACAGCCCTTACATGGATGGCTACTTCAGAAGCAACTTAAGCATGTTTTGTAAATTTATACACAGAGATGGAAATGTAGCAATGTATATACAAATGGACAAATGAAGAGAATCATGACATTCCCAATGACTCTCTGAAAAGCATGTTATAGTGGTTTATATTGTGAAAACCCAGGTCAAACTCAATTCTCAGATATTTGCATTAAAATTTAATCAAGTTACAGCTTCTCTTTGTCTTGGTAGCTTTTCATTGCACCAGAAGCCATGGTGGTTCCTTTTTCAATGTGACATACTTGTGACCAGGCTGCAGTTTTGGTTCCTGTCTAGGTCATATCAGCAGTCATGGTGTGTCTTATTATGATATGACATTTCATGTGTTGGTGTGGCATTAAATGCCACTCAGTCCTTGCATTGCCAATTCCACTAACGTTTAATGCCAGTCAGTTAATCAGTCCTTGCATTAATAATTCAACTAACTTTTGATGCCAATCAGTCATTGTATTACCAAATCCACTAACTTTTAAAGAGACTTTAAGGATTCTAAAAACACATGGATTGAACCTTTGTATTGAGAAGACCAATGTCAGGTGTGATTTTCACCTAATTTTCCTGTATGATGGGGAAATTTAACAATTCTTCTTTAACCAAGATACCATTGAATATGCCACATTGGTAGAGACATCTGTATCATCACACATTTTTAGTTCTGACCATAGCTTTCTGTGATGCCTTAATGGGAATTATTTATTGGAGGCCATTCAAATAGTATTGCTGGCAAAGTCAAGTTTTCATCAGATTGCTAACATTGCTCCTTTTTAGTTTGTCATACAGCATGTTGCCATCATCATTAGTATGTATACACACTAGCAGTTTAAAGCTCAACTGATCACAAACCAGATGAGCTTACAAACCAGATGATTTTATGGGATGATCTTTCATTTTTCCATTGATACATTAGCATTTTTTTAATCACTGATCCTCCTAAACTACTTTGAGAATTGCCATAAAACTCACATTCATCCAAGGCTCTGGTGGGTCATAAAAATGAAAGTAATCCTGCTAGGAAATCAAGCATGGTTACAACAGATGCCATCTTGGAAATCTATTGCTACTTCTGAATGGATGGCCATATCGATAAAGGGTTTTCTTTAAAAGTCTTGTTATGATTTCTATTTAATTTTAAACTTAAACAAAAATGGTACCAATGTGACACCCGGTATGTCTGCCATAGCATCCATCCTGAAAATCTTATTGCAGCTCTTGAATAGAAAATCATATTGATGTGGTTTTTCACTTCTTTTAATGTCCAGTTGGTTTCAGATGAAAATCTGACATCCAGTATGACCTCCCCACAGTGACCATCTTGAAATTCTTATCTTAATGGCTGTCCATATCTGCATGAGGTTTTCCCAGAAGACTTTTTGTGATGTCTAGTTGTTACTAATGAAATGGTGCCAATCTGACATCCATTACAGCCACCACATTAGTTATCTTTAATGCTAAGAATAAATGGTCATAGTTTCAACTGAAAGACTTCTTATAAGGATTCAGTGATCGTAAATTATAATGATGCTGATCTGATGTCTAATATACAGCCATCTTGAAAATCTTCTCTTTGCTACCTCACTTTAATGAAAATTATTTTGACATTTGTTTTTCATCAGAAGAGTTCTTATGGCATCTACTTGGTCCTAAATGAAAATGACTTCATTCAGTATAGTTGCCACAACAGCTGATATGCAAATCTTCTTGGTACTATGCCCCCTGAATTCACCAGAAGTCTTCTAATTATATCTTTGTTGTCTTAAGAAAAATAATGCCAATTTGATATCCAATATTGCCACCACAGCGGTTTTATTTAAAATCTTGTTATTATTGACTTGATGATCATTATGACATGGTGTTTTCACCTAAAGACTTCTAAAACAGCGCTAATCTGTCCAGCACAATATCTGATATGAAAATTTTGTTATGACTGAAATATATCATAAATGATTTCAACACAACAGTTAAAGGAAGAAAAGGTCATATTATGAACTCCTAGAAATTCATTTTACCCAGTTGAATGTCATTCCCTTTAATGGACATATTACAGTATATCTGTATAAATGATGCAGTGACTACATTAATGAAATTTCAAACTCATTATACACCCACCTTAAGAAGGAACTTTTTTTGTTATGATGTGTGAACCCTCTACAGTTGCCAAACTTTGTGGATAGATAACTTGCACAAATTTAAGTCATCTGCATAAAAAAAACTGTTGAATAGTTATTTTATTTCCAATGCAACAGTCATTCATAAATTGTGGATAATGTAAGGATGACTTGCTTCAGATTAAGGATACTTTAAAATGTTTGCTTTGGAATTTAAAGTAATCGAGTTGTATATCTAGCATTCTTATGTATACAGTACCAATATGGAGTACCTGTTTTTAAGGCTTGTCACTGAAATTTGCAATCAGCATTTTTAATCTTTACCAAGCAATTAAGAATAATTTCAACCACTGTATAGCCCATGACTTAACACATTTATGCATAAAGGTACATTCTAATACATTTCAATGTAGCCCATGACTTCACACATTTATGCATAAAGGTACATTCTAATACATTTCAATGTAGCCTATGACTTCACACATTTATGCATAAAGGTACATTCTAATACATTTTAATGTTAAATTATTGAATAGATTGTATGTAAAATAATCCACAAATAGTACTTCTGGTCCTTAATTAAAAATAAATGAATTTTGATAAGAATAAACACTGGGTCTTCTTCATTTAATGGCTTCTAATGTATGATGCAATTGGGGGCCATGTACAACCTTCTTATTGCTGTGGATTTATTTATTTTCAATACTATCAACTTTGATACCTTTGTGAAACATGACATTTTTGTCCGTTATATTCAAGAATTGGGGAAAAGATAGGTACATCATTTCCATATAATAATGTCATTGATGTTTCCATGGAAGAATGATCATATCGTTTCCATGGAAAGATCATTGTCAGGTCTTTAAATTGGTGGGTTGTAGCAACTGTAAAGTTTGTGACAGTTTGTAGACCATGAACAAAGTAAATTCTAAGTCTATTCAGATGATATCCATTTTGATAATACTAAAAAAATTCTAATTGTGATTCTTTTGCCAGGTTCCTATGAGGTGATGTTCTATGATGGTTTCAAGAAGACAGTCCAGCCTATCAATGTGCGTAATATGCCCCCTGAAAGTAAGCAACAGGTAATAACCAGCAGATAAAGTAACATTTAGGTAGGATAGCTGGTATTTACCCTGAAAATAAGCAGCAAGTAATGTAATATATGCAACCAGCAGATAAAGTAAGATTTAGGTAGGATAGCTGGTTTTGAGACCAAAAATAAGCAACAAGTAATGTTTGTGGCCAGCAAATAAAGTAATTCTTTGGTAGGATACCTGGTGCTTTACTCTGAATGTGTACTTTCTTGTAACTTCATTCAGAAATTGAAAGACATGATTTATTTTGTAATTCCTTGCTGAATGTCCATTCTAAGTGTTTTACATTTCTTCTTTAAATACATTACTTAATCCTATTTTTGGAGAACTACTACTACCCCACAAATCTAGCCCTCACAAATAGTTTTTAGCTACAGGGAGCTAAAAGTTGTCCATTGACATGTGGCAGACAGTGATCTTCTTAGATATAAGAATTGATGGCAAAGTCAGAGAACCTCTCAGTCACTACTTTGATAGGCCTTGCAAAAGCCAGAATCTACATAGAAAATATACCATTACAAGTTGGACGAGTGTTTTGCTGCTAAGGAAAGTAAGTGCCTTCTATATTTCCAACATTTTCTCTTCCTATGTGGACAATTTTGCCTTTACAGTTTGGTAACACTTTGTTGTTGTCACACTTTTGTGTACTTGCTTGGGGAGCCTAAACTATGTCATATTAAGTTTAGATGATAATTATTTTTTGTAGGTGCAAGCCTCTAGTGCTTTTTAAAAAAGACCTAACTCCTATAATATGCATAATTCTGTTATGAATAGGCACATATCGTTGAGTTTCTATATCTAGGCATTTTTAGTGTTGGGGCACCAACTTATATGATTTTACTTGTAGATGCGGTCTATGAGCCTTTTTCCCTGCATGTAATTGCCTCTTAATGGATATTGTCGCACCTATTTTGTGCATATCTATGACAGTGCCTCAGTTCCCATTTATGTGAAGGTTTTTGTGTAATGTAGACACTGTACATTTCTGTATTGCTTTCACTATGGTTAGACAAGTAGTTAAGCTTTCTATAAGTGTATAGAATACTTGAGTCATGTTTATCATGAGTCATGAGGCAATATATGAATCATGTTTATCTGCATAGCATTCCATCATATTTAAAGAGTACTTAGTCATTCACATAGGTAGCCTATGTGACTTGACAAGATGGGCTACAATATTTATAAGTGTGCCTTTTTGCTCTTAAGAAATTCCTTATATGATTATAATTCAATCATTTCTGGTACATCCAGGTGATTTTCCTTTAGCAGGGCATCATTAGCCTTGGAACACCATGCTTCAGTGATTCTACCTGTATATGCCATCCTTGACCTTCCCTTCAGGTAGTATTGTAAATGAGATCGTCTTTTTACCAGGCAACCATCATTTAGTATAGCTCTGCACCAATGCAGTATTCAAACAAAACGTGCAGGCACATAGACTTTTACTTCTCCATCCTATAGGTGGTATTGTTATATTTTACCTGTATACTTCATTGCTTTGTAAAGATTAAGTTTTGCACCGACATTTTCTTATAAAAGACTGGTTCAGGGCTACAGTTTCATATATTTTGTTCTATTTGTCTTACAGATTAGAATTATTGGCAAAGCCTAGAAACACACAACTCAGGAAGAATACAACACCAGTCTGCAAACTGACCTTTCCTCAATGTGAGAATTTCTGGCAGACAGTGGAGACAAATCAATTCTTACCTTTGGCCATGAATCAGATAGACATGCTCTGAAATAGCTCTGGCACCCAAATCAGCACTACAGGACTTGGCATTGTTGGCAACTCCATCTGCCTTGCCTCCTTAGGGTTTGACTCAATTCATTTGTGGAACAGCAAGAGAGTTTTAATTAAAACAAACAGCCAAGTTTCCTCTCACTCAACAGACATAGATGGGTTATGTGAATCAAACATCCCCTAACTCATCCCAAACTTATGATCCTGACAATATGCCCTATTTCAGTTGTAACCAGCCAAGGCCTTATACTAGGGATCTCAAAAAACCAAAACATCATCAAAAGTTTTCAATGGAAAGAATTGGCTAGCCGATTTTTTATCCAGGGGAAAGAATCGGCTAGTCATTTCTTTCCCTAGAACAAACACCTAGCTAGCCAATTCTTTCCCCCTCTGATGGTTCTCAATGGAAAAACCACAATGCATTTTGGAATGCTGTCCAAGAGGGAGACGTCACCATCAGTGTGGACTTAAAAGACGCATACCTTTATGTCCCTATTCACAAGGCTTTTAGGATGTTCTGCCATTTGCCTACAATATCATATTCCAATTCATGGCACTTCGATCAAGACTCATCATCAGCCCCAGGATCTTAGCGCATATGATGACTCGAGTAATGGTGCATGTCTGGACTATTTCGTTGATGGAAACATCAAGTTACCTGGATGACATCCTGCAGAAACATCATGTGAGTTTTAACTAAACATGACAAGAAAACCCTTGTTACAATGCTTACCAGCCTAGGCTTCTGGTCAACAAGGAAAAATTTGACCCAGTAATAACTCAACAATTTGTTCAACTAGATATGGAGTTTGATATACCGCCAACATTGTTCATCTCTCTCAGGACCTGGCATTGAAAATCCTAACCATGTTGGCTTCTTTACTGTTTAGTGAATAGCTATCCTCACAGGATTTCTTTGCCTACTAGGCTTGCTCAGCATGGCAGAGGACATCATTGTCCATGGTCACCTTTTTATGTGCCCATTGTGAATCATTCTTCTGTTCCAATGGAAGCCATAGCTTAATCACTGGACCAACCTCTCCCCCCACCTGCATACATTTGAGGCAACATCTGTGGTATATCTTCAACTCAACAGGTCACCATTGCAGGTTGATCATGAGATTTTTAAGACAGCTTCATAACTTCGACTGCATTTGCAGAGGAAAATTTATCTCTATTTGAAGCTCAGCACCAATAGATAAAGTCCCCTAGAAGCTGTCTCACATATCATAAGGAACCAGAGATTGTATCTCCGGGGTAAGTGGATGTACCTACCTCTTAACTATTTTTTCCTAAGGCATTATGATTGGGTAACATATTTAAAGAAGAAATCAATTCTTTCTTATTGTGTTCTAGCTACAGTATAGTTTTACGTACTTGCCCCTTGCAGAGGAGTCTAACCCCTTGTGCATCTATGTACATTATTTTGTAGGATCCCAGGAGGCCAAGTGACGAAGACACCCACCATTTCAGATCACTCATCTCTATCCATGTGGCTTTAAGTCTCAGCTTGGCAAATTTGGGTATGTGAGAATTAGCTTCCCTTGTACATACATGCCAACCATTAAGCTTTTGGCATAATCATTACACTTTTTTTTCACTAAATTACACCTAATGTGTAAACGTATGTGGTTTACACAATTTAGGTATATTCTCCTTCTGAAAAATAAATAATTTGTTGTCTCGTTTATAACATCCGTTAATCTTACAGACCATATTAAAGAAAAGTTGGTTTCTACATAACTACGATATTAGAGAATGTTTGTAAGTAGACTTGGATGCACTTTCCTAACAGTATTATGTTCTGTTTGTAGCAGCTGTCCTATTTAAAAGAAGCATGCTAGTTTCTCCTGTCAAACATTTGATCTAGTATTCTATTTATAGCAGCTCATGGCTTAGTGAGGAGAGAACAGACTGGTTTTCAAATGTTTAATCTTTGCTCGCAGATTCTTTGTTTTAATTTATTTTTGGCAATAAACCAGTCTGTAGGATATTTGGTGCTAAAAGTCAGTCAGATTTAAAGGCAAAAACTGATTCAGAGACAAATACATAACACAGCATTCCATTTTAGGGCAGGGTCATGCCCATTGCAGACTGTGGAAAGGATTTTAATATTTTTCATGGTGGTAAATTTGATGTGGAGCAACACTTAAGAGCTGAAGAAAGCTTGAATTATACTAACTCCAGTTTCATTTCCATTAGGATGGTTCAGGTTTTTAGATGGCAGACTCTAGTTTCATTTCCATTTAGGATGGTTCAGGTTTTTAGATGGCAGACTCTAGTTTCATTTCCATTTAGGATGGTTCAGGTTTTACATGGCAGACTCTAGTTTCATTTCCATTTAGGATGGTTCAGGTTTTTAGATGGCAGACTCTAGTTTCATTTCCATTTAGGATGGTTCAGGTTTTTAGATGGCAGACTCTAGTTTCATTTCCATTAGGATGGTTTGGTAGACCCTAGTTTCATTGTTGACTGCATACTTCCATGTGAAGTCATTCTTTCATTTTGAAACTCCAGTCTTCTTTGGACCCTTTTTTGTTAAGGATGTCTTCTTGATCCTTTTACGTCATTAAACTGGTACCTGAAACTTCCTGACCCAGTCTGAAGAGGGAGATTTCATCTGTTCTTACCACTCAGAGAAGGAAGGTGTGTTATTTCTGCAGAGGCTTTTTGTCCTGGATCCCAATTGTCCTGTAGGAAATGGGACATTTGAAAATCTTGCACATATTGGCTGATGTTAGGGCAAACATGGGTACAGCTTTGGAGCAAAACTGTACTCAAACTAACATCATTCAAGCCATTGGGTGGAGGTCTGACAAAAATTCACCAGATTCTATCAGAGAGACCTTATATTTTAGGGGCTTTGTTTGACTCCTATATGAGTAGAAAACAAGCCACCCCCAACCCTAGATCACTGAGCAGCTTTATAGCAACTCCAATTAGTCTACTTCCATTGGGTTCAGGGCAGCAATTTTTTTCTCTTTAAGCTCTGCCCATTTATCAGTCTGTGCCTCTGGTATCTCATGCAAAACCTGATACTGCTTTGTTTACTTTAGAAAACTGGAGCCAGGAGCGACTCCGGTGCTTTTAGTAGTTTTCAGGCATCTGAATGGTATACTGTCCATTCTTATTTTGTAAATGTAGTTTGTATTACTCATATAAGTTAGAAATGTTTTGCTCTTACTAGAATTGGTAACAAAGAGTATAGCCACTGGCCTTTAACTTCAGTCCTTTTGTAAAGTGGGGTAACTCAAATTTAGGCCACTGATTAAAACCTGAGTTATCTCCCTGTTTATATAAATTCTCTAAAGACATAAAAAAATATATATATACTTTAGAAAACAATTATAAGGTATTAGGAGCTGTATATTAGCATTACAGTATCGCTGGATCTGTATTCTTCCATCTAAATGTATGTAACTTAAGATCACTTCATCCCTTCCTGCCATCAGAATTCCCAACACTTTGATTGATAAAACAAGACTAAAGCCATTTTTTCACTTGGGAAGGCTAGATTTCAATGGTAGTGGATGTTCTCCTAAGACATTTTTATCAGGTAAGTATTACTGAAAAAACATATTGTATTTTTAAAAAATTTTATCACATGGTGTAGACCTTTCTAATGCGTTTCTGTTCTCATTTTCTAAACCACAATCAGACGCTTGAACTAAAGCCAGAATCCGAAGACCAAATCAAGAAAGTCAAACTAATAACAGATGGTAAGATTGTCTTTTGTTCGGTGTTATCAAATCAGTTTTTTGTGTGTACATGTTGCCTTACTTATCTTAGATCACAGATTTAATCAAAGTATTGATTAAAGATAGAATATATATATAATTTGTGGGTATTAGCTTTTATGGGTTTGAAATAAAGTAATGGCGTTTTCATTGGCGCCTAAATTTGTGAATTGTGGAAATAGTCTTATTGTAGAGTTTTTAAAATTTGTGTTGGGGGGGGGTTATACTCTATTAATGTTGATACTCATAAGTTCAGTCCAACTGCAAACAATCCTGATCTACCATTTTGTAATGCTGAATCTAACTGCTAACAGTATAAATCCTGAAATGCCATCAAATAATGCAGTCCAGCAAACGATCGAGACCTTGATTTACCATCACATAGTGCAGTCTAAATGCAAACAGTATAAACACTAATCTGCCATCGCATAATGTGCCAGTAAATCTGGGTCTGTGTTGTTGATTAGACAGGGTCTGTGTTATTTATTTTATTGAGTTGTTTGTTCTGAATTGCCAGAGAATTACACAGCAGCAAGTCTCAGTGTGTGCAGTATGAAGTTAGACTCAACCTTTAAACAAGTATAGAGACAGTAGTTTTTTTTTTTAGTCCTGGTTCATAACCACGAAATTCCAAACTGTTTAGTACCAAATGAAAGCTAGTATTCACAATATATTCTTCATTTAGTATGTGTATGTATGTATGTATGTATGTATGTATGTATGTGTGTGTGTGTGTATATATATATATATATATATATATATATATGCAATAAACTGATGATGAACAATACAAAACTAGTAACTAACTAGCCTGAATGCTTTCGACTCTTAATGAGTCTTATTCAAAGACATATACAAGACATAGACAAAACAAACAAACATAAAAAAAACGTGTATTAAAGAGTCAAAAGCGCTCAGGCTAGTTAGATACTAGTTTTGCACTGTTCTTCGTCAGTATGTTGCATCTATCAATCCCTGACACACATGATCCATTGCTGGATCCAGTGCCCATGAAAGGGTTGACACTGGTTGCATTGTATAAACTAATTAAAATTTTGCTGTTTTTCTTTAACTAGCTCAAAATTTGGTCTTCTTCACCTGGACTTTCGAGGCCATGTTAATAATCTGATTTTGATTAAACTTGAAATGTGAGTTATCTAAGGTCAGTTTGATAATTAGTGAGCTTGATTATGAGTGAGATCCACAGATATTTAATGAGGTGATGTTGCATCAGATTGGCTAGCATTGTTTTCATTCATTGAAATATTGGCTCATATCATCAACATGGTGTCAGTAAAGATCCACACAGGGTAATCTTACATATAATATCAACTGGTCTTTTACAAGTCTGTAAATTTCAGATCAGATTTTGATCAAAATTTAATTTTTAATGAGGAGTAAAATTAACATGTATTAATTATGTAAATGTGCATGAGATCTGTTGAGTCTTGGGGGAAACTATATTTTTGATCTGATTGAGTTTAAATATATTCTTATATGAGATCAAACTTCAAAATATAGGCTTATATGGTCAAGATCTCACATGAGTTTGATAATTTATTGGGATTCATCAATATAAATGGTGATCTTGCATGTGATTGGCTGGGTTTAATTCCAATCTGGAGATTATTTCTTGTCCAGTTTTGATAAAAAAAATTTAAATAATCTTAAACCATTAAGATCTTTAATGAGTACAGTTATGAGCAAGATCTTTTAATATTTCTGAGGTGATTTTGCATCTGGTTGTACTTGTAAATAGCTGAGAGGCCTTTTGGATTGTTTTTTTTATTTGATTAAATTGGTTTAAATCATCAAGATATATGGTTCTCATTATGAGCATGATGTACTAATAATAATTAGGTGTTATTGCATATGATTGACTGAGCTTCTTAACATTTGACAGATTATACTCCTGTCCCTTTTTTAATATAATAGGTAATGGTAAATAGGCTAATATGTTATGATATGTTGGATGGTATTTTTGTACAAGTCCAATGCATGTTTATGAGATAATCTAGCATCTGACTGGCTTTTATTTTCTAGCAGTCTTAAGATATTGATCAAACTTGGAAAATACATCTGTGCCTTTAAGAGCTTGACTGAGTAGATTGAAATTCATGCATATTTATGATTGGACAATACAATTGATTTGCTGAGCTTGTCAGTATATAGCGATATATTTCAGATCATAGATCAAACATTTTAACATGTCTGATGAGCTTGATTATTAGTAAAATCTATGCACAAAAATGAGGTAAACTTGTATCAGATTGGTTTAGCCTGTCACCTTTCTAAATAACCTCTCAGATCTAGAGACTATATTTCTCATTCAGTTTCTGTCAAACTGGTTTTATATCATTAAGATCTTGGATGATGTCATTGTGCTTTTATCTTCTGAAAGAATTTTTATCAGGATATAGTAAAATAAGTTAACACATCATACAGTTTTGAAAATAGTTTATATAGGTTGTGTTCTTACAGTGCACCATAGGCCTGCTTCATGAGATGAATAAAAATGTTATATAAGACTGGTTAGTGAACTGTTATGCAATACTGGTTAGTGAACTGTTACATAAGACTGGTTAGTGAACTGTTACATAAGACTGGTTAGTGAACTGTTACATGTAAGACTGGTTAGTGAACT